>OX401419.1:0-544327 GCA_947846245.1 Cerastoderma edule
AGTAAGTCCTTCTAAACACGTGAATCACACATAATTTAAGTTTTGTAATGAACCCTGGTATACTTCAAGATCTGTTGGGCAACTTGCAATGGCAGTGCTCCTGGTGTATTGCTTTAGAATATTTAAAGCATCGATCCTGATGCATATATTTTAAACGACAAATGCGTGCCCTACGCTACTTAACGACTTAGAGAAAGTAAAAATCATTTCAATATCCTAAAACAAACCTATGTTCACTTACAGCGGTTGATTGTCAAAACTGAAAGGAAGGTAACACCGTTGAACCATTAATAAAATATGCATGTATTTGAACACTTACTTTTTTTCTTTTCTTTTCTTTCATCTGTGTAAGGTATGTAAAGTATTTTCGGATCCCAAATACTTTCTGTAACCACTAATCACTTAACACATAATTAATTCCATTCATTTGAATATATTATGCACATATTAAGATTTCTTTAATCACGAATCACTATACACACCAATTCCATTCATTTGAACACTCTAAGACTATACACACACACAGACATGATTTTTCTACATCTTTAAACTACGCATTCCGATGACAGAATTTCGATATCTTTGGGAGACAGTCTCCCAAATGACTGACGGAATGCCGATGTTTCTATCCGGATTGACCAGCCCTTATGAGCAGTTATGTATGTGGTTTTCCTCCATAATTATGAGTCGGGCATCACAACATAATTGAAATAATGTTGACGCAATACAAAATCCATATAATTGAATGAACTTAATTATGAATCACTTAACAAATAATTAATTCCTTAATTTTAACACTTTATTCACAAGCTTAAATGATTTCTTCAATCATTTACGAAGCACTAAACACATATTTAATTCCATTCATTTGAACACACCTAGAAGCACCGATTCACTTTTTGATATTAACTTTTTAGGCACACTCGTCTACACGCGAATTGCGTGCAACACGTGCTCGGGACGCTAATACACACGTGTACATAAGTAAGGCCACTTCTTTTTCTTTCTTTAGTTTCTCGGACGAATTTAGGTAAATGTCGGCTCAGGAAGATGGGGAAAAAAAAGAATCACAAATGATGACGCATTTTCAAATATTTTAATTTGCATATGGCCTTTAAAAGACAACGGTGTTTCATCATCAGACATCTGTTTGTTCATCTAAATATCAGTTGGATTTGGTAATTATTTTACATGGTACTTTTCAGACTAGCTTTGCTATCAATTAGTTATCCACTGCGGCAGGATGAGAGGTTTTTCACAATGAACTATTTCTCCTTCTGTAGCAATGGTTGCTATCCATCGAGATGAGGAAATTATTTTTATGTACTATTGTGCATTGCTATGCCTTTCAAGAAGATATTTGTGGGTCATATTCGTCTTTTCATTGTATTGTGTTATAATATGCTTATATTCCTTTTTCTGGTACGCTTATTTTTGCAAAACCATATCGAAATAAAGTTAATTGATGTCATGCATTAATCCATGGCTCCAAATTTGCTTGCTTTCATTACATAATCCGTTGCGATAGAAGGAGAGGTTTTCACAGAGAGCCATTTCTCCTTCTGTAACAATGTGTTCTATCCATCAAAATGAGAAAATTATTTCCACGTACTAGTGTGCATTATCATGACTGTCAAGATAATATGTGTGGGTCATGTTCGTATTTTCATTGCATTGTAATGTTTGTCATGATATGCTTAAACCCATGACCGCAAATCCGCTTACTTTGATTGCATAATGAGTTATTTCTCCTTCTTAAACAATGTTGCTGTTTTACACATGTTTATGAATGACGACGTCATAACGAGATATTTTTGCTTTTTAGAGAGCACAAATGTTAAACCACTCCTTTGTTACTTAAAATTGTGAATTGTATGTATATTGGGCCAGAGGCCTTTAATACGAATAAAACATATTGTATTGTATTGTATTGAATTAAACTAGATTGGAAGATATTTAATAACATGTAACCTGAATGACTGAATGAAAGGCGTTTTAGTTTTTGATGGAGTACAAGCACGTATTGGTAGCACAGGTATATTTTTCTGCTTTTTGGCACATCCGGTAGGCGGCCTGAATCCTTTCCTGAAGCAAGTATCACAAATTGGCCGAACGATTGAATGTTTTCTCTTGAGGTCTTACACTCCATTGAGTCACTCAAATCGGTATCCCAACAGTAGAAGTACACATTCTAAAGCATGGGAATGAGTCCGGTATGAAAATGTGAGGAAAATGGAAAATAGTCTTTTGAAGGGGCAGAAAACATTGTGGGAAAAGCAGAAATTGCTCTTTACGAGCAATTTCTCCTTTTCCCAAAATGTTTTCCAGACTCGTCTGCAACAAACTGGTCAAATGTCGTTATTGTTTGGTAATGGGACGAGTGGTAGTAGACATTAGGCCGCGGAAGTTAAGGACCCCTAGTGCGGGGTATACCTACGGGCGCGGACCCCGGGCTATATAGGGTATGGGTATTGTGTGCAAGTCAAAACTGACAAGCATGTACAGTATCTTAAAAGATCATACATTATTGCAATGTGATACGTCATTTGAAGCGCCTCGGAGAGACGTTTCCAATGATGTGTTACTTAGCAAAATTGCTTGGCCTAACATTGAAATAAGACTGAATGTTGTTTTTAATTTACATAAATATTAAGCAAAAACTGTTTAGTAAAACGATATTCAGGGGAAGAGCATCGGCTTCTGGATACGTGGGCCGTGCGTTGCCTTGCGACCCTTCATTAATCCGCATTGGGAGAGAGTACTGGTTATGTATCCAGGAAGCAGAATCGAGAGTGATTTATCTAAGTTGTACGAACTTGTTTCACAATCGATGTAAAATAAATAAGATAAAACTTAATCAAACTGTTGATATGAATAAACCCCTATGTAGCCTAAATCAGGCATAGATATATTCTGCAGGTTTTTCTCTGCTGACCAGCTGACAATCAGATCTCAAAATGCTTTCTAAAAATGTGTCTGCAGCAAGTTCCATTGTTGTTTTCAGTAGCTTTTTTCAAAATGGAGAATTATGTAAGGAAAGATTTATCACTTTATCAGATTGATTCTGTTTGAAAAACAGGTCTGCTGCAAGACCGAAAACGTCTTGCCTCCATAATGTTCGCATTTTTGACAAAACAATGATTTTTGTTTTTTTTCCAAACAAGTATCATGCAGGAAGGAGCATTCTTTTTTGAAGGACAAACAAACAAACAACACAAAGACAGGTTTTGGTGATTCGTATAATTAAGTGATGTTAAAAGTACATTTATACAAAATTATTTCTACTAAAACAATGCTAACATATATTTTAACCAAAAACCTAATTATTAGGGCTTTGGTGTGACCCTTTAACACATTTTTAGATTGAAAGACAAATTTTTAAATGAAATGTTGGACAAAATGAAATATATATCACAGACACTTTTCTAACTAAATCAGTCTCATGCTATGAAGAAGTATTTTGTCATTTTATTTTGACAAATTGTTGTTATCTGTAAACGTTTCCACCTGGGATAAGAAAAAATCATCATTTGGTAAATGATTGATGGGGAGCATACCTTGTGTACAAACACAGTTCAACACACTTATTAATCTCTTAGCAAACATATTCAATAGCCCATCGGAAATCAAACTCTGTGAGGTTGGGTCCATCAGCAGGTAATTCATTTATTGTACAATAGAAAAAGAACTTCTACATGTAATTGATAAAAAAAAACCGAGCCAGCAGTTTAAAGGTTCATGCACTTCCATGTATATGTAGTACATATCGGTAATAGAAAAAAAAAAGAGATGGCTGTATAAGATAAATGTCAAGAGAGAAACACATAACATGATGTTTACTACAATATAAATAAAACACATATAACTTACATGATAAATAACTGGCCTAAAAATATACATATACAAAACACGACTCCAAGAACCACAGGTACCAGTAACACAAAAAACAATTGTGTAATGTACTATATTCATATAAACAGTACAGCTGTACAAGGGGTTCCCTGCAGCTACGGCACACTCTATTTACTCCGATATCATAATGTTATTGTTATGTTGTTAAAGATGGATTCAGCGATAAAGGTATCTTAAGTTGAATATATATTTGATTTATACAACTCATTTTTGATAAATGTTAAGATTTCATTACAAGCATTTAATTTTTATATGTTCTTCTTTTGTTAAAATTGTTTACAGCACCATGCATATGTAAAATTTGATTTGTTAGTCATCTGGTGCAGTGTAGGTAAATCAAAAGGGTATTATTAACCCTTTTCCAAACATAAAGTTTTCGGCTGCCCCAAATTGAAAGCGTTTGCAGACGACATCTCAAAATGTGATATATTTGAAAAACAATCTTCTGATAGGGCAGAAAACATTTTGGGAAAAGGAGAAATTGCTCATTATGAGCAATTTCCCCTTTTCCCACAATTGTTTTCAAGAGAAGTCTGTAACAAACTGGTTAATTTTTTTAATTGTTTGATAATGGTTTTTTTCCAGAGTAGTCTGCAACAAACTGGTCAGATGTTGTTATTGTTTGATAATGGGTTAAGTAAAAGGTTACCATATTAAGTAAAAGGTTACCATATTAAGTAAAAGGTTACCATATTAAGTAAAAGGTTACCATATTAAGTAAAAGGTTACCATATTAAGTAAAAGGTTACCATATTAAGTAAAAGGTTACCGTCTTCAATAACAACTACAATTACTATAACACAAATCTACATATTTACAAATGATATGATTTCAGCTTACAGCATATCTATAGAATGATTTATATACAAATATGCAACTGATGAGGAAAAAAATGATGAGTTACAATTTCCTTAAACCTTATACTGCTGGAACCGACTTCATGCCTATGCAAACAGGTAAGATCACAGGCCACCCGCCAAGTAAATTAGCAGCTGGCCTGTGATCTAACATGTATTCTACTCTTAGTAGCTTTCTTCACTAGAATTAAGCAGATATGTAAAGTTTGGAAAGCAGACGACACAAAAATCTATTTCCAGCAAATTATACCAGCATTCCAAGGGTTATATAGAATAAAGTGCAAATCCCTCATAATGGTGCAATATCTTCTCGTGTAGCAAATGAGTCTAAAATCCTCTATGTCAGTTGCAGTAAAATTACAGGCACATGTACTAGTAATTGAAAAGAAATGTATAATTATATACTCGTAAGGTACAACACAAAATGTATAACTATATACTCATAAAGTACAATACAAATTGTATAATTATATATTCGTAAAGTACAATACAACATGTATAACTATATACTCATAAAGTACAATACAAATTGTATAATTATATACTCGTAAAGTACAATACAAAATGTATAACTATATACTCATAAAGTACAATACAAATTGTATAATTATATACTCGTAAAGTACAATACAAAATGTATAACTATATACTCATAAAGTACAATACAAATTGTATAATTATATACTCGTAATAGTACAATACAAAATGTATAACTATATACTCATAAAGTACAATACAAATTGTATAATTATATACTCGTAATAGTACAACACAAAATGTATAACTATATACTCATAAAGTACAATACAAATTGTATGATTATATACTCGTAATAGTACAACACAAAATGTATAATTATATACTCGTAATAGTACAACACAAAATGTATAATTATATACTCGTAATAGTACAACACAAAATGTATAATTATATACTCGTAATAGTACAATACAAAATGTATAACTATGTGTTCCCAAGAGGTGCACATACAATATTCAACTGTCTGAATAGACCTCTAGTTGGTGGGTGAGTTACATCCATGTACCACATGTTCGATGCACACAGGTGTTTCAGGGCTTGGCCAGTTCAAAACATGAGGATACAGTTCTCAGATTATCTTCCGCTATCATGTAGAAGGAAGGGATGTGTGTAGGGCTCGTCAGTGTGTTTCCATTCTTCAGAAACATCTAGTTCTTGAAGTGATGCAGAGTCTTTGGGTGGTGTTTGTTCACTGGTAGAGGTTGAAGAATGCCAACTAGAAGCTGCTGAGGGTGCCTGCTACTGATGTTAGTTAGGCCTGTCCTTCATCAGGTTGATAGCTTTAGTTGTCTTAATCTTGATGAAGTCAGCCTAATAGTTATGCTCCTTCGATGATAGAACTGCTCGAACCTTAAAGTAGACGAAAAATGATATAGGGATATTTTACATGAACATGTTAAACATGTCAATCATTTTCATTATTAAACATACATGAAATTGTACAACATGACATTGTAGTAGGGGTGTGTGGTTTGACAGGGTCATGAAGTATAGTGTATGAGACATGAGAGATATGTGTATGTGCCATACCAATGTAGAATGAAGTATGTGCCATGACAGGGTAGTGAGGAGATGTGACATGCCATAAAAGTATCCATTATGTGATATAACAATGTAGAATGAAGTATGTGCAATAACAGGGTATTGAGGAGTATGTGACATGTCATAGGAGAATCCAGTATGTGGAATAACAATGAAGAATGAAGTATGTGCCATTACAGGGAAGTGAGGAGCATGTGACATGTCATAGAAGTATCCAGTTTGTGACATACCAATGTAGAATGAAGTATGTGGCATGTCATAGAAGAATCCAGTATGTGGCATACCAATGTAGAATGAAGTATGTGCAATAACAGGGTATTGAGGAGTATGTGACATGTCAGAGAAGTATCCAGTATGTGAAATAACAATGTAGAATGAAGTATGTGCCATTACAGGGAAGTGAGGAGCATGTGGCATGTCATAGAAATATCCAGTTTGTGACATACAAATGTAGTTCAAAGTAGCATGTCATAGAAGTATCAAGTATTTGACATACTAATGTAGAATGAAGTATGTGACATGGCAGGGTAGAAAGGAGTATGTGACATGTCATAGAAATATCCAGTATGTGACATACCTATGTAGAATGAAGTATGTGCCATGGCAGGGTAGTTAGGAGTATATGACAAGTCATCAAAGTATCTAGTATTTGACATACCCATGTAGAATGAAGTATGTGACAAAGCAGGGTAGAAAGGATTATGTGACATGTCATAGAAGTATCCAGTATTTGACATACCGATATTGTATGAAGTATGTGTCATAACACGGAAGTGAGCAGTATGTGACATCATATTGAAGTATCCAGTATTAGACATACCAATGTTGTATGAAGTATGTGTCATAACACGGAAGTGAGCAGGATGTGACATGTCATAGAAGTATCCAGTATGTGACTTGCCTATGTAGAATGAAGTATGTGACATGGCAGGGTAGAAAAGAGCATATAACATGTCATAGAAGTATCCAGTATGTGACATACCTATGTAGTATGAAGTATGTGTCATAACAGGGAAGTGAGTAGTAGGTGACATGTTAAAGAAGTATCCAGTATGTGACATACCAATGAAGAATGAAGTATGTGTCATGATAGGGTTGTAAGAAGTATGTGACATGTCATAGAAGTTTCCAATTTGTGATATACCAATGTAGAATGAAGTATAAGACATAACATGGTATTGAGGAGTATGCGACATGTCATAGAAATATCCAATATGTGTCATACCACTGTAAAATGAAGTATGTGCTATAACAGGGTTGTGAGAAGTATGTGACATGTCATAGAAGTATCAAATATTTGACTAACCAATGTTGAATGAAGTATGTGCCATGACAGGGTAGTGAGGAGTGTGACATGTCATAGAAATATCCAATATGTCATACCAATGTTGAATGAGGTAAATTCTATGACAGGGTTGTGAGAAGTATGTGACCTGTCATAGAAGTATCAAGTATTTGACTTAGCAATGAAGAATGATTTATGTGCCTCACATAGTGAGGTGTATGTGACATGTCAGAAGTATGCAGTATGTGACATACCAATGTAGTATAAAGTATGTGAAATACCAATGTAGTATGAAGTATGTGTCATAACAGAGAAGTGAGCTGTTTGTGACATGTCATAGAAGTATCAAGTATGTGACTTAGCAGTGTAGAATGGCATATATCCCTCACATAGTGAGGAGTATGTGACATGGTAGAAGTATCCAGTAATTGACATATCAATGTAGAATGAAGTATCTGACATGGCAGGATAGTGAGGAGTATATGACATGTCATAGAAGTATCCAGTATTTGACATACCAATGTAGAATGAAGTATGTGCCATGATAGGGTTTTAAGAAGTATGTGACATGTCATATAAGTATCCAATTTGTGATATACCAATGTAGAATGAAGTATATGACATAACATGGTATTGAGGAGTATGCGACAAGTCATAGAAATATCCAATATGTGTCATACCAATGTAAAATGAGGTATGTGCTATAACAGGGTTGTGAGAAGTATGAGACATGTCATAGAAGTATCAAATATTTGACTAACCAATGTTGAATGAAGTATGTGCCATGACAGGGTAGTGAGGAGTATGTGACATGTCATAGAAATATCCAATATGTGTCATATCAATGTTGAATGAGGTAAGTGCTATGACAGGGTTGTGATAAGTATGTGACCTGTCATAGAAGTATCAAGTATTTGACTTAGCAATGAAGAATGACTTATGTGCCTCACATAGTGAGGTGTATGTGACATGTCAGAAGTATGCAGTATGTGACATACCAATGTAGTATGAAGTATGTGACATACCAATGTAGTATGAAGTATGTGACATACCAATGTAGTATGAAGTATGTGTCATAACAGAGAAGTGAGCAGTATGTGACATGTCATAGAAGTATCAAGTATGTGACTTAGGAATGTAGATTTGCATATGTCCCTCACATAGTGAGGAGTATGTGACATGTCAGAAGTACCCTGTAATTGACATATCAATGTATAATGAAGTATCTGACATGACAGGATAGTGAGGAGTATTTGACATGTCATAGAAGTATCCAGTATTTGACATACCAATGTAGAATGAAGTATGTGCCATGCCAGGGTAGTGAGGAGTATTTGACATGTCATAGAAGTATCCAGTATGCCACATAACAATGCAGAATGAAGTATGTGCCATGACAGTGTAGTGAGGAGTATGTGATATGTCACAGAAGTATCCAGTAAGTGACATAACAATGTAGAATGAAGTATGTGCCATGCCAGGGTAGTGAGGAGTATATGACATGTCATAGAAGTATCCAGTATTTGATATACCAATGCAGAATGAATTATGTGACATGGCAGGGTAGTAAGGAGTATGTGACATGTCATAGAAGTATCCAGTATGCCACATAACAATGCAGAATGAAGTATGTGCCATGACAGTGTAGTGAGGAGTATGTGATATGTCACAGAAGTATCCAGTAAGTGACATACCAATGTAGAATGAAGTAGGTGCCATGGCAGGGTAGTTAGGAGTATATGACAAGTCATCAAAGTGTCTAGTATTTGACATACCCATGTAGAATGAAGTATGTGACAAAGCAGGGTAGAAAGGATTATGTGACATGTCATAGACGTATCCAGTATTTGACATACCGATATTGTATGAAGTATGTGTCATAACACGGAAGTGAGCAGTATGTGACATGCTATTGAAGTATCCAGTATTAGACATACCAATGTTGTATGAAGTATGTGTCATAACACGGAAGTGAGCAGGATGTGACATGTCATAGAAGTATCCAGTATGTGACTTGCCTATGTAAAATGAAGTATGTGACATGGCAGGGTAGAAAAGAGCATATAACATGTCATAGAAGTATCCAGTATGTGACATACCTATGTAGTATGAAGTATGTGTCATAACAGGGAAGTGAGTAGTAAGTGACATGTTAAAGAAGTATCCAGTATGTGACATACCAATGAAGAATGAAGTATGTGTCATGATAGGGTAGTAAGAAGTATGTGACATGTCATAGAAGTTTCCAATTTGTGATATACCAATGTAGAATGAAGTATAAGACATAACATGGTATTGAGGAGTATGCGACATGTCATAGAAATATCCAATATGTGTCATACCAATGTAAAATGAAGTATGTGCTATAACAGGGTTGTGAGAAGTATGTGACATGTCATAGAAGTATCAAATATTTGACTAACCAATGTTGAATGAAGTATGTGCCATGACAGGGTAGTGAGGAGTGTGACATGTCATAGAAATATCCAATATGTGTCATATCAATGTTGAATGAGGTAAGTGCTATGACAGGGTTGTGATAAGTATGTGACCTGTCATAGAAGTATCAAGTATTTGACTTAGCAATGAAGAATGACTTATGTGCCTCACATAGTGAGGTGTATGTGACATGTCAGAAGTATGCAGTATGTGACATACCAATGTAGTATGAAGTATGTGACATACCAATGTAGTATGAAGTATGTGTCATAACAGAGAAGTGAGCAGTATGTGACATGTCATAGAAGTATCAAGTATGTGACTTAGGAATGTAGATTTGCATATGTCCCTCACATAGTGAGGAGTATGTGACATGTCAGAAGTATCCAGTAATTGACATATCAATGTATAATGAAGTATCTGACATGACAGGATAGTGAGGAGTATTTGACATGTCATAGAAGTATCCAGTATTTGACATACCAATGTAGAATGAAGTATGTGCCATGACAGGGTTTTGAGAAGTATGTCACATGTTAAAGAAGTATCCAGTATGTGGCATACCAATGTAGAATGAAGTATGTACCACGACAGGGAATCGAGGAGTATGTGACTTGTCATAGAAGTATCCAGTATGTGGCATACCAATGTAGAATGAAGTATGTGCCGTGACAGGGAATCGACGAGTATGTGACATGTCATAGAAGTATCCAGTATGCCACATAACAATGCAGAATGAAGTATGTGCCATGACAGTGTAGTGAGGAGTATGTGATATGTCACAGAAGTATCCAGTAAGTGACATAACAATGTAGAATGAAGTATGTGCCATGCCAGGGTAGTGAGGAGTATATGACATGTCATAGAAGTATCCAGTATTTGATATACCAATGCAGAATGAATTATGTGACATGGCAGGGTAGTAAGGAGTATGTGACATGTCATAGAAGTATCCAGTATGCCACATAACAATGCAGAATGAAGTATGTGCCATGACAGTGTAGTGAGGAGTATGTGATATGTCACAGAAGTATCCAGTAAGTGACATACCAATGTAGAATGAAGTAGGTGCTATGATAGGGTTGTGAGAAGTATGTAACATGCCATAGATGTATCAGGTAAGTGCCATACCAATGTAGAATGAAGTATGTGTCATAACAGGGAAGTGAGCAGTATGTGACATGTCATAGAAGTATCCAGTATGTGACATTCCAATGTAGAATGAAGTATAGGTATGAATTTATAGTGTTCTAAGGAGCATTGTAAGCTAAGGTCGTTTAGCTTGCATTATGATGATGTGGATAGTGAAAATTGAATTATTTACAGACTAAAATGTATTTGGTTTAAGCAAAATAAATAAGAATTTGCAATGAATGGATGATAGTAAATAGAAATTCTGTATAAAAAAATAATGATAGTAGAGATATAATTTGTAATGAATGTGTGATATGAAATAATCAATTTGTAATGAGTTAATGGTATGTATTGATATATGTATATATAAAATGTGTAAGGAATCACAATTTATTGTAAATTCCAATCTCTTTGATAAAGGCAAGAAATAATTCAATCCTTACAGTTTCAAAAGGCTCTTGAAGAGCGTTGACATTGAAGTATTCTGAATGAATTCTTTGAAAATGAATGCAATCAAGTAATATAAGTTTAATGGTAAAGGATGCATTGCCAAGAGCCAGGAGTTTGTAATGTGTGAATGACAAATTCGGATTCGTGCAAATGTAACTGCCTCACTTTGTACAGACCTGTAGGAAGGGTACCATTCTCCAAGCGTAGGCATAATTGAATTTAATTTATTAAAACATCATTCCATTTTGATTGCCAGATGGATTTGATGTGTACATGTTAAAATAGAAGGTTTAAAATCGGTGTATGATACTTTATGTAGGGTATATGTAACTTGACATTGTAGTAGGGTGTGTGTGACATGACATTGTACAAGGGGCCATGTGACATTGTTGTAGGATGTGTGTGACACGGAATTGTAATAGGGGCCACGTGACTTAACGTTGTAGTAGGGGTCATGTGACATGACATTGTAGTAGCTAGGGTGTGTATGACAAGACATTGTACTAGGGGCCATGTGACATAACAATGTGGTAGGGTGTGTGTGACATGACATTGTAGTAGGGTGTGTGTGACATGACATTGTAGTAGGGTGTGTGTGTCATGACATTGTACTAGGGGCCATGTGACATAACATTGTAGTAAGGGCCATGTGACATAACATTGTAGTAGGGTGTGTGTTACATGACATTGAAGTAGGGTGTGTGTGACATGGCATTGTAGTAGTGTGTGTGTGTGTCATGACATTGTACTAGGGGCCATGTGACATAACATTGTAGTAGGGTGTGAGTGCCATGACATTGTACTAGGGGCCATGTGACATAACATTGTAGTAGGGTGTGTGTGACATGACATTGTAGTAGGGTGTGTGTGCCATGACATCGTACTAGGGGCCATGTGACATAACATTGTAGTAGGGTGTGTGTGACATGATCCAAGGGGAGATCGGATCATCCTTGTGACGAGTTTGATATCTATCTATAACAGGTTCATCCCTATTGAAACGACATTTCAAAATGTGATGAAATTGAAAAACAAGCATCTGATAGGGCGGAAAACATTGTGGGAAAGGGAGAAATTGCTCATTAAGAGCAATTTCTCCTTTTCCCACAATGTATTTCAGAGTCATCTGCAACATACTGGTCAAATGTCGTTATTGTTTGGGAAAGGGTTAAGTGGGGGTACCTCTCGATCCTACGAACCTACTGTGAGATAGTCGCTCGGATACGTTATAGAATAAACTTTGGGGCACACAAATCCACCCTGTACATAATAGAAAGGTGTGATGTATGGTGATACATAAACCATGTGTAAATTATTTGAGAGAAATGCACAAGACCAGCATTGGAAGTTACAACCGAAGACCTTCATTTGAATGCGGATGCGTTGTATTGGAAACTAACAATACATGGATCTTTGCAATATACTTTACATCCATGGTTTATTATATGAAAAAATATCTCTTTTTAATTATAGGAATAAATGAGTATGCACGTGACTCGTGTGCTTAGAGGTGGGTACGCCGCTGGTAAGTGGTTTGTTTATTATGGGTCAAATGCTCTGTTAACTCGATCACAGAGGTCAAATAATAAAGATCAATGATTGTGTTGATTACATGGGTCGCCGAAAAAACAGTTTGCAGAGCCAGGATCAAAACACATGGCATGGGTCCTGCGTGGCTCAGTGGTTAAGGTGGCGGACTCAGAACCCGGGGTCCCATTTTCGAGCCACAACGAGACCTCTGCTTCGTGGGTGGCCTTTGGCAAGTCACTCAAGAGCCATAGCCTAGTACTAGTGCATCCAGGAAAGCTGTTCCAGAACTGAAAAATGTTGGTACGGCACTGACAAAGAGTACCCAGTTGTAATGACTCTTATCTAATCTTAATTGAAGGTCGTTTTCGATTCAGGCCGAAACATACAGTTCAATAACCTTTCTTCTTCTTTGTTACAACAACTTATATCTTACTATTTGTGTGTTCAAAGTGTCCCTAGAAAATTAAATTCTAAGGTTTACCAGAGACATAGACAGCTACATGCGGTGGTGTAGTGGTTAGCGTCGGGGACCAGAGATCGGTCACCCCGGGTTCGGTGCCCGAAGGCGGCCAATTATTTCACCGTAGAGTGTCCTTGGGCAATACACGTTTCCTAGCCCAGTACTGGTGGGAAACCAGGGAATATGTACTATAATACTCAAAAATGAGCGCTGTACGTCAACAGGAAGAAGAACATCTAGACTATGTCTCTAGGTTTACATATCAAGCATCATGAATCAACTAGTCTTACAAGTACACGTTTTTCCCCATCATTAAAATATGTATATTTTCTTATAACCTTTTTTTACAAAGTTGTTTGAGACTAGATGGTTGGGGTCTGGAGAAAACTGATTCAAATTACCTGTTCAAGATGTTTGCTTTGGAGACTGAACCCTAGACGACAGATTCCAAGAACAAATTTTGGAAAGGGGCGGGGCTTCGTTGCATTCATGTACTGGTTGGCATCCTTGGGTAATTCAAGGTCGACAAAATACCATACCCCAAAACAACAACAACAAATCAACAGAACACATGTATGAATAGGTTTGGTTACTTTAAATGCCGATTCCTCACCAAGTGTGCGATAAAGTTACGATTTCTGTTTTGAAATTCTTTGTTTGATTAAGATTACAAAGCAAAAGAAGAACCATTGCAAAAGCAAATTTTGCAGTTTTTTTGAAAATTGCATAGTAAGCGGACATTACTAGTACTCGGATTATGAAAACACAGAAACTGGGAAATGTCTGTTTTTCACGTACTTTGCTCGCAAAATCAACTTACTGGCATTGATATATGCAACTGATTTTCTTTTATGGGAATATATGACTAGTTAGAATTGAAATTAACAGCAGACAAGAAAAAGTCTTGCAAATGCAGAAAACTTCTGGACATATGGATTTTTAAATAAATGCAGGTGCTTAGCTTTCTATACACACAGAGTAGGCAGCTGCTTACACACTATCACAATAAATATTGAAAATCTCAAAAGTCCAAATATATTACCTGCGAATGACATTCGCATTTTGATCTTGATCTTTTTTTGTACCAGCTTGTATTTGGGTTAGTCAAACTAATTTGAAGTGATCGGGAAATATTAAGAATTTTTGGATTGCCTTCGGGCAATACCTCCCATCACATCAAACTTTCAAACCATTTATCTTAAGGTGGATGTTGAGACGAAATTTTTGTCCCATTATTTGAGCACGTTTATTTGCGTTATTACTGTAAAATATCAAATGATTATTACTCACAGTTATGAATTTTAATCGATCCATACATGTAACATGTATGTCGGTATTCCACATATTTACTTTGTAAGAACAGTTTAACTGGCACAGAGTAACGATTTTCTGCTGCCGATAAACATGCGCACTGGAGTGTAAAAAAACTAATTTAGATGCCATTATTTGGTGGTATGTAAGTTTATTTAACATATCTTGTCTTCTAAATTGACGTTGAAAGGCCATTTTGCTTTAAATCTGAAAATCAGGATTCGGTAAAGTTCACCACTATTTTTATCCCTTAACATTTGATGTTAGATTGCCCCATCAGAAAATAAAAGACAATCTTCACATCAAATTATTAGTATTTGTTAGTCCAGATTTCTGGTGTCTAAGGCTATTACTTAATTGACTGAAGCCTTCGAACCATGATGTATGTCCAAATGTTGAAAACAGCTATGTTCACGACTCATTATTGAGACTAGTATTTTGTGGGCTGCCATAGATATGCATTGAGTCTCATTTAAAATTAATAATTTTTACTGATTTTTATGTCCTATTTTCTTGTTTGAAACACCAAAAGAAAGCATGAGATGGATAAGGCTTAGACTTTCAGACGCTGCTGGCTATGGATACACTTTCTAAAGGACTAAGTCTTTGAAATGTTAAGTAAGTTGTGTTCTCCTTTTTACAGATTCAAGATGTTGTTCCGGTGTGGAACGTATCTAAGATCAGTATGCTGTCAACACAATGGTTTGTCCAGATATTTTTGTTCCAAGGCTGGGGACGCCAAAGCGTTGACGATAAAACAGAAAAGGGAATTGGATGCACAGCAATGGTTTGAGAAACTGAGCCCAGAAATGTTACAGAAGAAGAAACAAGTTGAAAACGATGTACAGCTCATGAAAGAAGAGGGAGTTTTTTCTGTAAGCTTTGTTTTCAATACCATATGGTTGTTTGGCTTGTAAGGCCTAAAAAAAAAAGTGTTTAGGGTAACCCGACCCTACCTAGTCAAACCTGCCTACCCTAAAGATTTTATTTGACCATTGGAAGAAAAATCAATTGGCGCTGTATTTTTAACATATCCATTTCAAACTTCTCGCGCATTCCGACAGGCCAGTTTACGAAAAGACTGGGAACATAATTACGACAAACGTATGTTTATTTGCGTCTTTTATTGGCACTTAAATTCAACAACTTCTGAAAATGCATTTTGATGGATGCTGGTATGTGTCAGAAGACAGATATACATGTATTCTGTTAAACTATTTTTTCTAATAAGAAATATGAATGTTAAAGTCGAGCTCAAAAAAAAAAATGTAATCCCTACCTACTGATTTTGAAGATGTTACCCTAAACAAACAATTTTTTTAGGCCTAATTATTGTGTCTTGCTACAGATACTATTTAAATCATTTTGCATTTAGCGTATATCACCTGTTTACATCTTTTTAACTTGACCATATACTTATAGGTCAAGAAGATTGTATTGTATATATGCCGCTTGTCACATTGCCATCTTATATGGAATAACCTTTTCCGCGACCTGCTGCATATACATGTTTATTAACCCTTTCCCAAACAATAACAACATTTGACCACTTTGTTGCAGACCACTTTAGAAAACATTGTTGGCAAAGGAGAAATTGCTCGTAGCGAGCAATTTTTTCTTTTTCCACAATGTTTTCTGCCTTATCAGAAGGATATTTGTCAATTTCATCACATTTTGAAATGTCATCTGCAAACTCTTTCAATTTGGGACAGTCGAAAATGTGGTGTTTGGTAAAGGGTTAAGGGCGATATTCTCATTACCAACGGTCATTAATGAACCTCCTCGCTGTTTTTTATTTAACATGTATTCGCCATAGATGAATGAAGAGGTTGTTATGACACTCAATCAAACACTTTGATACAGTGTTTATAACATACAAATTTGTTTCTTCGTCCAAAGATTTTTTAACCAATTTTTAATAGATAACAGTGTTGCATGGTCATACATGACTATTGTTAGCTGATGACCACCGTTTAACCCTTTCCCAAACAATAACGACATTTGACCACTTTGTTGAAGACCACTCTAGAAAACATTGCGGGAAAAGGAGAAATTGCTCATAACAAGCAATTTCTCCTTTTCCCACAATGTTTTCTGCCCTATCAGAAGATTATTTTCCAATTTCATCACATTTTGAAACATCGTCTGCAAACTCTTTCAATTTGGGACAGTCGAAAGTTTGTTGTTTGGGAAAGGGTTAAACCCACCAAATGATACCATATAGAAGACAATGGCAATACAAACAAAGTTTTGAATACAATTACTAAATAAATTCCTTGCTAGCTCAGAAATGAATTTTTTGTAATCAGTGTAAACATAGGAAAAGATACTTGTATATGAACATTGGGGAACAAGATTTATACTCAAAGGAATTTTGACTAATCTGTTTCTTTCATTCAGTGGTAAATCTTTATCTAAACTGCTTTTTGATTGGAAGTTAATCTATCATGAAAAAGGTTGGTTTATTGTTAAAATAGCATTGATGAATCCTTCTTATTTTTATTGTGAATTTACTTTCAGGATTACGAAGTGACGCCTGCAGACATTAAGTACATCATGTTGGAATGCAAGTCCTATCATCCAATGAGAAGGTACATACTATTCCAACAAAAGAAAATGTACTCTAAGTTATCAGATATAGAGAAGAAGAAAAGAAAGCGAGAGATGATTAAGGAAAAGGATATAGCTTCTGGGGAAGATTGCTTCAATATGAAAACGTTCGGTGTGTGTAACTACACTTCAGCCCACGCTCTCCAAATAAAACGATTCGCAACACATAGAGCAGCCATGTCCTGGATGAATTCACCAACACCGATTGTGTTTGACATGGACTACGATGTTAGTAGACGTGAAGAAATACGAGCATTTGAACAGATTTCATTTTCTATCAGTGCTAATAAATATTTTCCAGAGCCTTTTAGTATGTTTTTAACCAACGCATTGAAAAACAGCTATTTGAAAGAGAAAATAGACATGGGTTATTTTGATGCACCAAACAGCTTTTTGAATATTCATGAAGAGGGATTTGAAGACGTGTTTCCGAGGGAGAAGTTAGTTTATTTGTCTCCAGATGCCCCTCCATTAGGAGATCACAGACCTGGAGATATATACATTATAGGCGGACTTGTAGACTTGAAGGATACAGTTTCGATGAAGTCCCTTCGAAAAGCCCAGCAACTAAATATAAGATGTGGCTCCATTCCTTTTGTTAAACATGGACTCAGTCCGTAAGTATTCCATCCATGAAGAACATCCCCATTGTGTTCTAGTGACCAACTTGATCACACATGTTAATGAGTGAGTTCTGTGGCAATAGGTTTTCAATCTTATTACATTTGTTGAGAAATTTGAACATGGTAACAAAATAAATGTTTCATTCAATAACATTTCAGACCTTGAATTGGATTTTCTTCTCGAAGGAAAAAAATCAATGTTGCAAACTGGAAGTAAAGCTCATTTACACAATATATCCAAATGTTTTCTGCATATTTTAAAAGAGCTGATATATCTATCAGTACGAAGACTGCTGAA
Organism: Cerastoderma edule; assembly: GCA_947846245.1. Lineage (NCBI taxonomy): Eukaryota > Metazoa > Mollusca > Bivalvia > Cardiida > Cardiidae > Cerastoderma > Cerastoderma edule. The sequence goes on from OX401419.1 coordinate 18,491, forward strand.
TACAGGGTCTCGAATAACATACCAAACTGGGCAAACAGGAGCCATTTTGTGCATCTCTTTCCTTAACACTTGTGTTGAAATGGAAAAGCGGTCAGTGGATTTGAAAGAATACTATGTAATGGAGAAATACCATGAACTTTTGCTTCTCTTAGATCTATGTTGTTACTCACTAGAATTGTCTGAACAGATCAATCTAGTGATTACCAATAAAATGGGACAGTTTTTGAAATATTATGTGCAAAAGATCCAAGTACACCCCTTTATCTTGACCCCTAGTTATTAAACCCATTACCAAACAATAACGACATTTGATCACTTTGTTGCAGATGACTCTGGAAAACGTGGGAAAAGAAGAAATTGCTTGTTACAAGCAATTTATCCTTTTCCCACAATGTTTTCTACCGTATCAGAAAAATATTTTCAATTTTATTACATTTTGAAATGTCGTTTGCAAACTCTTTCAATTTGGGACAATCGAAAATTTGGTGTTTGGTAAAGGGTTAAGCCTGTCTTACAGACATCTTCTTACCTTTCAGGTCCCAGCTTAAAGCAACTACGCGATATGTACTCACCCTGAATGCTGTGTTTGAAATCCTGCTCAACCTCAATCTAAAACACCAATGGAAATATGTGATGAATGACATAAGGGCCACATATAACATAGGATCTGGAGTAAAAAGTAGTGGTCCAAAACGAGATCACAGATCTAAAAGGGGTGGATTTATGTGACTTTAACCCTTTTTCTTCTTCTTCTTCCTGATACTGAGCTGGGTTCTCAAGGAACCTAATTAGCTAAAATTTAACCCTTATAGAGCTTGAACTGACTTCATGCTTATGCCAACAGGTTTGATCCAGGACAGCAGCCAAGTAAATGGGCGGCTGCCCTGTGATATAACCAGTTTGCTACTCTGAGTATCTTTCCTTACAAAAATTAAGCAGATATTTAAGGTTTTGGAAAGCAGACGACAGGGGAATCTATTTTTAAGAAAATTACCATGCATTCTAAGGGTTAAGAAAGAGACTTCAAGAGACCAGTCTAAATGCTAGTTTCTTTTATATTTTGTCTTAATTTTGTATAAATAGACAAAATCGATTAAAGCAAGCAAAACGATATAAACCATGTCCATGTTCAGATTTTTGTATATAATCCATAACCCAGGGGTTTGAGTACAGTGCTAAGATCGAAACTGGCTTCTTTCCCTAGGGTTCACTCCCCTTTAGTGGAAGAGTTAGTTTTTCAGAAGAGGAAGTCTGGCAGCTGATGGATCTAGGAATCTTGCCCCAGCTCTTATAGGCTGAAGAGGAAATCTGGCAGCTGATGGATCTAGGAATCTTGCCCCAGCTCTTATAGGCTGAAGAGGAAATCTGGCAGCTGATGGATCTAGGAATCTTGCCCCAGCTCTTATAGGCTGAAGAGGAGATCTGGCAGCTGATGGATCTAGGAATCTTGCCCCAGCTCTTATAGGCTGAAGAGGAGATCTGGCAGCTGATGGATCTAGGAATCTTGCCCCAGCTCTTATAGGCTGAAGAGGAGATCTGGCAGCTGATGGATCTAGGAATCTTGCCCCAGCTCTTATAGGCTGAAGAGGAGATCTGGCAGCTGATGGATCTAGGAATCTTGCCCCAGCTCTTATAGGCTGAAGAGGAGATCTGGCAGCTGATGGATCTAGGAATCTTGCCCCAGCTCTTATAGGCTGAAGAGGAGATCTGGCAGCTGATGGATCTAGGAATCTTGCCCTAGCTCTATAGGCTGAAAACCTTTGGCTCTTCCTTAAAACATGAACAATTTTGAATCCCATTGTAAGGAAGCCCACAAGCCTTAGACATGGATAACATTGGTTCAAAGTGAAAGCAATATGGGACAACAGTTGTAATGTATTTAAAAGAAAAACACATTTGCATTGTGTTCGTTGTAATACATCACAGAGACATAAGAAATTGCTCATCACAAACTAGACCATTTCTACTTTTGTAATATAAGTGGTATTCTGCATATTTTGAAAGAACATTAAAGAGTTTTGTTCAGAACTTTTTAAATTACTTGTCCATAAAAGGCCACTTTATTGCATCTGTAGCAGAAGTCTTTAGAAACCATTGTGACAAAGGAAAAATGCTCAATTTGCATATTAACTAAAATCCTTATTTGAATATACATATAACTCAATTATTTTGTAGATAGGAGGAAGGACTTTTCTATAGTAAATAAAAAGAAAATATTTCCAATTTAACTTTTCTTTAAAAGCATGCAGTATACTATTTAAGATGGAATGAATTGAATTTAAAAAGAATGCTAGAATTGCGATATAAATTGTAGTAGCCTGGCTGTACAGCCTTTGTGTTGTGTCTCATACCAAACAATCAAATCGAGGTTTAACCCTTATAGAGCTTATGCAAACAGGTTGGATCCAGGCCAGCCACCAAGTAAATTGGCGACTGGTTTGTGAACCAGAGCTTTTTTCTTTATAATGGGAAGAGGCCTAGGCCTTTTGATTGTGAAAACTGCTTGATTTTAAAGAAATTTCCAATTTAGAAGATGCCTTTTAATGCTATATAACAAGAAAAAGCTCTGGTGATCTAACCTGTTTGCAGAAATTTAGCAGATATTTAAGGTTTTGGAAAGCAGACAACACAAAAATCTATCTTAAGTTAATTACCAAGCATTCTAAGAGTTAAAAGGACTATCTCACAGATAAAGATTTAAATCTTTTTATAATTTAATGTCTTATAATATATTGATAAATTGACATCAACTGATATATTAAATTACAGAAGACTAGATAAATAATACACTTGCCCCCATTTTATAACTGCATAGTAGAAATAAAGCACATCTATGTTGCAGATTAAGTAAACAAATTAAATGGTTTATTTTGTAAACAATAATATTTTATTTTTGTTCTGCAAAATCATTGAAACGGGTATGGTTTGGGACAAGACTAAGAAATGAGTCGACTCTAATCATAAAACACTCAGAGCAACCCATTACTATTCATAAGAGTTTTTCAAACATAGCTCTGAAGGTCTTGATGCTTACTACACAATTGTTCAATGAAACACAGGACCTTTAAATGCAGATGTTGAAAAGGGTGATATATTAAGTGTAAGGGTTGTTAAAATGTCTTTTTAACAATTGTTTTTCAACACATCTGTAGGGCTGGGACGGGTACTCGAGGACCCGGGTACGGGCTGGGTACAGGCCACTACCAGGGTAGCAAATCACTACCCGTTACCCGACGGTACTTTTACCTTGGTTATAAATCCACATGAAATATATGACTATGCATTCATTGACGAGTGAATCAGGCATTTCTAAATCCCAAACTAGCAATCAATTATCCCCTAAACAATTTCTCAACATGTGTACAGATATGTCACACGCATTTTATAAACTCTCCTATAAGCTATGGAAACTTTCAACATTTGTTTGTCCCGATCATCGCATTAAATTATAAGGTCCTAGGACTATTACTCGCCATTATTTGTGGTACAGGTGCTTACACGAGTGGTAAGGTTGGCAATCTTGACCACTTGGATTTTCAATATGTGATATTGATATAGGCAATTTTTTGAAAGCAACTTTGGTTTTGATGACTGAGTAGCAGCATTGGAGAGTATATAGTACCTATGACAGATTTTTACATGTTATGTTTGGGGATAATTTAGTAACGTCTGAACCACTTGTCAATGAGTGCCAAAACTGCCAATGATCTGATCTTGTGTTACCAATAACAACCTGATTCGTTAACTTGACCTACGTTCTATCATACGTCGAACTACAGAGACCGACATGAAGAGTTTAGATAACGGCAACTGGATGTCATCTCTCTAAAGTTTGAAAGTACCACGATTTTTTAGGCATATCAGATTTGAATCTAAGGAGAATAATCAGGTTCGGTACTTGGTACCCTCGAGTAACATCACCTCAGGTACCCGGGTAGAAAATTACTACCCGTCCCAGCTCTACACATCTGTGAGGTAGTCCCAATAAACTAGTTTGTTACATTGATTTTGAAACAAGATATTGCAAATTATCTTGGAATTATCAGTCTTGATTCTGCCTCTGACATTATAACCTGTCCTTTAATTGAATGTGTATTGATGTTATTATTGGGCAACAGTAGTACAGTAGTAGGGCGTTGGCCTCTTGTACCTAGGGTTCGATTCCCCATTAGGCAATGTGAAAATTGCCAGGCCTAACCCACAAATTGCTCAGATACTGGTGTAGTATCCAGGAAGCAGTCGTCACAAGGGACTTGAATAGGCTTAACCCTTTACCAAACGCCAAATTTTTCGACTGTCCCATATTGAAAGAGTTTGCAAACGACGTTTCTAATTGTGATGAAATTGAAAAATAATCTTCTGATAGGGCAGGAAACATTGTGGGAAAAAGGAGAACTCGCTTCACCCGCTTGTTAAGAGCAATTTCTCCTTTTCCCACAAATTTTTCCAGAGCTGTCTGCAACAAACAAGTAAAATGTTATTACTATTTGGTAAAGGGTTAACACAAGTTTCCTTCATAATCAATGTAAAACAAATGAAACAAACAAATTTCCAAAACATGACCTTAGACTCCCAGGAACTGAACTCTTGACCTTTGCATCCAAAGACCAATGCTCTTACCTTGGACAACTGTACTCTACAAGTGGTGTGATGACTATCTTCATAAATGAAAGAAGAAAAAGAAGAAAAAAATTGTCAATTGGTTCAATAAAGCAAATACAAGAATAAGTCATTCTTTAGGCAACACCTTTTGGTCCGGTATTATATGCTTCTTTTCGGTATTATAGGTTGCGTACCGGTGTTTATTCAAACAGTTTCGTCCTCGCTGCAAGTGTTGGTCGACTTTGTTTTTGAGTCTTTAAAATAAATATCTCCTTTTTATATGGTAAGTTAAGTTGATTCCATTCATACGTACCTCTTCTTAATGATTCATTAACGGTTAGCTGTGAATACCATTAAGGAAATGTAGATAACTATATTTCGAGAAATTTTAAAAATGTATTAGTTCCGGATATCACTAGTAAGCGGATAAGACGGTCGATATGCCACAATTAAACGATATCAAAGATAAAATGTGTGTGTTGCTACCACGTTTGTTACTTTCAAACCAACCCAGGCGATTTGATCTTGAGAAACGTTCTAAATCATAATAAACCGCTCTACATGATCAATGGAACATGAACATTACCATCTCGTTCTTTAGGTTCAGATGCAACCCTGGTCCTAAGCTTATTATGTGATCATTCATCCATCTGAGCCATCTTGACTGCTTATAGCATACTTTATCTTAAAGATAATCACAGTGGTTAAGTTGGCTGACTTAGACTTGGTTCGAACCCCACCGACACCTCTGGTCTCGAGGGAACTTTGGTAAGTCACAAGTTTGAAATCATTAGCCTAGTACTGATGGTTCCAGGAAAGGTGTTACATAACTGGTATGGCGTTATTTACAGTTCTATTCCTAAAGGTACTTACCAAAAAACACCCTCAAACATCAACCTGGATGACTGATAGAATGTCTATGGTACTTTGACTGACCTTTATTGATAGTTATTTACTGAAAAGATAGGGGTCTTCCTCCATCCAATTTGTGGTGAGCAAGGAATTGCAATATATTATAACAACTGAAAAACAGTTGTCATACTTTTAAAACCCAAAAGAAAAATAAGCAATCAAAAACACATCCTTCAATCAAAGACTTTAGAAAGTCTTACACTGAACCCTCAACATGTCATATGCTTATGCACATCTTACTTTCAAGTTTCTTTTTAACAGTTTCAAGATGCTCTTCCGATGTGGAACGTATCTAAGATCACTGTGCTGTCAACACAACGGTTTGTCCAGATATTTCTGTTCCAAAGCCGGGGATGCCAAACCAGGGGATGCCAAACCAGGGGATGCCAAACCAGGGGATGCCAAACCCTTGACTTTAACACAGAAAAGGGTGTTGGATGCACAGCAATGGTTTGAGAAACTGAGCCCAGAAATGATACAGAAGAAGAAACGGGTTGAAAATGAAGTACAGTTAATGAAAGAGCAGGGAATAGTTCCTGTAAGTTGAATTGATAAATTCATGATAAAGATTGTTTTCTTTTTCTGCCTAAATTCTAGAAGTGATAATCCATATTGGTTCAGCAACCCAGTACCTGGCACCAATTACTCGTTCCCATCCTTTATTTTACACGCATATTAATTATCCGTTTGTTGAAATGCATATCACAATTGATGAAAGAGTGAGGAATATTTCCTGTAAGTTGAATTGATAAATACATGACAAAGAATTTTCTTTTTCTGCCCATATTCTAGAATTGATAAGTTCACAAGCAAGTACCGGGTATCAGTAACTCGATGTGATCCTTTATTTTCACATGTCTAAAGTATCTTATTGTTTGAGATGCATATCATAAACCAAAAAAAAACATTAATGATTTTCTTACTTGATCATTGTCATCTGCTATAGCTCAGTCACCAAATTTTATAGAAGGGAATGGGGAAATAATTTGATATACATGTATAACTATATATGTAACATTTGTGGAATGTTTTGCAAAGTTTAGAACCTAATGCATTGTCATAGAGTACATGCAGGTTTTTAAATAGACAACACAACTGAAAAGTAGACAACATACTTCTTTACTGCACATTTTATAGATGCTATTGTGTCTTTAAGAGGTTATTTACTCGGTTTATTACACATAATGTGCAGTTGTGTGTGTTAATTTCTGTAACAAACCAAGCAAATGAACCTCTCAAAGACACAAACACATCAGATCAGCGAAAAGCACTGTCATTCACTGAGCGGTTGTGTTGTCTATATATATATACCAGCATGTTCTCTCAAACAATGCATTAGGTTCCTAATTTGCATAAACGTTCAACAAATGTTACATTTCGAATAAAATTGTATGGTTAAAATTAACTTTCAGGAGTATGAAGTGACGGCTGCAGATATAAAGCACCTGATGTTGGAATGCAACTCCTTCACTTCGATGAAAAGATATTTGTTATTCATGCAAAAGAATTTGTACAGCAGGCTTTCTGAGCAGGAGAAGAAGAGGGTGAAGAGGGAAGCTCGGGCAGAAGACGGCAAGAGACTGGCCGATGATGGCATTGATATGAACACCTTTGGTGTGAGCCATTACACAACACCACATCACATGCAAGCTGAACGGTCTTCACTTCACAGGGCAGCCATGTCCTGGATGAATTCACCAACACCGATTGTGTTTGACATGGACTATAGTGTTGCTAAAAGGGAAGAAATACGAGCGTTTGAGCAGATTTCACATTCTATCAGTGCAAACAAATATTTTCCAGAGCCATGTAGCATTCACCTCACCAGTGCCCTTAAAAATAACTATTTAAAGGAGAAAATAGAAATTGGTTTTCGCGAGGCCAAAAACAGTTTTTTGAATATTCATGAAGAGGGATTTGAAGACGTGTTTCCGAGGGAGAAGTTAGTTTATTTGTCTCCAGATGCCCCTCCATTAGGAGATCACAGACCTGGAGATATATACATTATAGGCGGACTTGTAGACTTAAAGGATACAGTTTCGATGAAGTCTCTTCGAAAAGCTCAGCAACTAAATATCAGATGTGGCTCCATTCCTTTTGTTAAACATGGACTCAGTCCGTAAGTATTCCATCCATTACATTTACTTATAAAGGTAAAGGTAAGGTATATATTGCCAGGCCAGGACCTACATGGTTGGCCAACGGCAGCTTCTAAACTTACATATATTTCTGCGAGAGACTTGAATAAGCTTGGCACTTGCTGGATCTTTCTGCAATAATCTTGGTGCCAAAAGGGTTAAAGAAAATGTATTGCACTAGGTTTTACATACTTTTTGGTGTCATGTATCTATGTGATATTTATAAATGATCCTTATTTATTTTAGGTCACATTATCAAAACTTAAGGTCTTAGTCACTTGGCCAAGGTGACAAATTATAACCTGACTAAAATGAAAAGAAATTGACAAAGATTCTTGAAACTTCAAAGAGTCCTATATCTAAATGTTATCAATTACAAATCTATTTTAAAGTCACTCAGTCATGGGTTACACCAACCGACACTTTGCAAGTTTTAAAAGGTCAAGTTTTACTTTGCTCATAAAATGAAAAGATGTATACCTAGGTCCTTGTAAATGCACCATGTCATTATATGACGTACCATTTTGTACCGCCTTTATGGCTATAAAACAACAATTGTTCTTAGCCAATAAAATAATTTTGACTTGACAATACAGTATCTCCTTGGTCAACTACTGCAGATGCTTTCATTTCAAAGAATGATATGAAAAAATAGCTAAGTACTCAGTGCAAGACTTGAGTGGAAATAACAGGATTTCTGTTTGATGCACTGGCTGCCATCTGTCTGAAGAAATGTTGAAAAATGCACAAAACTCCAATGAAACTTGTGTTAATCTTCTCTCTTTCAGGTCTCAGCTGAGAGCCTCATCTGGATATGTACTCACCTTGAATGCTGTCTTCGAAATCTTGTTGAACCTCAATTTGAAACATCAATGGAAGTATGTGATGAAAGACATTATGGGATACAGTGTAGTAAAACGACCTGAATACTATGGACATGTACGTGATAGAAGGTCTAAGAGGGGAGGGTTTATGTAACCAATGGAAGTGTGAGATGAGAGATGAAAAGCATTGGGTACGATACGTATCAAAGCCATGTAAAAACCATAACTGCTATGAGGTAGAAATGGCAGAGCGTCTAAAACCAATTAGAGGAGAGATGTGAAACCAATGAAAGAATGTGGTTATGGAAGCAGTTGGTTCAGATGGCAGTAGGAAAGTATCGGACAGTCAAGGTGGAAGGAGTAATTTGACATTATGTCTAATAGAAGTACATGTATGTTGTGAAAGAAATAATGACAAAAAGTAAAGTAAAACAAATAGAAAACCATAAGTAATGGCATAAAGTTAAACAATACGAAAATCATGATGGCGTAAGGTGAAATCATTAGACAATCATGAAGCATAAGATGAAATTACTAAAAAAAATCTTAAGTAATGGTGTAAAGAGAAATGATCAGAAATTCATAAGTAATGCGGTGAAGTAAATGCAACAATTAGAAAACCATATTGAGGGTTCAACGCAATACTATAGTAAGTGCTTCACAAACATGAAGCATTTACTGTAGTATTGCATTGAAGCCTCAAATTATGTAATGGTGTAAAGTAAATTGAAACTGTATATAAATGATGGAAGAAATAATGGCCTCATTAGGTACACTTAAAGAAGAGATTTTAATTTCTTGGACTTGCATTAGACTGTAGGTCAAAAATAAGTGAGATCTATGCAATTCTCTTATTCAAAACAAGTGTTTATCATGTGACATACAGTCACATTCTAAACATGTTAGAAGGTTAAAAATAATTGCAGGATTTAACTATTCTTGTGGGTTATGAATAATTGGGTGGCCAGATAGTTGTAGATCACTTTTGAAAGTGGGTAAAGGCTTGATTTGAATCAAATTGTAACAAGACTGGGTACAAAATTTGAGGGTGCAGTGTTAGAATAATAGCAAATCATTAGTAATGCATTGACCTGTGTTATTTATCTGCATAATAAGGATCTCGTTGAGGGGTCATGCATTGCCCATTAGTAAAGGTGGTGGATTTAGAACATGAGGGTCCCAAGTTCGAGCTCCACCGTCACCTTTGGTTTCGTGAGAGTGACCTTTGGTTAGTCAGTTCAGAGCCCTAGCCTAAAACTGGTGGATCCAGAAAAGCGGTTACATAACTGAAAAATTGTTGATACAGCATTAAAGACTATCCAAACAGAAAGATAGATCTCATTGAATATTCCCTTGTTACCATAACTGAGTTATTTCTTCTATAAACCTCATGAGTTATCATTAGTATTGCATTAATAAGATGGTTCTAAAAAGCATACACAAAAACAGGTTTTATTAATGCTTTTTGCTAAAATGTTTAAAGGCTTTTTTGTTTTTGCCCACTGGTCTGGCCATCAGGTATAACTTTGTAATACATGTTTATAGACTGATCCCATTTTCCCTATAGAAAATTTGAGAAGGGTCCAACACAAGCAGGTGACACGGGATAGCAGCTAAAAGCTCTTTATGATGTATATTTAGATCTTTCGACTAAAATTACCAATATCTTCTTTTTCAAATTTTTGGCAAAATCATTGTGACAAATGGATAAATTGCTCATTTGAGACAATGTCTCCCTTTGCCACTGTAATTTCTATAGCAGATATGTCCAGTGAGAAATTATGGAGTAGGCAGCATGAGACATCGTTCTGTGGGATCCTGACTTATATATGTAAATTCAGGTTCTTTGAAGAGCTGCCCAGAGTTTTTTCTTTTTTTTTTGTCATTCAAATTTTTGGAATTATAAAAATGAACAAACACATGTTTATCATTTTAACTACTTTATGGAAAGTTAAGGTACAGTGTATGCAGCATTCTGTCACATGAAAATTCAACTTGAAGTACATAAATTTATCAGTATCAGAAAAAGTCATCAATATCCATTTAAAACTTCACAAATAATCATTTTGTTTGGCAAAGCTATTTCATTCAAATGGTTTTGTCAAATATTTAAATACTGATTTCCACTTTGGAAAAAAGCAATTTAGGGCTATATTCAATGAAATAAGAATAAATATACCTTATTGTTAAATATCTCATATAAATATACACAAGAAAACCATCTTTTAACTTCTCAAATATCTTGATGAACCAAATGAAATGTTAGCAATAAAGTAAGAACGTTATTGTGTGTTGCTATATATAATGAAACTATATCCATAACATAGAATGTTCGTCTGGAAAAGAAACCTGATAAATAGTGTTGCTGGATTAATTTGTTGGTGTAATGCTTGCCAGGGTAATATTAAGAGGGTCGAAAAATTGACGAAAAATCAGGCCTTGAAAGCATCCATGGCTTTACAGTAACAACTTAAAATGTTTTAGGGAAGAAGATGCAAAACCATGGAAGGTTACAAGGCCTGAAATGTAGCTAAAACATGAAAGATCAAGCATTACAGCAAGAAATAATATCAAATATAGTTACATATATCATACACTGTACAAAAACTTTAAATACGATAATCAGCCTTGAAGCAAAGATGACTGATGCAACGGAAATAGTTTATTTTGTTACATTGTGTAAACTCACTTCTCAAATCAGCCTAGGAGAATAATTCTCCAATATAAATACCATTTGTAGACAAAAGTACAAAGTAAATAATTAAACTGTTTGATCATGGGTTTTTTGCTCATATTGAACACTATATTATTTTTTTTTATGAATGTTTCATTCTTGTCATGAAGCAATAAAATATGTCACCTCTCATTATAACATGGCTGTCTAATAAATAAAGAATTACACTGAACACTAAAAAAATACTTTTTTCATTAACAAAATCATTAACTTCTTGGCTATTATCATATATTATGCTATGGTAATCTAGGGTAAGAGGATTAAAAGGGGTTTCTCTCAATTTGGTTGATTGTCACAAAGACCAGTTGTTTTGCTGCTGGACTGACCTTGTATAAGTTGTCTCAGGGGGATCTCAAACCCCCATTGTGTTAGGAGCAAGATCAGTGACACCTGAGAATAGCACCTTCAATCATGACAAATAATGGAATTTTGATATTTACAACACAACTTCAGATCTACCAGCTGGTATGATAGAAGTCCTGTGGCAGGAATTATTTGTAAATGCCAATCTTTCAATAAACTGAAGCCAATTCCAAATGTTTTCATTTAATCTGGCATTAAATCACTATTAAATAATTGAATCAAATTTTGAATTGCAATTCTGTTAAAATAAATAAATAAAAAGTTGTATCAGTCGAGATGTTGTTCATATTGTTCTTTCAGATAAACACGATGAGTTCAGCTGAACATGAACTCTCTCCATGTTCATTCTCTATCTTACACACATATTCTCCATCGTCGTCTTCACAGATATCTTTGATTATAAGTGAACTATTGCCTTGGATGTTTTCCTGTATGAAATGACGCGAGTCCTCATGAATGATGTCATCCTCAAAATACCATGTTGCTGTGGTCTTACTGTCTGTGTCAACAAATGCTACGTCAAATCGAACATTATCACCAGGAAACGCTTTTGAGTCAACCATTTCTTTGGTGAACTCTGGAAGTTTATTGCTCTTTTCAAACTTATTTCGAGAGTTTGGAGAAGTCGTATGACCATTTTTTGGAGAATTTTGATTTGATAATGATTTAAAGTTGTCAGTTGATGCGATTTTCAACCCGCTTGCCAAGTTCTGATTGGTAGCATCCATAGAGTCAACATTGGAATTGATGTCTTTAACGGGTTTAGTAACACAAGCACTATTGGAGACCTTATTGGCAAAGTTTGGTCCTCTCACTTTATTGCTTTTTGGATCCATTTGAGTTGTTTCCACCTCTGGTTCTTCTCCATCGCTGACCTTGAATGAAGTAGTTTCAAATTTTTCTTCGAGAATGGTTCCCTGTGAGCCAGTAGTGAGAGTGCTACTCCCACTTGATACAGGGGAACCAGTCACACTGTCGTTACCAGTACTGTTGGGGCTGGCAAGGATACCTTTCTGCAAGGAAGTCATTCTACCCAAAGCTCTGATGGCAGTACCAGTTTTCTACGGGAAAAGACGGAAAAGCAGATATATAGCACACCATCACCACACTATATAGCAACACGAAGCCAAACAATTCTATTTACCCATCCCTGTACAAATGGTTGTGTTGACCGGTCCAAATTGAAAGCAACAAACAATTGATAACGAATAAAAATCAACATAATTTGTGGGTTTTATGCAAGACTATAGTTAGTGCTTCAAAGACTTCAAGCACTTACTAAAGCCTTGCATTGAATCATTGAATTGGTTGATATCATTTTGTTGTGATAAACCATTTTTTTTACAACTTCTATTGTAGTTGTGATTTAACTAGGTTACAAAAAGTAATGGGTTAAAGTATTTTCTATAAGACAGATTTATAATAAGACACACTTAATCATTATATCAATGTTTTGTAATAACACCTTCAATGCAAGTATATGTATGATCAACTGAGAACAATTCCTACCCAGAGAATATTTTGCTGTCATCTAAACAAAAGTTAATATTTCTAAAATAATTGTGCCTAATAAATCTTTGTAGATAAGGGAACCTTGTAAAATTAAACAGTATATACACAGTTCTTTTCTTTCAACTTAATGATCTTTTTACAAAGATATCTGTAAAGTGGTTGAAAACAATGGTTTACATTAAAGTAGATGTTGTACAGTAGCAATAAATGGGACAAGTTTTATCAAAAAATGATGTTCTAGCTCTAAAGGTCATATTTAGAGGGATTTCAATTCATTTACCAAACAGTTTCGGGAATTTAATTTCCATTGTATATGACTTGAAATTTTTTAATAAGTATTGAAAAAGCAGGGAATATTCATGCAAACGCTTCCCCATTTTCCGATCAAGGGATTCTATCCTACCTTAGGATTTATCTCTAATTTTATCACAATATCTATCGTTTTCTGCAAGTATTTTTATTAGGAAAGATTGGCAAATCATTCAATTTTATAAGATGAAGAAACTATGTCTTTAAAAAGTATGAAAACCTCAAAATGTTTCAAGAAGAATAGAAGAAAATAAAATGCTTGAATTTAGAATTCTCAATTACTATCTTTAGCTCTACAACACACTGGCATGTCTCAACTCAAGTTTTGATTAATTTCCAAAAGCAACAATGTCACAGCAACAATGCCACTCAAAATGGTTGTATATGGAGCAAAGCATTTTTCTTTAACAAAGAAGGTACACCACAATTAAAGCGGAGGGGTTGGTCATTTGACAATTTATTGCACATCTACTGGAATGTCTATCTACCATGTAACTGTTGACCCATTACCCAAAAATGGGAATTTGTGACTGATTCAAATTAAAGGAAGCAGGAGTCTACATAGTAATATGCAAATAGTAAAATTCTATATAGATATTGGAAAGAAAACATTGTGACAAACAGAATAAATTGTTACAGTGATTTCTTAAGTTTTCTTCTGCAGATATGTCAAAGTGAAGAATTCTTCAGAAAGTAAAAAAAAAACTAAAGGAAGAAAGGTAAAATAATCTTGTTTCAAATATTTCTATAAAATTAACCACCTTTGTGTGTCTAATTTTTGTTTTATATATTGGCCCAAACACATGTACATGTATGTACTTTGCACATTATTACTCAAGGACATCACAGTTGTCATGCATTTATACCCCTTGTACCACAGTCCAGTCTGTTCTAAGTCTATCTAAGGTAGGAAGAGTTTCAGTGTTTTTATTTCATACTCAGTAGTTGTCAAAGCAGCACAACACACAACTAGCTTAACAGAACTGCATCAGTATACCTTTACCTCATACAAACTTTCACCTCCCCTTGCACATCAGTATACCTTTACCTCATACAAACTTTCACCTCCCCTTGCACATCAGTATACCTTTACCTCATACAAACTTGCACCTCCCCTTGCACATCAGTATACCTTTACCTCATACAAACTTTCACCTCCCCTTAAATAAGTATACCTTTACCTCATACAAACTTTCACCTCCGCTTGCACATCAGTATACCTTTACCTCATACAAACTTTCACCTCCGCTTGCACAACAGTATACCTTTACCTCATACAAACTTTCACCCCCGCTTGCACATCAGTATACATTAACCTTATACAAACTTTCACCTCCGCTTGCACATCAGTATACCTTTACCTCATACAAACTTTCACCTCCGCTTGCAGAAGATTGCATATGAAAACAGTGTGACAAACGTAAAATTTGCCTATTTGTCACAATGTTTTTTAATGTTTATTCATTAATCATACAGTCATTTATCAGTTATGGATTTAAGTGTCACCTGCGGCAAATTACTCTGAATGGGGAAAGGGTCAAGATTATATCAATTGATCCAAATCTGAGTAGATATACATGAAGATCTGGAGCCACACTTTCTGTTATAACAGTACAGTCAAATCTACACTTGTACACAAAAGACAAATAAAATGTTCGACATTATGTCCAATCTGCCTTGATCAATAAGTTATAAATAAACTCTATGTTGAACTTGATAAACTAATCAGAAAAATCTGATTAGCATTTTATCTCTTTATGGCACAATGGTTTCTATACAAGTAAAATTAGTTCATTTAGAAGGCAAACAGAAAAATTATGACCATGAGAAAATCTCTTCCTTTGCTACATTTTACCCCCCTTAGAAATATTTCTAGCTGCAAGATAGCAGACATCATTCTGTTGTTTTATATTTAAAAAAAATAAAGTTAAGAATCATTTCTACTGTTTACTAACCTGCCATTTCCGCCTTGCCATAAATCTTTTGAGATTTTTTGTGTTTATTCTGCTAGTTTTAAGTCTGGCAGCGTCTTCTGCGAGCCATCGGTGTTCTAAGGCATCCTTACTCTTCATCCTTTTACTGCAAAATGAGAAAGTATAAAGAATTTCAAATTTCAACTAGATAACAAAGTGTTCTTTGGATTGCTATTATTTCTTTACTTTATTCCTTCTAACAAAGGAAAGAAAATGCTATTGTTGTTGTCTTGTCTTTACACTATTGCTTTTGAGAAATTCAAGGCAGATCTTTCAGTGCTGATAGTAATGATTTTTTTCTCTAATATACCATTTCGATGGGTTGGCGCAAGACTGGTCCAAGTCACATTTTTTCATAAAATCACTTTTTTGCATATTTCAATGAAACACAACAAGATACACATTATGTGAAAAAATTACTTCAATTTTTCTCTTATTTTTGAATTGTTGCCAGGTAACAGAAAAGGTCTATCTCTTAAACCCATTTTTCATAGAATCAAAACTAGACCAAGTAGAGTTGGTCTTGTCTTGTTTTTAAATTCTATTTTAAGAGCAGGTCTAACTTGTATTTGTTTATATAAAAATCAATACACATGCAACTTTACTAGTGTATAATTATAGAATACTATAATGTCGTATTGTACTGATGTCACTATTATGATGTTATTATATTAAACAACTTAGTATAAAAAGGTTAAGAATTTACTAGAAACAATGACAAATTATAATGAGTGTCAATCTGAATATACAGACACATTAACCAGCAATGTAATGGGTGTCAATCTGATTGTAGAAATATAGAAAAAAAGTAGTCAAGTTTATAACTATGATGAAAATGAAATGCTAGCTTATGTTATTATTAGTTGCATAATAGATGAACATACATACAAAGAGATAAGAAATGATTGACAAACATTGATACATGGAACAGAAACATCATCAAGGTGCTCTTCCTGTCTCTATCTACACATATAGATATATCTTTGAGACACAATTCAACATGGCCTTTCACAAACCTATGAAAGACAGGTGTGATAAATTATGTGCTCGAGGTCTGAAAAGTCTGAGATGCAAATAGAATATGACAAACATGTTGAAAACAAAAACCTATCTTGTGAGATGAAGAATTTTGACAAAAGTAGAGCCCATGGTAATGATGAATTGTGTGTGGCATGTTTTGATCTCCAGCAGGTGCTCCAAACATTTCCATAGTTATGAGTTTGTCATGTATTACACCCAAAAGATATGTACTTTTAATTTAGGTGTGTATGGTCTTGCATCAAAAAAAGAAATAGAAATATTCTTCCCATGTTCAGATACGTCAAAAAGAAATTAAATTTCATTAACTCAAGAAACAAGATTTTGGAACGAGGTCAAACAAAAATAGAAAATGATAGCATACATGCTACCATTGAGCACAAAAGTAGAAATCTATCTATTTATACAGCACCACAGTGGGCTACTACAATTAGAATGGTCAGATCAATTAATCCCTATAAAGTGGTTTAGTTGGATTCCTGTGATTTTCTAGATTTTAAATGCATATCTGAGTCTGTTCCAAATTTTGATTTTGACATTGATGAAAAAAGGATTACTTGGTTGAAAATAAAAGTTATTACCATTAAAGAAAATGATACTTATATCATTAGATTTGATTACAATGATGATCAAATATCGGCTTATTTTAACTTGGCTTGTCGAGTTAACCTGACAAGGTCAGGAAAAGCTGAAGCATTTAGCTTACCAAATGTTGAAAAATTGTATCAAGTTAAGTCCCAACCAAAGCTTTCTACGTCAATGTACATATCACTTGTTCATTTATGTAGAACTAGTATAATTCATGAAATCTATATAACTATTTTTGGTTTTCAAACATGTCTCTGAGTAGAAACTTTACTTAATAAGTATTGCTTGAAAGTTAACTCTTTACCACCTGCAGACAACATATCAGGACTTAAAAAAGTTTTATAAACATGGGAACAACTTTACAGACTGATGTGCTGTTGTGATATGTGAATAGGTTAAAAAAGCATAGTGGCAAAAAGAGAAATTGTTTCTGTCAAACAATTTCCACTTTTGCCACAATGCTTTTTGACAGTCTTCTGCTGAAAGACTAAAAATGTGATGTTCAGTGGTAAGGAGAAACATTTTACCATTGGCCTTGTTAACAATTATCATTGAGGTTACTTCTTAATTAATGAATATCCATCTGTGTGATATTCATTAATTTATTCAATGTTAATTGGATTAATTTGAATAAACATTACAGTTTAGACTGTCTAAACTAGGGAAGAGTCTGCAGATGGTTATTAAAATGTGATGAAATTTGAATTAATTGAACCAGTATTATAGAAACCATGGTGAGAAAAGAAGAGATTTCTCATGACAAACTATTTCTGCATTTCGCACAAAGTTTTCAGACCTCTGCTGCAGACATGTCTTTGCCTGTTAAAGGATTTGTTTATTGATTTAATTTATTATGGTTTTACATGTCTAAGCAGTATTTCAGATTAATTACAACATCAATTAATTCACTTATTCATTCTGCATGGGTAATGAACCAGGACTAGGCAAGGAAATAATAATACATTGTCCAAGGGCATTCCACAATGACAATAATTGCTGCAAGTGATAGAAAAGAATTGGTTGATGTTACATCAGAGTCAGTCTCGTCAAATCAAGAAGTAAGTCTTTGAAAATATGCATTATGAGGAAAAATCTTAGCAATTTCTCCTTTTAATGCATGCTTTCAAAGACATTCATGTGGAATTCAGGTTTATTGTAAATTGAATTCAAAAGTATAAACTTTAACAGTTTGTATATTCTGTTATCCTTTATTACCCCCAGATACTTATTTGAACCCATCTACACAGAGACATTAATTTTAAAATCAAAAGTGAAAATATTGTTACCAAAGAAGAGCTTACTTATAACTAAAATTGATGTAGAAGGGAAAGGGTATTTCACATTCATTTGATAGACCTCTGCACCAATAAACTTAAAGTATCAGAGGATTTATTTTACCTATGTTATCATGGTAGTTGTATTATGTATTAACGTTATGACCTATTTTTTAAACAGGTATGTCTATCAATTCTTTATTGAACATAAATATGAATTATACAGATGCTTTAATTGACTAAACTGTTCATTGATAGTTTAATTATATACATAAGTTCAATAAAATATCTTAGTAACTTTCAATGTTATTCATTACTAACTATGATATTTTCCAATATTATACAAGTTGCTCAAGACCAAATCCAATCCGTTCTGAAACCATCAGTGCAAGACAAGACCAACTTGAGGTAGTCTTGTCTTGCACAGACCTTTACAACGCAATATAAGTCCATGTCTCAAATACACTATTTCCAAATAAAAAAATAGAAAAATAACAATTAAGTTTCAAATCATAAAAGATGAAATATATATATGCTTAATTTCATATTTTTAGTTCTGATATTTAAGAAGATATTAAGTTTTTTCCTTCTCCTGAACATTTTGCAAAAAGTGACTTGGACCAGTCTTGCGCCAAGCCATCGATTTCAAATGTCTCATGATGTCTTTGGCAGTCATTTTCACCATTAGCCACAATGATTTTTAATTTCCGATTGTAAATTATGGAGTTTTTCATGGATTTTCTTTTGTATTTTGATAACCTGCTCTGCTCCATCATAACTGAAGTAGGGAATAGTTATAACCTTTAACTATTTCTTCTGTACTCTGCACTGTCAATTTAACTGTTAAAACTATATTTTTGTTTAAAAAAGAAAGAAAAACCTTTTAAATGTGAAATGTAAGGCTTTTTCTTAATAAATTGCTCATGTATCAATATCAAAAGTCTGTTAGAAAAATTTAACAGTATCATATCAAGTTTACTTTTTGTTTTTCACGAGCAGTTGTTCAATGAAGTGTTTTCCATCGTCTGAGACGTTATCGAAGCTCTCATCATCAAAGTCGAAGTCTCCCTGTGTCACGTTGGACAACGTCTCTGCCTCTGTATCACCCATAAACGGGGACAATCCAGTCAGCCTGAAAATACAGGGAAACATGCGATTAATCAAGATTTCTTTATCAGTCTTACTCTTTATTTCAATCTCATGCATTACGAAATAAATACACAATTTAATGTATCGGCATTCATTTCTATCAAACCATTTGGAAAGAAAAAATATTGCTTAAGTTACCTTTTTTCTTCCACCACAATGATTTTTTATTAAGTTTCAAAATGAAAGATCTTACAGTGTTATTTCATGTGTTATATGCTTGCCTTCTACATTTATTTAGATTTTCATTTGTGCTTTCTTCTTCAAAAACAATAAACTAAATTCAAAGATCATGTCTTTTATTGAGAAACTTACCTATGTATAATGCTTGATTGACAGAATTCAGAAGTATTTATTACCTCATGGTTTCCTAATATACAATCAAAGGATAAAGACAACATGTGAAAAAGAGTAAATTGTAATGGGTTTAACCCTTTCCCAAACAATAACGACATTTGACCACTTTGTTGCAGAAGACTTTAGAAAACATTGTGCGAAAAAGAGAAATTGCTCGTAACAAGCAATTTTTCGTTTTCCCACAATGTTTTCTGCCCTATCAGAAGATTATTTTCCAATTTCATCATATTATGAAATGTTGTCTGCAATCTCTTTCAATTTGGGACAGTCAAAAATTTGTTGTTTGGGAAAGGGTAAATGAAAACAGATGAGAAATCAACACTTACAGCACATAGCAGATAACCCCAATGCTCCACATGTCTGTAGAGAAACCAATCTCGTCATAGTTTACAACTTCAGGGGCGATAAACTCGGGTGTACCAAACAGAACTCTCACATTCTCTCCCGGTCTGTAAAACCTGAAATAATTACAGCAGTTGTTTTAGAATGAGTATCTTATTCCTTTTGAAACTCAAAAGTAAGAAACAATAACCAAGCAAAAGTTATGATATTTAACGTAACCACCTTAGACAAGTCAAGTTAACATTGAATTGCTTCAATGCATTTATAGGAGAAAAAAATCAGAAATTCTCATGCTGACCAATATCTTGTCTGTCATAATGGTTTTTACCACATATCACAAAGAAAATGTTTTTTTCCCTGCTTTATAAGTGCCAGCTGCTGTTGCTTTGAATTTGAACCAGTAACACAACCTAATGAGAAAAGGCTTAACTCTACAGACTGCAAAATTATGGCGTCTTCCATTCCTTTAATAGTGAAACATGTTTTTGAAGTTATCTAAAGAAGGACATAAAAGATTTTGAGAATATAAATTGAAAGCAAAAGCAACTGATCTGTAACAATCTATATCAAAGAAAAGACACTACCCAAAGGAAGTGGTTGCTTAGATAGAGAAGAAAGTTTATACTGTATTTTGGGAATGAAATCATTTTAAAAGTTTGCAAGGATTTTGATTGAGACACCACTGAAAACTAAGTGAGTCAATTATACATTCACAATGTTGTCAAACTGCAGGACATTTTCTACTATTATAATGTAGTGTTCTTTACCTGGCCAGTCCAAAGTCAATGATTTTGATCTTGTTGCTCTCGTTTTTGATACAGAGAATATTCTCTGGTTTGAGATCAAGATGGAGAATGTTTTTACTATGCATGTAGTCTACAGCGTCGAGGATCTGTCGCATGAACTGTATACAGTCACGCTCCGTCAGCTCAAAGTCGTCATCAAGCACTCTCTCAAATAATTCCCCGCCACCGATTCTAGGGAAAAGATCAAGAATTCATTTTAATACATTATGTTGCGTCTTTTCCTTTTTGGTTTGGTACCATTTTGATTTCATGTAATAAAACTGAAAAAAATGTTGAAAATGACAGTTAACCCACAAAGTCAATTCATGCATTTATATGTTGGGAATAATTATGAGTGATCAAAGTATGAAGCTTTATGATCTTTGGAAAAAAGATTAAATATGCAAAAAAATTCATGTATTGCAATGTACAATTTGCAATGCTGTGCAAAAGCGTATACAATTCTAAAAAGAATAACTTTTAGATCTATATCTAATTCTAGCCCTTAATTAATATTAGTAACGAACAAATATTCAGTACTTGTAATATCATTTTATAATTCGTTTTTTGCAACACGCAGTGGTAGAAACCAGTGCCATAAAGCTATAATGGGAATCAAAACTTTTCTATTTATTCAGATCTCATGAAAAAATTCAAATGTACAATGTACAAAGAAAATGTAGAATCTTACAGCAAGAGCTGAATAAAACGACGCTGTAGATAACTTACAATTCCATGACAAGAATCATTTTACGCGGCGCTTGAAACACGTCCCACAACATCAGGATTTTTGGATGTTTCAGCTGATTCATGATCTCCACCTCTAACTGAATCTTCTTCTTCTCGGATTCCCGACATTTCAAAATCTTTGCTGCCCAGGGCTTCCCAGTCGCTTTCTCAATACACTTGTACACATACCCAAACTTGCCCCTGGGTGAAATGATACAAATCAAATTTTTTAACAATTATTTTCATTAACACTTATTTCATCATACCTTCAGGAGAAGATTTATGAAACCACTGTGATGAACGTATAAAATGCTCATATTGAGTTATAATAATTGTTCACCACAATGGTTCCTTCCTGATTACCCAAATGAAAGGTTATCTGTCATACCATGGAGGGACAATTGTACATTCAATATATGTGAGGCAAACAATTTACCCTTAGAATGCTGAGAAATTTTCTAAAAAAAGATTTTTGTGGTGTCTGCTTTCCAAAACCTTAAACGAAGCAAACAGGTAAGATCACAGGCCAGCCACCAATTTACTTGGCTGTTGGTCTTGGACTATACCTGTTTGCATATATGTATGAGGTCGGTTCCAGCACTATAAGGGTAAAGCAACAACTGTGACAAAAAGGGAAATTGCAAGTGATAAGGAACTTTTCTTCCCTATAATTTCTCTCTGAACATGAAGTTAGCTTAGTCAAGTGTCAAAAGGAGGTAATTTACACTTTGAATTCTTCTTTTGTACTGCCTTATGTTTGTTACGGTCACTAAGTGCCATAAGAGGGAACGGCTTAATGTCTATATAAGTGATCAGCAGATGTTGTTTCAAGGATGGTTTCTATTTTGTATTCTAACAAGGTAGAACACATTCTTTACAATAGCAGTTGATTGTTTACCCTTTGTCAACCAAACAACTGTTGAATCTTTCATATCTTCAGACACATCTCAAAATAATTAATGGTGAACTTCTTATAATACAAGCAATAATGTCTATGATCAAGTTCTTCATTTCACCATACAAAACATGTGTAAAATATATGTCTTCCCCATTTCAGTTGTCGTCTGCAAACTCCAACAACTTAAGATGTAAGAAATTTGGCAGAGTGCAGAATAATGATGACTTAAATTCAATGCATCCAGGATCTTATCTGCTATCTTGCTAATATGATTTTAGTGATCCATTCTATTGCCACAGAGCCCCAAAACTGTCATTTCAGTTGTCAATAGGCCAGCACCACTTATGCATCCATTGCCTATTTGACACTTAGATTATAATCACTTCTGCCACAATCAGGAAGGCAAATCAAATTTTCGATAATCCAATTATATTTGAATATCATTTAAAATGTACAAATAATTATTGTGCATGAATGCACAGATATGAAATCTTATCCTGAAATGCGTATACAAATTTCACCAAGTAATCATTTATCCCGTTTAACCCTTTCCAAACATTAACGACATTTGACGTCTTTGTTGCAGACTTTAGAAAACATTGGGGGAAAAGGTTTTCTGTTCTTTCTGAAGGGTTAAAAACATTAGACGCAGCAATATATCGTTCCCATCGATTTATTAGTTCTTTAATACTCATATTATTTCCATGACACTTGTTTCTCATTACTTTTTAGTATACTGCATTTTTATAAGAATATTTAAGAAACCATCACAACAAAATCAGAAATTACTTATTTTGAGCATTTACTCATTTTTAGCAAAATGGTCTACCCAAAATCTAAAATCTTAAGAAATGTAACATTTTATCATTTAAACTTCTGTAATTCACAATCCTGTAAGAGGGAACATTAAGTAAATATATTTCATAACAACAATATCACAGGATTTACTTTAACAGGTAGAATTTTTAAGTTGTTTTGTGGGGATTGTGAGACAAATTTACTATATACAGGGCTATCCTTTCTATAAAAAAAATATTTGTAAGCAAATTCAATAAAATCAAATTAGATAAATAAATCTTATTTCTTATCTCTCATAACAATCTACATGTATTGTCATTTCTACCATTTACACACACTTTCAATTTAGACCTTCCCACAACTTCTATGTGGGAGTAGAGACCAGTATGCATTATCACTTACTTGCCGATTTCCTCTTTACAGTCGTAAAATTGTTCAAAGTTTCGCCCACTTTGAATTATCACTTCCCGATGTTCAAATGGGATTTCATCTGAAAGAAACAAAATGAAATTTGAGCTTGAGACTTGATAAAGAAAGTTAACTATCATAGACTGTCTTTTTCCCCACTCATTATATTTGACAAAGAGTAACTAGTCTGAAACGTAAGTACTTTAACCCTTTCCCAAACAACAAATTTTCGACCATCCCAAATTGAAAGAGTTTGCAGACGACATTTCAAAATGTGGTGAAATTTAAAAAAATCTACAGAAAGAGCAGAAAACCTTGTGGGAAAAAGAGAAATTGCTCTTGGTGAGCAATTTCTTCTTTTTCCACAATGTTTTCCACAGTCATCTGCAACAAAGTGGTTTAATTTCATCATTGTTTGGTTATGGGTTAAGAGTAAAAGTATTTTCTAAGAAGAAAGCTTAAGAATGCTCAACACAGCTACATTATGAGTAATGACTTTTTGATTTTGGGAAGGGAAGCATATCACAACCCCCTTTAGGCATCACTTGTATATCAAATTTACTTATATTATCACCCTTGTTTCAACCGATGACTACTTAGTAATATTTAACTTTACATAACAAATAATTGATCAGTATATAAAATGGAAATGGGAGAGATTTAGTATTTCTTCATTTCTTAAATTCCTTTAGGAAGTACGTGTATTGGATGAAAATAAGCACCCTAAATTTAATTACATGTTCTAAGTTGTAAATGAAATAAATTAATAAGGCCTGTACAAGTTATTAGGTATACTTAGAAGTTATAGAGGGGGAAACTAATAGAAACTAAAGAAACTGGTGAAGTTAAACCACATTGACCATTTCCCTTTCTTATACATGCTTTAACACTTCTGTAGCAGATGGTTAAGAAACAATTGCAACAAAAGGAGATATAACTCAAAACTTCTCCTTCTGTCAAAATGGTTCCTTCTCAAGGTAATGGTATTTTAATCATTTTTCATAATTCACAACTGTCGTCTGCTGTTGCCTTTAATTTGGACAGAAAGAAAGAAGAACACAAACAAGGGAAAGGTAAAAGTACTAATTACTCAGACAGGTTGTTAGGGAATATTGGTTATAATCATCAGTCTTTATAGATTTTAGGACTATCTAGAGCCTCTTAATTTCAATCAGATGAAACTACTGGTATGAGAAAACCAAAAATACAAACCTTCTAATACATCGGTATCCATATTTTACAGCTTTTTTTCAGAAGTTCATCAAAGCAAAAAAAAAAAATTATCCAACAGTCACACAAAAAATAACCAAAATTCTTAAATCTGTAACATTATCATGTGCAACACCAATCTAATATGTTCCTTGATTTATCAAATGTTCAAAGCCATATCAACCCTGAATAAATCCAATCCAGTGCATGCACATTACTTAATAGCAAGTGTTAGAGTGAATCACAACAGAAATGCTTCAAGACGAGACATAAATCCCCGAACAACCACAACCTTGGTGCAAATTCAACATTCCAGCGTTGAGTGTCGTATTTGGTTCACTTGCAAATAATACCAGCTACTCTATGGTTAAACTGCTCTCAATGTATGTCACAAAATTATCATCAGACTGATCCAAGGGAAGATTTTAGCAGTTTAACAGCCCCCTCATATTGGATAAATGGATTGTCTAAACTGTATAAAACAGCAGATGACAATTCTTAAGTATGAAACATTTGATTGTGAAAGAACAATTAAGGGGAAAAAAGCTCTTTTTGAGGAATATATCACTACTTTTTTATTATTGATTCTAATTACCCATGTCGTAAATCATCAAGAAAAAGTTATAGGACAAAAAATAAGCTGGTTTTGTCATGGGGTAACAAACATACTTAAACACCATAATGGCTTGCGCTGGTATTACCCAAAATTACTTCAATTGCTTCCACTTCCTGTCATACAGACCTAGTGAAATTATAAAGTCAAGAGGCACGAGACATTTACTCCAGCTATTAGGGGATTCGATGCAAGAATACTTCACATGCCAAGGGTTCAGTGCAAAACTTTAGTAAGTCCTTCACAATAGGTATATTTTATGTTAAGAGCATAACTAAGGATAAATCTTAGTTCAGGCTGTCCAATCCAATTGACCTATTGAGCACATATAGATGGGCCTAGTATTTCCTAACCAGTACAGCACAATATCACATATCCCTCAAAGCCATTGACTGTTTTCCCACATGAATAGAATTGTATAAAATATCAATTATCATCATGCATTGACTTCATTAAATGTTGGATAAGATCATTTGCCAAGGCGGGTCTCAAACTAAGGAGCTGTGACTCAAAATCTGATAATGCTACCAACTGACATAAGAAAGCTTTGTCTTACCAATCTTAATCCCTACTGAAATTCATTTAACTTGGTGTTTATCGTCATTGGATTATCAATTTCATTCATGATTCATATAACATTATAACATTAAAATCTGCCTAGGGCAATGTATTCGGAATGTGATCCAAAAATAAATTTGCTTGAATCTAAATTTCTGTAAATACGCCTATCATTATATTACAGTAGATTTGTCAGTTATCAAAATTTAGGTCAAACATCATTTTCAAGAATTACTTAGTTATATAGGGCCCCTGGGATAACACAACCAGCACTTCGCAAAAATAGATTCGCAAACAAAAACACACAACTTTAAAATAATATACCACTGTTTGGTATTGAACCTGGGCCATCTTCTCTCAAATCCCCTTCACTAACTTATTTTTTACCAAGTTTTCATGCGTAAGTGAAAAGTAAAGAAAACATCTCTCTCTTCACACGATATGTTCGAAATTGGATCCCCCGAATCACATGCTTGACCCATTTTTAGAAAACACTGTATCCATAGAGATAAATGTTTATTTCAGTTATTATGTCACATGATCAATTTTGGTTGTCAGACAAGATGGAAACAGACCTGCCAAAATCCTTTACATCATACATAATCATATCAATGAACCTGCAACAAGAGATTAACCCTTAGAATGCTGGGTATTTTTTAAAAAAAGATTTTTGTGTCTTCTGCTTTCCAAAACCTTAAACATCTGCTTATTTTTTTTTTAATGAGGAAAGATACTCAGAGTAGCAAACAGGTTAGATTACAGGCCAGCCACCAATTTACTTTGTGGCTGGCGTAGATCTGACTTGTTTGCATAAGCATGACGTTAGTTCCAGCACTATAAGGGTAAAGGAACCAGTGTGACAAAAGAAGGAAATGCTCTGTAAGAGCATTTTCTCCTTTGTTACACTGGTTTTATCCAATATCTCAACGAAAACATCATGATGCTATCTCAATTATTATCATCTGCTATTGCTCTTAATTGAGACATCCTGCAAAACTGAATGAACCAATCTGTTAATGAGCTATTAATCATCCAGCCTTACTAGGATTTCCCTGTAACACACTATTCAATTTTACAAACAAAACTTGACCAACAATTTAACAAATACAATTTGGAAAAAAAAATCAACATTGTCAGCCAATTCATGTTCATGAACCGTCTACAAAATGAGCAAATACTTGAGCAAAAAAGAGGCAAAACTTTATCCATGCAGTAGATATCTGGGTCAAAAAGGTTATCTATATAAAGATTTTGTGCATCGATTCTGAAAAGCTTGGTGAAAAAATGAATAGCTAGAGGATTCTCATTGAAACCAAATGACAAAAGGAGAAATTCCATGTATATAATGAGTAATGGAATCATGTAACAGCTGTTTGTACCTTCAAGTGAACTAGATGATAAGTAAGTGATATATCCATCATAAAATGTCTATGCTTCCTACATTGTGCCTGTACAACACTGTCAATCATTGTGATAAACTAGACATTATTTCATTTCACAGAGCTTTAGATGTAGAAATCGTCATGAGAGGTAGTCTTCTGACTGACAAACAGAAAGCTGGCGGTTCTATTGGTTTTGTCTTGACCGTCCCTTATGGGCATTTTAAGTAAGTGAGTGAAGAAACAGGTCTTCCTCAAACATTTCTGCTTGATGTTCCCAAGCAGAGAAACTTTGCAATATGGTGTTTAATACTGTATCAAGATACCATAACATTCAAATCAACCATGATAGCATGGCCCCTTCTCCAATTAAACCATGTTAACAAACTAAACTATAACAAGAAAGAAAACAAAGTTTAACAGTGCATGCCTTGCACATACCAGTTTCTTCATTTGAACCCTCATCTGTATGAACTTCTATTGGAATGATAGAATAAATAATAAAACATTAAATACTACAAGTAATTTCCTAAGCAAAAAAATACAACTCTTTGCAATATTACCCCCAGTTTAAAACACATTCTTTGGCTTTTCATTTGATAGAATGTCAAAACATTTCCACATTGCATATTCCTATTTCATTATATCTTAGAGAAAATTAAAACAAAAAAAGTTTGAATACAAAACAGAGGAAAAAATATCCTAGTGTAAAACCATCCACTATTCACTCTGAAGTCGCTGATATAAGATTGAGCTGTTTATTACCATAGTCGTAAAATTGTTATTGGCCCTTACATGGTGATTTATTTGTCCATCGCTATCTTAAAGGGACTATCTCACATACTGTGTTCTGTGTGAACATTAAAAAGCTGATTTAACCTATTACCAAACAATAACCACATTTGACCAGTTTGTTGCAGACGTCTCTGGAAAACATTGTGGGAAAAGGAGAAATTGCTCTTTACGAGTGATTTTCCCACAATGTTTTCTGCCCTATCAGAAGATTATTTTTCGATTTCATTACATTTTGAAATGTCGTCTGCAAACTCTTTCAATTTGGGACAGTCAAAAATTTCGCGTTTGGTAAAGGGTAAACAATCACTTTTGCTAGATAACTGGCCATTTTTTCATTTCTTCGTCTTAAAGATGCTGAAAACCTGTGTTTTCATTGAAAAATTCTTAAAATAAGCGTCTGGACCTTTCTGTGCTTTTATAGACAAAATTGGTTAACAAATAGTAATGGTTGCCATCTAAAGCACATTGTTAGCACTACATAATAAGACTGTTGACCAATTTTGTAATCTAGGTTCCTGATGGCCTTCCCCATTTTGATCTCTTTGCATAAAAATTTTACAAAATAAACTGTTGAAACAGTTCAATATATAACTGTCTGCTAGACAAATGTACTCAACACCAAACTGGTATGAACTTGTTAAATAAGAGTATCAATGCTCTGGTTTTATGTACCGGTAACCTTCTAGATCTATGCTGTCATTTTTTCATATAAGACTTTTTATTCTAAAAAGATTAAATCTCAGTCCATGAGATTGCCACTTTAAGCTCATAAAAAAGATTTTCAGTGAAAATGTAAACATGTAAATTCAACAGAAGAACATGTGAAGTTGGTTAACCTACTTCATCACTCAAGAGACACTGGCCTTACAACAATTGGTTCAAAGAACTTTGAATAATAATTCTGTCAAAACAAGTGAATACTTAAGAAGCAATTTTCAGGGTTTTTTTTACAATGACCTGTAATCCGTTTCACAATGAATATTCAATTCAAAGTTATGTTCAAGATGGAAGCCTTTATATCCTACAACTTTACAATTGTGACAAATCATTCATGAGTATGGGATTTGTGATTGGTTCAAATGAAAACAACAGCAGATGACAAATATGGCGTGAAAACAATTATTGCTCATTAATAACAATTCATCATTTTGTCACAATGGTATATAAAGGTATTTTTGCAAGCGATGGATTGAGTGTGGAATAATGCAGTATGGGGTTAGGAAGTTTAAATAAATAATGCACTGCCTTGATTCTTATCATTTAATAACAGTTCAAATGGATTATAGAAATCATGAAATTAAAACACCTCAATCTTTCACATGATAACCTTGAAGAAATGACACCACAATCTAGGATATAGTTTTATGTTTTCTTTTCATTTGGTTTTAAGGGTAAAGTCATTCATTTATGACTTCAGTTCTACACAGCTGACAGCATTATCTCAGTATATGACCGTACACCTGTTCATCTATCCAGTTAGTTATTCACCACTGCTACAGGTTCCTTTCAATGACTGGAACAGCTTCTTAATATAACTACATAATGGTACATGAGTCATTATTGAGTCAACTTGATAAAATATTTTTTTTTCTGGTAATGGCTTTTTTTCTTTCTATATTCTTAATTGTAAAACTATTACTCTTAAAGGTCTGATAATTGTGATTGATAAATACCTTTTATAATAAAAAAAATAATAGTTTTTCAGTTATACTATGTAAACAATTCATTTATTTCTGCTTTCTGGTATTCAGCTAGTATTTTGACTTGGAAAAGGAGTCTTTCTACAGCATACTCCATCAACCTAAGCTTAAATCCTAATAAAAAAAACATGGGACAATGGTATTTACTCATTGCTCTCAACAGAAAACTTAGTTCTAAGTTGGACTTTTCAAAAACTACAAGGATATAAAATACACTCCCGTTATAAAACAAAACAAACAGTTAATCCCTTTTCACTGTTCACAATGCCCAACATTCCCTGAAAGAAAAGTAAAGTTTACAAACAGAAACAAATGTGAAACATACCTGGTGAGAGAGGTGATACAATGCCATATTCAAACATAGGGGTGCATACTTCATTAGTCTCGTGTGTAAAAACATCTGGAAAAAGGCACATCAAGCATAATAAAGCAAACTAAATAAAGAAATACAAGCTGTCCCATGGAGTGAATCAACCATAGATCTTTGACAAAAAGCATAGAAAGTAGTCAGGGAAAACTGCAAAAAATGTGTATAATTTCCTTGTCACATTGCTTTCATGGTGCCTCTACTCCAAGACCATGCCTCTACTCCAAGACCAAACTTGTAAAAGAGACAGGAAAATATTTCAAGATAAAGGATTTAATGAGAGTGTGAAGCAAGTGCCATTTGACAAATATTGTGATGAAAGAAGAATCAATCAAGCAAATCCTTATTAATTTTGTTCCAAGTCTTGAAAACAAACTTTATTCATATGCATTTTTTATATCTTTGGCAACTTCAGCTTTATTTTCCAAAATGAAAAAAGAATGTACCTAAGATCTGCATAAGACTGCAGTATTGCTATGTTGTCATATCAGATCCAAGGTTGATTTCCCACGGTAATGCTCATATCTAGATCTAACTGCTCTAAAGCAACCAGGGTCCCTGACTAAAGGCAGATTACTTTATAAACTAAATCTTACAATTCATATATACTTTATCATTGACACAAGATGCTACTAGATATGTTGTACTAGAAAAGAACCTGAAGTCAAAACTGACAAAAGATATCATCATTTTGTTCTTCTTTTATTTATGATGGTAACATAATATTCTGTTTAGAAAATAATCATTTTCCTTTCCTATTGAAATCTGCGTTAAAAATCATGCTTTCAATATGGCTTACTCATGACCATTTTCACAGTTCACTGTAAGACTACATTAAGTGCTTCATATTTGTGAGGAATTTACTCCATTCTTACACTAGACCTCCCATTGCGCTTTTTTAATAGAACAAGGTCAGACATTCTATGTGTTGGCTGATCTTGGTTAACTTACTACCTATGTACATTTGGTTTTATTTTGACATCTTTCCTGTTTTGACAATATTGATAGAATCCCTGCTTGCTGAAGAACCATGTAGATTTTGTTAAATTGTGAAATCTGATAGTACAGAACTAAATTATAGATATATATTTTTGACAACACAAAGTTAAGGAATTAACCAATTAATTCAAATTTCTGCCTTTAACACCATTTTTTGGATGTTCACAGCATTCACTGCATTCAATACACATCCTTCAGCTGATGATATTATGGATAAAAAGTAAAGTAAATTTGTAATCTTCAATTAAGCTTATCACTAAACCCATAACTGGCACAAAACAAAGTTTATTGACAAACCAAAGTGTTTCAATCAAAACAATTTTTTTCATTAATAAATTTTTCATGACCAATTATGTAGCTATTGACCAGTAATATCTAAACAAAGGCAAGTTCATTGTCAATTGATGTCTTTTTTTTTTTTAAATATCAATTTACTTGCTGAACAATAAAGACTAAGCAGAGAAGGCAAAAAGGTGAATTAAAATGGTCAAACGGGAACTAACTCAATGTTACAGTGAGTGATATATTTTCCCTACAAACAAGTCAGATAGAATTAATCATTTCATTGAAGTATTATTCATAACATGCCTCCATAGTTTGTGCTGCAAGAACAGACTAACTGAAAAGTCTGTGTGAAACAAACTGTCTTTTCATCAATATAGAACATGATTCAAAATACCTTTGAAAACAAAACAAATCTCTTTGAATTAATGTTTTGATATCAGAATGATACACCTTTCTTCTAACAAGTTCAAAACATGATTGCAGAAATTACCAAAAACAAGCAATATCTCCATAAGTCATGGAAACACCTTAGTAATCAACATCTTAGTTTGCAGGAACTTTTCCTCAATATGATGTTTACACAATTTCTTTGTCAGTTTTCAACAGTCTTCACCTACAAAGAAAGGTATTGGGATACTATCCTATCTAAGACATGCACTACTATAGTAAAGGATCATGCATAGGACACTCTGATAGAGGAATCAAGTTTATGCTGACTTATGAGGCACACCATCAATTCAACCCTTTAAGTAAAATCAAAATAGTTTCTAAACAATGGACACTCTAAATACCTTCAAATGACTAGAAAACAGTAGAGTATGCAATCAAATGGGCCAAAAAAACTTCAATATTCGATAGTTATTACCTTTTGAAACATTATACTTAAGGTATTGAACTCTTCCAATGATACTATGACACAAATGTTAAAAATGCTACAGCAACTTTTACGGCTGTACTTATGCCAAATAGTTATACCTTCAGATAACTAAGTGACATATATTGCTAGACAGTCCATGACAAAACACATATTTAAAATGTAACAGTATAACAGACCATTTCACTAACATAAAGATTCATTAAGGCTTAATTTTGACAACCTGGACAAAAGGAGAAAAAGGCTAAAGACAATTAAGAACTGCAAGAAACAAGCCTGCAAGATGAACACACATCCTTTCTGGGTACACAATCAAAGACTTGTGATATTCAATTAACATGAGGCGATAAAGAAGAAAAAGATTTGCCCTAACATGCATATCTCAAAACATTTTAAATGATGTGTCAGGAATACAAACACCAAAATTTGCTAGGCCTCTCTATTTATCACTCAAGAATAGAGGCCCTTAAGTTGTAGGGGAAATTCTTGAGAAACAAACATGTTGTCCAAGAAGAGAAACCATTAGGACAAAACCTCATTCCAATGAACGGTGATAAAATCTTTATAAATAGAGGAGGAGACATTGATAGCACAAAATAAGAAACAATATCAACAAGATGGGGAAACAACAGCTTTACTGAATTTTTGCATCTTATTCGAATACAAAGATATATAGAGTGCTATTCAATATTTACCACCATGGATTGTGTCTAAAATAAAAACCATTAAAACGTTATTCTGAAAGCCTTTCTTTAATTTTGATTTATATTCAAAAATGTAAATTGGTTGTCTGAAAAAGTAATATGCCGTTACACAAACAATGGTAGATGTATCTCACCAATTTTCATGGTTAACAGAATCATCTTAAGCTTACACCAATCAATTGACTACATGATGAGATTCTTCAGTAAATAAAACCTGTGGACTAGGGACCAGTGAAGATAATATGCATGATATTAATAAATCTTGTATAAACAGTTCATCAAGACCATCATGATTCATTTTAAGATAACAATTTATGAAAAGAGGATTAAACCTGCCATTAAGACTATTGCCATAAAGTTACACAAGCCATATCAAAACTTTAAGTGCTAAAACCAACGTCATGTTTCTGCAAACAGGTTAAATCCAGGCCAGCCGCCAAGTAAATTGGCAACTCGCCTGTGATCTAACCTGTTGGTACTCTGAGTATCAATCCTCACCAAAATGAAGCAGATATCTAAGGTTTTTGGAAAGCAGATGACACACAAATCTATTTTTAGAAAATTACCCAGCATTCTTAGGGTAAAGGGCCTTCCATGGTTCTCAAAAAAATGAGTGTTTGATTATTTCAGTCAGTTATAGAGTGCATACTATAATTATCAAAGGCAATTTGAAACCAGGCTTTCTATTGCATGCCTATTTCAATACATCGCTAACTGACAAGTGCATTTATAAAGACTAGCATATCTCATCAAGCAAGGCATATGTGTCTTTCAATAAAAAATGCCATTCTATTAAACTAGCAAAATATGTGCATGTAAAATAAAGAGGCCTGCCAATTACTGCTAAATAAAGCTTGTAAATAAATGTATCAATAAATGATTTGCTTGATTTAAAAACATCAAACGATTATACATGGTATATACTTAATTAGATGAATAATCGAATCAATACAATGTGCAATTAGTTAAACCATTTCCCTATTCTCTGTTCAATAAATTTCGGCAGATAAAAAAACAACAACAAAACAAATATAAAGAAAGTGCTTTGAAAATCCATAAGATATTGATAAATGATATTGATAATTGTAACTGTAACAAAAGAAGAGATTGTTCATTGAATAAATTTAGATTTATCATATTTCATCATGTGTAATGAATTAACTAATTAAGTTGGTCTGTTGAAGTTGCAAAAAATTAAAAGAATTCTTTATAAGGGAAATGATTTAATAATGTGATTGTGTGAAGTGAACAAACTTGCAATCTTCATTGTTCTTTTGTATCAATCAAATAAGGAATTATTTTATTACATTTTAATTTAAAAGCTGATACCAAACTTCTGCATTGAGCATAATGTAAGAGGATGCCATTGCCTGCACCTTTTTCTCTCAATCGAATTAAATAGTTTTGGAAAAAGTCTGTTTTTTTATGGAAATTTTAAAAATTACAATCACAGGCAACCTTGTTTTAAGCAACAATGGCAAAGGAGACAAATTCATGTTTATAAGACGACTAACTGCTTAAAACGGAGGCACATAATTCAGAACACTCCAACTAGAGCGTTCTGATGGACATGTGTCCCGTTTAAAAATACCCTCAGACTAAATTGTTTTTCAGCCACTGTTCAGGGTATAACTTCAAAGATTGACTGTAGAGTAATTCATTTAGTTTAAAAGAAACTGAAGAAAAGCATATTAAAGGCCCACACACAAACCAAACTTGATAAAAATTTGAATTACTAACTCATTAGCAAAACCAACTCATCTACGGTCATCAATTTACAGCCTCTTTGTTATACATACCATCTGATTCAATGCTGTTTAACCTTGACAGAGAAGGTCGCCTGTCCTTCGTTACCGTGACCTCGGATGTCTGACACGGTTTACTGATTCCGTGCTTGTTCTCCGCAAAGATTCGGAAGAAATATGGAGTGTGGGGTGAAAGGTTCTCTATTTTGAAAGTTGTACTCTGCAATAGGAATAAAGATAGTGATAGAATGTAATAAAGAGTAAAAATCTTTTAATATCAAATGTATATTATTTCTTAAGATAGGAGTAACAAGAAGAAAATGTACAGAAACTTAGAAACGCAAATTTGCTGATTATGAAATTGAGATTCCTTTATACAAAATCATTTTCTAGCACTTAAAAACATACAGTATATTTTGATACCAAATCACAAAGAAAATGCAATTACTTTCAATTTGAACCAGTCTCTTCTTCTGATAGGAGAAATGGGTTTAAGAAAGTATTCATACCAAGCAGTTGTTTGTAACACTAGCCCATTCCTGTTCCTCTGCGTCACACGCTTCTATCCTGTAATTGGTGATGGGACAACCACCATCATATGCTGGGCCGTACCATGACAACACCACAGAGGTCAAGGTCACATCGTTTACCCAGGGTTCACCTACAGGGGCTTCTGGAACATCTGGAATACAACAATAAATTTACCATGTATACCAACAAAACAATAGGGCAGGGTCTTACTAAACATCTTTCGCTAAGGTTCAAAGCAAAGCTCCCTCTTACTTCAATATTGAGATAAGCAATGTTGCAAAGTTACATTATTGAAATCGTCTCTCCAAGACACTTACAATTACGTGTCACATTAAAATATTCTCATTTCATTTAAAACACTATCCATGTATATCAGTTTTATCATTTTTATCAGATCTTTTTTTATTTTTCTGATTTCCTCTACAAATGGTCCTTGTAACATGTTGAAAATTATATATTTCTTTAAAACAAAAACATTCATGAGATATGAATTATCTCCCTTACCATGATGATATAACATTATAGTAAAATGTAAAAGACAGTCTTAATAATTAGCACCTTGTGTTGCTTCCTATTTGGGCACATAATAAAACACCAATTGATGAAATTGGTAAGCTACCTTACTATCTCTACTGAAATGTTTTACCTTCAACAGTCAGACAAGCGCTGGCCGTATCATTGCCAAGTTTGTTTTCCACACACATAGTGAACTTTCCGCTGTCTGCAGGCTCTATTTCAGTTATTGTCAGTGTACTGCAATGCTCACTTGTGTCAGTGTAAATTCTATCATCTGTGAATAGATAAAGTGCAATGATTCTTATAAAAAGATGTAAATTTTGTAATGATTTGAATTGAAAGGTACAATTAATGCTGACCACAACACTGACATTACAGTACCGGTAGATTACATTTGAAAACATGCTGACAAAAGAGAATAAGCTCAAGAGTTCTACATTTGTTTCCATTATGAACATTTTTATGAATCAATTTTTCCAGGTTTTATCAATTTAGTAGATGATGTAAGTGTTTATGCTTTTGACAAAACAAACAAATGGAAGAATACAACGATGAACCATTTTGTGTGCCATTGCATTCTCTAGCAATACAAACAAATTGGTGCTATTTGATGTACAAGTATTAATTAACACATTAATAAACAATAGGCAGAATATACCTTCATAAACAAAATGATTGTTTATTATATTCTTAACAAAAAAATTATGGCACTTGACAAGAAAATTAAATCAACCATCAATCTTCCTTTATCTAATCATTTCAAATCATCATTTCTTTATGTACAATTTATATACAAGGATTTTATATACTATCTGGGTAAATCAAAAGGACTCAAGTAAACTAGTACTGAGCCTTGATAGATATACTAGCTGTTAGTAAGCCTTGATAGATATACTAGCTGTTAGCCAGTCAATCTTGAAAAACATGGGATCAAATGCTTAGACCTGGCTTTGCCAAAACTATGTTCAATCAAGTCAATTTCAATATGACAGAACTTATTCAAATGATTGAATTCATGAGCTAAGTCAGTCAATGGCTCAGACAGATAAATTCTCAGGAATGGTTAGGAAATAACTGCATCATGGATAGATGCACTGGTTTTCTTGCTATGATCTAGAACTGTTTACACAAGTTTAACCCTTTACCAAAAGCCAAATTCTCGACTGTCCCAAATTGAAATTTTGCAGATGACTTTTCAAAATGAGATGAAATTGAAAAATAATCTCCTGTTAGGGCAGAAAACATTGTTGGGAAAGGAGAAAATGCTTGTTAAGAGCAATTTCTCCTTTTCCCACCATGTTTTCCAGTTGTCTGCTACAAACTGGTTAAATGTCGTTATTGTTTGGTAATGGGTTAAAGTTCCTCTATCTTGAGAAATAAATTACCTGACATGATGATTTCTTTATTTTTACTCCATGTCACTCTCGCAGCTGGGACAGACGTAAAGAAGGCCTTAAACTGAATGGTCCCTCCCCGTAATATACAGAAATTTGCCGGAGAAATGCTGTAGATCTTGGGCCGTGTTGCTGTTGGTGAAAATGGCTCCTCGAGATCTTCTGAATCTGAGACTTCTGGGACTTTTGCTTTTGCTTCTGCAATATTTCATATACACAATGTCATGTATGTACAACGCTATTGTTAATTGAGCAGATGTATTTGACTTTAGTGCTAAAAGCAGCAGATGGCTGTTAAAAAGTTACACTAGACACCTACTACTCAACTGATACTAGATAAAACCCTTTCAACACATTTTTAGTTGTAAAAAACCTTTTTCATTTGTAGCAACATACATTAGTCACATTTCAAATTCAAAACGTAAAAAAGTACATCAAGTTACCAAAAAGACTGACTGGGAGAATGCAAATTGCTTATGTTGTTTAATTTGTGGCCTAATCTCTAGATATTCATATCTTGTGGCCAATTGATTCTTCCCTTTTATATCTTCTTCTTATACAGGAAATTCTGTAGTAAATTTGTCATGTACCACAAGGAAAGTTGATGCAATGTAAGTGTAAAACTAAACTAATTGTGTTTGCAGAAGATCGTATTAGCACCAACTGGGACCATTGAGAATTTTGCAATCACATTATGATGTTTGTCGAGGTGAGGGTTAACAGATATAAGAAAGAAACACTTTATATTTGAATGATCCTTACTTTGTACAGACACTCTGCATGATGTAGAAGCCGTTCCCGATGTGGTTTTGGCGATACACTTGTAGACTCCCTCTTCTGCAGAGGACACATCAGTGACAACAAGACGTGCTTTCCTGTCATGGTACGACATCTTGAATGCTTTTGATTGCTGAAATGTTGTTTTTTGAAATACAGGTGATGATCATATGTTGATATGCTATTGTTTAAAAATTCAGTTACAATTAATGCAATACAATGATGATTGTAGATCTATGTAAAACAGCTGCCTATCAATGGGCTTGAATAAGGCATCTGGTTATTTTTTTTCTTTTTCATGCAGTGTCAACAACTGTCAGCTATTTTCTGGCATTCTTCTTTAAAGCACTCCAATGAAACCAGTGGTGCTGGATGTGATTGAACCTGTGACCACCGTGTTACAAGTCCGCCATGTGAACCACTTAGCCATGCAAGATCTACTATCATCTAGCAATTGAGTACAACCATGAGACCTTTTGCACGACAGCCTCCAGGCTTCAATCAATGGAAGTCTGCATTTGTCCAAACTGAGACACCTTTCAGCCTCTTTATAGTTTTGTGTCAGTATAAAATCTGAACACAGGGATGGCGAAATCTCATTTTGATTTACTTGACCGTAAAAGCCAAATCTTTTTCTGCACTTCTTTTTCATGGTAATATAGTAAATTTCAGTAAAACTTCACTTATCCATTAAGGCTTATGGCCAAGTTGGGTAGTACAGGCAATTTATTTCACCACGATCAAAACAAGAAGTCAATTAACCCTTTCATGAATGAGCTTTATCAAACTAATTAATGTTAATCATGGTACAAAATATATGCAATGTATGCTCATATCGATTGGTTTCTGGCGCTGCTTGCTTGTGTTTGTAAAGATTAAAATCAATGGCATTTTTCACCTTTTTACGTTATCATAGTCAAGTGAAAGACTATGTAGAAAGTCACTCATTAGTATGAAAAACTTCCTATAATCTTGCAGTGAACCATCAAACTGCTTTTGTTCCAATTTGAACTTACTTTAATCCTTATAGTGCTGGAACCAACTTCATGCTTTTGTAAACAGGTTAGATCCAGGTCAGCCGCCAGTAAATTGGTGGCTGGCCTGTGATCTAACCTGTTTGCTATTCTGATTATCAATCCTCATAAAAAATAAGCATACATTTAGGTGTTGGAAAGCAGATGACACAACAATCTATTTTCAGAAAATTACCCAGCATCATCCTTAACAATACTAACATTTGACCACTTTGTTGCAGATGACTTTAGAAATTGCTCATAACGAGCAATTTATCCTTTTCCCACAATGATTTGTGCCCTATCAGAAGATTATTTTTCAATTTCATCACATTTTGAAATGCCGTCTGCAAACTCTTTCAATTTGGGACGGTTGGAAATTTGTTGTTTGGGAAGGTTTAAGTTTTGTCACACCCTTACCTTCACTTTTTTGTTGTTCAGTTCCCAGGTCACATCTGTAATGGGTACATCCTTTAATCTACATTCTAGAATCATTTCACTTCCACACTCCACGGACTGATCCTTTAAGAGAGTCTGGAATTCTGGTTTTATGTCACTAACTATTGCATCTCCCCCTGATTGGTTAACACTACTTCCTTTTATAGACTGGTTAGAAATACCATCTCTGCTTGGAGCATCTAATGTAACTCTAGAGAAAGCAGCCGTCATTTCCATCATTTTAGGAATTTCAGTGTTCTTTCCCTGCGCCTTGAATCTGTCGGGACTTGCAGACATTGGGCTCTCCATGAAAGGGCTTTTGGTAACCTTTTTATCCAATTTTTCAGATCGATCCTGGTTTTCAGATTTTGGGCTCACAACATATCGAGTTTTGGTAAACTTCCTTTCCATTTTGTTGAGATCAGATTTTTCCGACCTGTCTTGACTTTCAAATGTAGGACTTTCAAGGCTGTGTCCTTTTGTAAACTTCTTTTCCATTTTGTTACCATCCATTTGTCGAGATCTGTCCTGATTTTCAGATTTTGACATCTCCAGGCTATGAGTTTTTGTAAACTCTCTATCCAAATTGGATTCATCAGTTTTTACAGATCTGTCCGGAGTTTCGGATTTCGGACTCTCGGGACTATAAGTTTGGATAAACTTCCTCTCATTCTTATCCTTAGTCTCGGCTATTTCCTCATTTACAGTTTTTGGACTTTGAGCTTTAGCGAGTTTCCTATCCAATATTTGTGTATCCATTTTTTCAGATCTATCAATAATTTCCGATTTTGCAGTTTCAACACTATGTCCTTTTGCAAAGGTTTTATCCAATTTGCTCCTATCCGTCTTTTCAGGAGGATTCAACTTATGGATTCTATCTGTTATTGATAAGGATAAATTGATTCCATTTTCTCTTCTGCTTTGCAAAGATGTGTTCTTTTCCGGCTGATAATCACTATTTGCACTTTCAAACTTTTGTAACACTCTATTCACTTTATACCCACTTCTTCTGGACCCCTTAGACTGTTGCCGCCTGGCAATGTTTTCAAACATTTGTTTTTTCGAGGACAGGTCTGTTAGATTGTTGTTGCTGGATGGACTACTGGCTGGTTTGGATGGAGATATCTTACTGCCTTGAGTTTTGGGTTTTGCACCATACTTAAAACCAGAATTATTGAACCGATCACAGTCACTACTGGAGTCTGAATAAAACGAATGTACTTTGTGTGAACCGTTGAAACTCTTCGGTGGACTCTTTTTCAGTATTCCTCTGAAATCAATCTGGTTGTCCTCCCCAGCCAATTTAGGTGATGCAAGAGTGGGACTTGTGGTTGGTGTTCTTCTTCCGTCATGTGCTGGACTGTGGGGATCAGAAATGTGGAGTATTAGTTTTAACATTTATTTTACA
Source organism: Cerastoderma edule (assembly GCA_947846245.1). Lineage (NCBI taxonomy): Eukaryota > Metazoa > Mollusca > Bivalvia > Cardiida > Cardiidae > Cerastoderma > Cerastoderma edule. The sequence goes on from OX401419.1 coordinate 59,526, forward strand.
TTAATTGTGAAACAAGTTCTTACACGTAAGAATAATAACTCTCAATTCTGCTTCCTGTACAAAAACAGTACTTATGCCGTATATTCACTATGTTCAAGTTCGCCCATCTAACATTTGTAACCGCCTCAATCATAAGTACCTATTTGAACGCACTTGCAGTTAAAAAAGAAGAATGAAAAACAAGCAATAACACGGTTATCAACGAATAGAGATGCTCAAATAAGTTATACATCACAACTCATTAATATGTACAAGTAGAAATTTCTACCAAATGTTTAGCTGGAAATGTAATTCTTTATTCATCAAGATTGTTGTTGCTTTCATCTTTGCAATTACTCCTTAACCCTTTTACGATGCTAAATTTTTCGACTGTCATTAACTGAAAGAGATGACATTTCAAAACGTGATTAAATTGAAAAATAATCTTCTGATAGAGCAGAAATCATTATGGGAAAAGGAGAAATTGCTCGTCACGAGCAATTTCTCCTTTTCCCCACAATGTTTTCCAGAGCCGTCTGCAACACACCCGTCAAATGTCATAATTGTTTGGTAATTGGTTAAGATCACACCGTTAAATCACCTACCTCTTTTTAAGGAGAAATCTCAAGTCTTTTGGAGAGTCTGCTTGATTGACTATAACTGCTGCAGACACTTGCACAGTTCCCTCAATGTTGTTTAAAGTACACGTGTACTGGCCACTATCCTCGTGATCACAGTCAAAGATTTCTAGGAAATGCTCGTCACTAATGTTGGAGATCTGTGAAACAATTAGTAAACATTGTGAATAAACCCATGGATGGATACAATAACCTACAACAGCTTTGCAATGAAATCTCCGGTTGGTTTAATATGAAGATTGACAGTCATAGTGAGATTTCGATGCAAGACTTTTGGCAAGTCCTTCACCAACATCAATCTTTGACTATCAAATCATCCTTTTGATAGTTCATTGGAATCTAAGTGTGAACTTGGAAGAGTTTCCAATAAAGTCTGCACAATGTACAAATTAAATCTATTGAGAGTCCTACACTTAATTGAAGGACTTTAACAAGTATTTGACGAACCAATGGAATAGTTAAAAAAAAAAAAAAACTCATTATCATAAAAGATCCTTGTTTCAATCTGCGCATTCTATCAAGTTATTTGTGAAACGTTTTCCGTGTCTGCAATGATGAATTTTAATTCTCAATATATCTATAAACAACATTGGTACCAGACTAACATATAAGCTGGAAAAGAAAATATAACTTGTCAATCTCAATAAATCATCTGAGTTATTGACCCTGAAATGTTCATTGTTTGATAAAGTTATGTATGTATATAATTACCTTATATTTGTCTGTATGCTCAATGATCGTTGTTCCTTTGGACCAGAGAACAGACGGGGTTGGCACACCAGAGACTCGACATTTTAATACTGCGTTATATCCTGAATTCACAAATACTTTTTCTGGTCGGACCAAAAATTCTGGACTAATGTACGTCACTTGAGGCGCGGTCACAAATTCTTGGTTACTATACGTCGCCTGCGGTTGCGTCACAATTTCTTGGTTACTATACGTCTCTTGAGGTTGCTTCACAAATTCTAGGCTGCTATAAGTGGCTTGTGGTGGGGCAGACTCGACCTCTGGAACTTGGTTAGTAAAAAATAAAAGAAAATGCACATGCAAATTTTCACAACTCACAATTCATCAAATTCATTCTTGTAGACAAATTATATTCAAAATCTACAAACATGCATGGAGGGGAGAAGAGGAGTAATAAAAGAATGATAGAAAGAATATTATCTAATCTATGGTTTGTAATCAGCAGAAAATAACTCAAAACAATATGATAAAAAAATAAAAAATAAAATAAGGATTATGCTAGTTAGTAAAGGGGGTGGGGTATGTTGTTTTATTTTTGGAGTTTTGAGCGGAGTCCCTCTGAAAAGACAGAAGAAGAAATAGACCAGATATTTTTAACAGCTCCAATTTTATGGTTGTAGGGTTTCGAAATATACCATGCAAAATAACATCAGTGTTAGCCCTTAAAGTGCTGGAACCATCTTCATGCTTTTATCTTTCTTCATCGTAATCTGAGGGAACCTTTCTAGATAATGTTTCCCCCAAAAATAAAATAAAATAGCACATCATAAGGTAATTGGATGTAATGAGATGTTACATGATTTGACATTTATGTAACTCTACATGGTCGTAAATCGTAATAGTACATTGCTACTTTGAAATAAAACTGTAAACCATTAGGAAAAGTGTGTCACACAGAGTTTACCTACAACCATTCCCTTATCTAGGTTTGTGTGATTGGTGTCAATTGAAAGCAATAGCAGATGACAATTGAAAAATCATTAGAAAGAAAAGAAATGATAAATACAAGATTTTGTAATAAAACTAATATGACAAAACGAGGAATTGCTTATCAACCTATAGTGTGAATTGTTTCTGATGGCTCATACAGGTGGTGATATTAACCTTGGATAAATGAAGAAAAAGGTTAATTGTCACATAAACTGACATGGCAGATGTTCCATAGAACACATTTTTAACACACCTATCAGATGCAGGTGATCTTCAAAACTGTGAAAAAAGAAAAAAATCTTGACACAAGCAAGAGATAACTTACTTCCAATTCCGACTTTTCAAGTCCCTCAAAAGAAGAATTTTCACTTAGCTAATTGCTAACATCATAATTTCCATTAGGTTCACAAAACACAGTTATCACAAAAAACTTTTAAAAAACAATAACCATTTTAACCTGCCAATCATTCACTTTACAAAATGGTTCCTCAAACAAACATGCTACTGTTAAACCCAAATCCTGCATCTCCTATGATAAGTAAAGGATATAAGCTCAGGTTTTACAAAGAATTATTTCAGTTTGTGAACTTCAACCTTTACTCAATGATTCCACCTCACCTGCTGCAGAAGACTTTGGAAACCCATGTGACAAAAGGGACAAATTGCTCTTAATGAGAAATTTATCTTATTCTCTCAATGGTTTTCTATTCAACATTACCACAAAAATTTGTGTAGTTCTTGTGTGGTTTTTTTGTCTGCTGTTGGATTAGTTTTCAAATTTAGATTCATGGGAACTAGTTCATGTGAAGGCCTTGTACTTACTACAGTATGGCGCAACATTTGACTACAGGTTCAATGCAAGATGAAGGTAAGTGTCTAAATGTTTTGTGAATATCTCCCTTGTTAGAGAAGGCAAAAAAAGAAAATCTTGTATAGTTTAACCCTTTACCAAACGCCAAATTTTTGACTGGACCAAACTGAAAGAGTTTGCAGAAAACATTTCAAAATGTGTTGAAACTGAAAAATAAGCTTCTGATAGGGCAGAAAATATTGTGGGAAATTCTTTTCCTACAATGTTTTCCAGAGTCATCTGCAAAAAACTGGTAAAATGTTGTTACTGTTTGGTAATGGGTTAAAATGATTTGTTGTGGCGAAACACATATGGTTGTACAATTACAGCTGGCTCGTCATTTTACTTCTCAAAACAAAAATAAACATTTGCAAAGATTTTCTTTGAATTCATGTTTAACTTCATACATGCAATTAAAACATCAAGGAACAAAATTGAATAATCTTTTATATAATCCTGGTCTTTTAACTATCAGTTATACCTAAACATCAAACAAGATGTTCAGTATTTGATATTTTTTACAAATGTTTAGGTTTAAACCATTTGCCTCATTTTAATCAAATGCAATCAAAGTTCAATGGAATCACAAACAAAAGCTAAGAATTTGAATCTTAGTAATAAAAGGAAAATTAATTTTGTCTAACATGTGCAAATTTCCCCCTTGCAACAATGTTCCAATAGAGTATTTCAGATAAACACTCTCAATCCAAATACTTCTACTAATATTTCATAGCATTTTTTTGTTTCAAATTTTGCCATGAAGCAATTTGGAGATCACAAAGAAGTTGTCCTTAGTTTACTAGTTTCACATTCTTTTTCATCAAACAATTAAATATTAAAACAGTTCAACATTCTTTACCATTTTTAAGTTTGAGATCCAAAAGTATTTGTTTTTTATAGTAAAAGAAATTTATTGATAGTTGAATCTATTTTCTTCACAATACTTCCCTAATTCTGCTTTAGTAAATGTTTTATAATTGATTGAAGCCTCATTTGAAGATAAATTTGAAGTATTAAAAGGAGAAATATAATTGCATGAATGATAATTCCTTTTACATTCTAGAGAAATATCCTTCAATTTTATTACAATGTTTGATTGTGTTTGTAAACTTTTTTAGTTTGAGCAGATGAAGAAAATGAGTTTTTTCAAAAGACCAAATCTTTTGAATAAAGTAAGCAACCATCACATTGTGAATTTTCCTCCCAAGATACAATGGTATTTAGAAATATCTCCAGATTAAAACTTAACAATACCTGAGCCGCCGTAGATAGAATACAATACTCTGGTTATTGACTAGTATCATAGCTGCGAGCCACAACATCAAATTAAATAAAAGAATAAAATCTCCATTTTAAATCACTTTCCACTTGCCTACTTCAAAAGGTGAAATGGAAAATAAAATAGAACAGTCCTCCGTGATTCAATTATTTTAAACGATTATATGGTTATTGGGTGTCCAATTCTATAATTGGCTTCAATCTCCTATCATTGCCCAAATCTCATATATAAATCCCATTCTCCTAAAAACCCTTTGTTGGACATGTCATTGATAGACCACATATCATTAATGAAATCTTAGCCATTCTTTTCATAGAGGAGGAAATCTGAAAAATTCTTGAAGCAAAAATGTTCTCAATGTCTCATTGTTTAAATTTTCAGATGAACATTAAAATTGATGAATATTTTAATAAAAATGATCAAGTAAATCATGACTGCATGATACAATCATTGTTTTGGCAGTATCAGCTTGTAGAAACAGAAAATATCCAAACTTCAAGCACGTCATTTCAATGCATTTATGAATGTCAAGCATTTTCAATAGTTTTGCACTGATCCTCTTAGTTTAATTTTGGGGAACAAAGAAATAAACACAGTCATACAAAAGGTCTGCTTTACTTGCACTGATTTTCCAGGACATTGCAAATACAAAGAAATGGTGCAATTCTAAGCCATTCCAGAATGTTAAATTTTGTGGACTGTCCAAATTTTGAAAGCAATGACAGACAACATAATACAGTTTCTTTATGATATAAGGTAGAACCATTGTCCATAGAAACATCTCTTTTGTGGGAATGGTTTCTAAAGACTTCTGCTGCTGATGCATCAAAGGGACGAATAATGGAGGAAAAGGTTTCATAGAAAATAAATTAATCGTATATTGCAGATTGTTACATCCCTGCAGCAAAACCATTTTGGTTAACTCTTAATTAAAGGCTACTTTAATGTAGTAAATGGTCAGATCATTAATTGTACTCCATTGTTTCATTGCTTACAATGGTTCATTATAGTCCAATGATTAAAGTACTGAACTCTCACTCAAACCTGGCAGCTTGTTTAATACTGTTTCAACAGGTTTTTTTAAGGTAAATCACTGTGTACATCAGCCTATTTATTCTGGCAATTTCTCACTGGTACTACAAAACATTATTTCAATGTCACTCACTGCTTTCCCACAATAGCAAGTTTTACAGGCATAAAAGAAAACATTTGGCATTTTGACTATTTCTATTATCAGAAAGAAATATTGACATTATGGGGATATGGTCTAGTTTAACCCTTTCCCAAACAAAAACAACATTTGACCACTTTGTTGCAGTGTTGCAGACAACTTAAGAAAACATTGTGGGAAAAGGAGAAATTGCTTGTAACGGGCAATTTCTCCTTTTCCCACAATGTATTTTACCCTATCAGAAGATTATTTTCCAATTTCATCACATTTTGAAATGACGTCTGCAAACTCTTTAAATTTGGGACAGTCGAAATTTTGTTGTTTTGGAAAGGGTTTAGGAGGCTGTGTAAGAATAAAGTGAAAAGTTGGACTTATCATCATAGTCTTGCACTAACACCTTGCACTGCATAACTGGTTGCCCTAAATTACAAGTGGGCATTTTGAAATGCCTGATTTCAATTTAAATGCAAACACAGGTTCTCTAATAATGTTCTATGTATTCGTGACTGAAACGAGATGCAATCTTTCAATCAGAACCTTTATCAGCAGCAAAACAGACCCTTAATCTTTTCCTAATTACAGATTTATGACTTGAAATGCTGCTAAAATAACATAATCAAAAATACTTTGAGCAGTTTTAAAATTAATACATTATGATAAGATTACCATTTTGTCAAAAAAATTCTCCATTTTTCCATAATCTTCTCAAACTATTGATGACAAGAGGAAGCCAAATGACAGCATCTCATAATAGAACAGTTTAATTTAATTTATCTCAACTGTTCAGCGACCTATCACTACACCTGAACTAATCAATCATAATGCATTCCCTGGTAAATAGGCTAGGCTTTCATCCATTTCTGCACATAAAAAGTTCTACGCCTACACAACAGAGGTAATCGTAATGTAAAACTGCAACAAGTGAAAGAGATATTTACGGAAAAATAATTGTTAATAGAAGGGAATCAGTTATCCTCGTACTTGTACCAAAAGAGGCAGATGGATACAAACATTTTTAACACTTTCCCAAACAATAATGACATTTGACGACTTTATTGCAGACGACTCTAGAAAACATTGTGGGAAAAGAAGAAATTGCTCGTGACGAGCAATTTCTCCTGTTCCCACAATGTTTTGTGCCCTATCAAAAGATTATTTTTCAATATCATCACATTCTGAAATGTCGTCTGCAAACTCTTTCAATTTGGGACAGTCGGAAATTTGTTGTTTGGGAAAGGGTTAGCTTAATGAATTCGAATGACTCATCTTCCACAATATTGCTTTGATCAAAGGAAAATAAAATGAATGACACTATAAATGAAAACAATGAAGAATTACTTGATGTAATTCATGTAACGTGATTGACAACAATGCTTCAAAAGTAGGTGTTCACAATTAATGCCAACCATGGTTTAGATGAGTAACAATGCTTACCAACTGCTAAAGATTAAAATCCAAAATCCTTTAAAATCCTCAAAAAATCTGAATAAGCGTTGAGTAAATTCATAAATCACCCAGTATTTAGCAGAGCTGACCATTTAAACAGGTCCAACCCACAGTTGTCATTTGATAGATAGAATGTTTCTCCAGTCAATTTGAATGGATGGTAAATAAAGTAATCTTAAACAGCTATGTCATTCAACCTCTAACCTTCTGGTTTACAATGATTGAACACCCATACAACATCTGAACTGCTTTTATAAGTCTTCTCTAAAATGACAATCAATTGTAAAGCGGGATATGAAATTCTCCTTTTCCTTGGATGATTTTCTTTCAAAATGACGTGCTTGCATCTATTCGTGTTTATCTTATATACAATCCTTATCTTTGTAACTTTCACCATGAAAATGCATAACCATACCATAAAATCAAGGGTTCAATGCAAGACTAAAGTAAGTGCTTCATGTTTGTGAAGCACTTACTATAGTCTTGCATTGAACCCTGGAAATGAACTTTTTATCCTTTTTATTTTGTTCTTAAACAATGGCACAAAAGAAGTTTTTCCTAACAATGGTCTTGTTTTTCTTTCAATTAAACAATACTTTTTCTTTTAGACTTTTGAATATTTATTTTTTCAGCAACAATTGGCTTAAAAAAAGTGTATCGAGTTGACACTTCACAAAACTTTCACAGAATTCTTCAAGTCTGCTGCAGGCATTTTTTGATAATATAGCGGAATGGAAAGAAATTGCTTTTTATAGCCTCTTTACTTCTTTGTTTTTCTGAACAATAACAATATATTCTCATGGAGATAGACGTTACTATAATGTTGAAAATACCAAAATGATTGCATGATGCAGAAAATAAAGCTAAGCAATTGGCAATGCAGTAATGTCAATTTGATATCCCAAGTTGATTATAAATATGTCTTATGTTGACAGATAGGCAAATCAATATGTAGACAAATAGAATTCATTTCAGGATAGATTAAGGAGATCCATCGATTGTTTTCACCTATAACCTTATCCAGAATAAATGAATTGAAAAAAAGGTGTGCATATTTTTTCTTCACTTTGAAATTAGTAAGGAAAATTTTATAATTAGCTGATCTCTCTCAGAAAAATGTCCTTTTTTTCACAAACAACAAATAAGACCTCTTCAGCAAATCTTTGAAATGCATGATGGAAAAGAAGTTATGGAAAATATGAATATGAAAAAAAAAGTGAAATAATCAATCAATCTTTTCTTTTGGTTAACTTTGTTAACTTCTTTTGGTTCAAACAACATTTTCTTGAACATAGAACTTTTGTTTCAACCAAAATATGTTACAAAAAAGCGTTCTTTGAGAAGGTCACTGAAAATTAGCAACATAGGGCGGTTTTGTGACTTTCCTCTCATCAAAGTCAAGAAATATCCAAATTACTATCTATTTGTAATTGTAAAGGAAGATAACTTTAACTACTATCATAGACACATTCAAAGGGAAATAACTTATAATATACTATAAGCGTATTAGTAAAACAATACCTTCATTCACTGTTAGTCGACAAAATGTGTCTGTGTCACCGAAATCATTATACGCCTCGCAGACATATTCCCCAGAATCCTCTGGAAACACTTCAGGAAGTACCAGTTTTTGGACACTTCCCTCATTCACCATACGGCACACAGGGTCTGTCTCTGGGATTTCGCGGTTATTGTGAACCCATACTATATCAATGGGTGGGGTACCTAATTTATCAAGCAAGAACAAAAATCAAAACATCATGCCATGCACATATAATCAATCCATTTTTAGAGAAGAATATGTTTGTGATCAGTATATAAATTCTTGCACACCATGCAATACATACATAGAGATAAGAGAACACTTCTTTTGTCACAAAGTTCTAGATTCTTATTAACATATTCAATATCCTCTCCTTTTCTATTCAATCAGTGACGCTTCTGTGGGTTTTGTCATGCCATCTAGTGTAAATAGTGTATATTACAACAAATACTTGCTTTAACCCTTTACCAAAAGCCAAATGTTCTACTGTTCCAAATTGAAAGAGTTTTCAGACCATATTTCAAAATGTGATGAATTTTAAAAATAATCTTCTGGTAGGGAAGAAATCAATTGTGGGAAAAATGAGAAATTGCTCATTAAGAGCAATTTCTTCATTTCCCAATATGTTTTCCAAAGTCGTCCGCAACAAACTAGTCAAATGAAGTTGTTTGGTAATGTGTTTATGGTGCTACTTATCCTTGATTCCAAGTCACAGACTCTTTTCTCCATTTGAGTCAATGAAAGTGCGAGTGATAATTGAATCATGCAAACAAATTGCAGAAGACAACAATAATTTAACACACACATAAAAAAATACATATTTTCTTCTCAACATGGCTAAAACCATTGTGACAAAGAAATTAATTGTTTCATATAAGCAGTTTCTCATGTTGAAAGCGTTATAGACCTAGGAGGCCTATAGTGCAGGCATGCCTAGCTACAGGTTGCTGCAGCAATAAATGGCCAAAATTGAAGCATATATAACCCTTAGATAATGGGTTATTTTGTAAAAATAGATTTCTGTGTCTTCTGCTTTCCAAAACCTTAAATATCTGATAACTTTTGATGAGGAAAGATACTCAGAGTAGCAAACAGGTAAGATAACAGGCCAGCCCCCAAGTCACTTGGCGGCTGGCCTGTGATCTAAACTGTTTGCATAAGCATGAAGATGGTTCCAGGGCTATAAGTGTTAAGTTCAATTTCAATAGCAGTAAACTTGCCTTTGACTTCAACACTCAGCTCCACTCTGTCTCCATCATTAACTTCCATATCTCTCAGCTCTTTGGTAAATATTGGAGGCTCTCTTTCTTCACTACCTGTAACAACAAATAAAATAACTGTTATTCAATGCTGATGTTTTTTTGTTGTAAACTTATCCGTAAATACATGTTTCAATGCATGGACCTGAAGACTTAAAACTCTGTTAACCCATTACCAAACTCCAAATTTTCGACTGTCCCAAATTGAAAGAGTTTGCAGATGACATTTCAAAATGTGATGACATTAAAAAATAATCTGAGACAGAAAACATTATGGGAAAAGGAGAAATTGCTCCTAAAGATCAATTTCTCCTTTTACCACAATGTTCTCCAGAGTTGTCTGCAACAAACTGGTCAAAAGTCATTATTGTTTGGTAATGGGTTAAAGAAGGTTTAATCAATTTGTCTGGTAAATGAGTCTTAACATTACACAAAGCATAATGAGTTAGAAAAATTATAAGCAAAAAGAATTGATCAAACCTGGGCTGTGCAAATCAGAAACCTCACCAAATACCAGTGCAGGCTTGAATCTCTACTTCCAGTTCTACCCAAATGATTAATGTTTTCGCTAACTAGTAGCTATACTATAATATCTTCTTCATGAAGATTTTAAATATCACTAACAACATTTGTTTATGTATGAAATTTGCTAAACTAAAAAAACCCAGGTATTTCCTAATGTAATGCAAGTGTGAATATAGGCTCTTTAAGTTTCATTTTCTTACAGCCAAATTAATAAAAACAGAATAGCAATTTTATATGTTGAAGTTTATGTTGGGTGTGTGTGCATTTGTGCAGATTTTAGTCTCTTCTATAAAAAATGGTTTGCAATTTCAGAGGTAGGAAATACTTTGGTTTATAAGGTGTATTAAGTTCATATGCTGATAACGTAATAAAAATAGATGTTCAACCTCTTTAGGTCTGCACTGAATGTTTACCATCAAAAGACGTTTAAAAGTATATAAAAAGAAAAAAAAATATAACAAATGTATGTGCTCGAAATAGGTCTATAACTCAGGACCCCTAATGCCCAGTCTACCATACTACGACTGAGCTTAAGTCAGAAACACTACCAACTGACCTTATCAGCCTTGGCACAAATCATGATGGAGTCAAATAATGAAAATGATATTTGATACAGGGTAAACTTAATGAGTGCTTTCTGATGAAGTTCAATTTTTAAAAACCTTTTTCATCTTATTCGCCCTTCCTTACAAGTATGAAAACAGTCCTTTCAACAATGTTCTATGAGAACATTGTCTAAATTGTTCTCATAAGGTTTAAGATATGTTAGGTGATAACAAGAATTATAAAACTTGTTTTTGAAGTAAACTGAATATATTGTTCACTAACATAAATGATAAAACATTATCTGCATACTTCATCTCTACATTAAATTATATAAACATATTAAGTTTTTTTTTCAACCTTTCATTGGGAGTATTCATGTTCCTTTTTATAAACACAGTTTCTGAGAATTCATATAAAAACCTAATGAATGCAAAAGTTAATATCACTGCAGCCTATTTATAACCCTACAACTGCCTAAAAACATAAAATTGAGGAGAAAAGACTAGCAGTCAACAACCACTTTCTAGTAGAGCTCATTTGACTTAAGAAATCATTGAGATATACTATGAAATTATCTGTATTGGAAATATTTAATTCTTATATACAACATTTCACTTGTTTGATTGAGATTTACATCAGATCAACAATTTTTCAGTTAGATCAAGGAGCCTGGCATATCATGCATGGGGTGAGACTCATTATTTAATCAACTGCCCACAGAGTCATCAGCATTCTGTTAGTCAACCGAGAGACTATCTCTCATGGAAATTACAACATAGGGCAGCCACTTCTATGATTAGAACCCATGGGGAGAGAAAGGGGTCTTGAAATTTCAATTTCTGTCCAATTACCATTAGGCCATGGAGACCCATTTTGAATTCATCTCACTTTTTCTCACATGACCTTGAAACTGTTCAGGTCAATTGGTCATTTTGAGAAACCAATAATATACTTATTGTAATCTGCCATCCAAATTTCATTTTCTATTATTGTTATCTCCAAGTTGTTTCACGTAAATAACCAAACATTTCAGTACCAAATAGATATTTTAAAAGCTCACAGCTTAAATATAACCCTTTAAATCCATCATGAATATCACTTCTCAACCATTCTGTTCATTTTAAACACAAATTTCACTACAACTATTGGTAATCATGCATTAGCAATGAATAACTCAAAAACTTATTCATCATTAGAAAGTTATATATCCATGACAGGTTTTACAATAACCAAACATTCCATCACTTCCCACATATTGTATAGGGTGGAGTATCTTTAACCCATTCACATGGATGCGATGTTTTGAGAGTTCAAAAACAGCAGAAAACAACTATCAAATAAAATAATAAAGTCATACTGTGCTAATGGGAAGAAAACATGACAAAAGAAGAAATTGCTTATCTTGAGCAATTTCTTCTTTTTTCACAATTGTTTCTTCCATCTTCGGTGATAGATGTGTTTAAAACATGTTATTTAAGGGAAAAGGTGCATATGAAATCATGTACCCTGAACATTTGAAAGGCCTAGCCTGGATAATTATACTCTATAGACTTTCTTTTCAAAACAGCTGCAGCAGCAAACTGCTGTAAAAGTTGTTATAATGTATTGAGATATTGCTCAACAAAAGTAAAACTGTCCTTTTTTCTTAATGTTTCCTATGATTCAAAAACATTCAAGCAGTTTGTTGCGCAATACCGGTATTGACAATAAGGTTAAAATGGTGCTTTTACTATTGCTCAAATAATTAAACTAAGAATGATGTAAAGGGGCTAAAACCTATATGTGAACATTTTTGGGTAAATATTTAACAGGTGATCTCTAAACCATCTTGTAAAAGAAATAATGAACAGATTATTTGTAAGGTACAGTTAAAAGGGTTCAATGAAAGACTATAGTAAGTGCGCCATGGTTGTGATGCACTTACTATAGTCTTGCAGCGAACCTTCAAATAGCATTGTAGAAATAGTTCAGAAATACGACATTTCAGCCTATGAGTTTCAGAACAATAAAGTCTGTCTACATCAATGTAGTTTTATGTTTTAAAAGTTTCTATTGTACATACAACGCTTCCCACTGATTGTTAGACGTTCAAGCTTATCTCTTTTCATTTTCAAGGTTTCTATATCAGATGACTTAACAAACAATTGTGCCAAAAGCAGAAATTTTTCAGGATGAACAAGTCCTGCTTTTGATACAATAGTTTCTATGCAATAATTTATTGAGGGTTTCTTTGCTCGATTTTATGATCATTGTCTGCTTTTGTTTGCAATTTTGCGAAGTCAACTAATCATGTAAGAGGGAATGGATCTTAATCAGTAAACAGATCCACACTGAAATATAATTTTTTTTATTAAACATTAGCAAGCTGTTCAAATTTGATAGATAAAGGACATTTTCATAAGATGCAAGTTAAATTGCATGTTCTGCCTTTGTTTTCATATGTTCAATATCAAAAAGACATGCACTCTAATATTTGAGGGTTTGGGATTTTCTTTGTTAGAATATGAACTGATTGTTTATGGGGCAAATTCAGATTGGTAGTATCTGTATTTAAAGAGGGATTCCATTCTTATTCATTTGTTTAAAGGTGCTTGTTAACAGAAGAGAAAATTTGAAAGTCAAATTGAAATGTCTTTGAAACAATACAGCTTTTGTATTGTTGTTTGATACACCATTAAAAGTACATCTAGCAATTGAAAGCATAATTGATTCAGGAAATGCCAGTTTATCTAGGTAAGTACAGCTTATAATATGCAAAAGGTCCCAAAAGCCTGGTCACACCTTTGGATCAATTACACACTTTAAAGAATTAAAAAAGATCAAATTTGTTTCCGATGACTGTCCTTCAATGCATATCACATAACAGCGCAGCAGCTGCTGTTTAGCAGTGTCAAATAGAAATAACTTCCAAATTTCCTAACATCTGTAAACAAGTACCCTTAATCCATTACCGAACAATAACGACATTTGACCAGTTTGCAGCAGACTACTTTGGAAAACATTATGGGAAAAGGAGAAATTGCTCTTAACAAGCAATTTCTCCTTTCCTTCCAATGTTTTCTGCCACATTCATTACATTTTGAAATGTTGTCTGCAAATTCTTTCAATTTGGGACAGTCGAAAATTTGGCGTTTGGGAAAGGGTTAAAGCAAACGAAACTCCATAACGCTTAAATATTTGCCTGAACATACATACAAAAGTCAGTCAGGCAGACAGAAAGTAAAACAGACCATAAGAGAGATGGTCTGGTAATTATACAGACAGAGAGAGGAACAGACAGACAGATGGGCAAACAAGGTACTTAATAAAAAGACATTAGACATCATCCTACCTTCAGGCAGTCATTAACTACTATCTATCCATTTCACTCAGACTCTTAGGAATCTTGAAACCATTTCAATCAAAATGAATAGCAGACAAAAAATAAGGATTACTCATGGAAGAAAGGCATTAAAACTTTTATACTTTAAAATTGTTAAAGAGCATATTGCACAAATCCAATGAATGTTCCTTTAGTAATAATTTTTTTTTAATCCCAAATAACTAACTTTTCCGGAAAACGCACCAACATAAAAAATAATCAGACTCGCTTAAAATGGCGTGAAGAAAATGTCACGCCTAACTAGGCAGGTTAAATCCAGATTTTACGCACAACTTAATCTTACTATAATATTTATTTAAAATGTTTCAATGTTATACATGGGCTTAAAACCCCTTCCCTTAGTTGAGTTGTAAATAAAGGTGGTGCTGCCTTCAACCATTCTTTGCTTAGACCGATATGAAAAATAATCATAGATAATACAAACTTTTTCTCAATTGTAAGTAACAATTGTTTAACCTTGCACGTGTTAAATTGCAGATGTGCATGTTTTTTAAAAAAAATTGTTTGACTTTTAGTATGAGGCAAAGGGTTCACCTATCATTGACACTCACAGTTACCTCATTGGCAGGTATTTGAACACTTTTAAGTCATATGCAAACATACTTGGAAAAATGTCAATGGACATGATCATGTAATAACTTGAAAGTGACAAAGATCTGTTAAATTGTGTTCCAACACTCTTTTAAACAATTTCTTTTTAATCATATTACAGGGTATCCCATATCTAAACCACAGCTACCTGTCATGACCTGGAATCACTCTTCAATACAGACAAATTAACTAATTTCCACTACAGGAAATTTATCACTGGTCCTTATTGAAAGTAACAGCATGAAAAAGGAATAATTTCTTCTTAACAAAGAGTAGCAACTATTGAAATAAAACGATAAATTACTTATTGTGATCAGTTTACCCTTTTGTCACATTGGTATTTAAAGTGTCCTGAAGCATGTGTTTACAACAAACGGAAATATCAAGGGGAAAGAGTATTTCACCAGATTACGAGGGATTCCAATGAAAGCAGTAAAGAAATGGGTTTGTCTGCTCTTGTAAGGCAAAAATTTTATACATTCATTATTGAATATAGCACTGTGTTTACATCTTAGGTATTTGCAGCTTAAAAGAATACATGCTTTTCTCTTTATGTATGATTTTATGGTTTTTTCATCTAACCAACAAATTTTCCGTTGTTATTGCAATGCTGGGCTCATCATTGAAGATATATAACTCTTACTTAACTCCCTTTAACCCTTTCCCAAACGATAACGACATTTGACCACTTTGTTGCAGACGACTTTAGAGATCATTGTGGGAAAAGGAGAAATTGATCGTAACGAGCAATTTTTCCTTTTCCCACAATGTTTTCTGCCCTATCAGAAGATTATTTTCCAATTTCATCACATTTTGAAATGTTGTCTGTAAACTCTTTCAATTTGGGACGGTCAAAAATTTGTTGTTTGGGAAAGGGTTAAGGGCCTCTTAAGAAAGGTAGAACCATTGGCATTCTGTTAGTGAGCCAAGAGGCTTTCTCTTTTGAAAGTTTAATTCTAGAGATAACAAGATTTGAACCAGCCTTGACAGTGTTTTTGTGAATTCAAGTTCAGGGGCCCGTTTTACTAAACAACTTACGGAAAATGTTTGCGTAAGTCATAATTGATTAACATGGATAATATCTTCAATGAAAGTACAATATTGCAATGTGACACGTCATTGGAAGCGTCTCGGAGAGACGATTCCAATGATGTGTTACTTTGCAATATTGCTTTGCCAAATATTGAAATAAAAGGACTTGTTGTTTTAGACTTACGCAAATCTTAAGCGTAAACTGTTTAGTAAAACGGGCCCCAGTACTCTCACCACTAGGCCATGAAGGACCTGAAAATCTATGCTGAGACCATTGTACAATTTGAGGGTTCAATGCAAGACTATAGTAAGTGCTTCATGTTTATGAAGCACTTACTATAGTTTTGCATTGAACCCTTGAATCGTGCAACTGTGCCTAACAAAATATCTTCATCTCAATTAATCCCAGATCAAGTGATTGCCCTTATTTCACTTATAATGTGCATGGTTCACCTGACCTACTCCAGCACATAGCAAATAGTATTCATGGATCACTGCCCACATAATAAGGTCACAAGTATGGTCAAATTTGTTTAATAAATATGTGTGAGAAGCCAGTTGACCACAGGATAATTGTATTCTTTGTGGATTGACTACTAAATGGAACAGATTGTCACCAGTTTAACTGAGAGTATTTAACCCTTAAAATGCTGAGTAATTTTATAAAAGTAGATTTTTGTGTCGTCTGATATCCAAAACTTTAAATATCTGCTTTATTTTGATGAGGAAATATACTCAGAGTAGCAAATAGGTAAGATCACAGACAAGCTGAAAATTTGTTCTGCAACTGGCCTGGATCAAACTTTTTTGCATAAGCATGAAGTCGGTTCCAGCACTAAAAGGGTTAACCTATTCCCTCAATATGAATTTTGAGACTGGTCAAAATTGAAAGATGCAGTACACAACATTTTTGAACTATTACAACAATAAAAAATGTTCTTGGGAAGAAATCATTGTGAAAAAGGGGAAAAATGCGAAAAAGGGAAAAAATGCTCATCATGAGCCTTCCTTTAACACAATTGTTTATTCGTATGCTTTAATAAAAAAGAGAAAAAGGGTTTATACAGGAGCTATTTTAATGCCAAACCCTTTATTTGTCAATCAAATAGTGTGATGCAGATACCTTACAAGTTTAAGTACTATCAATGGGTTGGTTGGAAAGGAGTTAAATGCCATATCTAACCGTGTTTCTGCCATATCATGATCGTCAGTGCACCTATCTATGCTCCTGGTATATTCTCAAGAGTATTAAACAATATTCTTTCATGTGACCAATGTATAATATTTAATGTCTGAACAAGATGGTCAGGGACCAAGGTGTTTTGCTTTTTTCTTCTACTTTTGCCAATGATAGCATCATTGTATACCCCGCATGAGTTAACCATCAACTTTCAGGTTCTGATGGTATATAAAAGTCCATGCTTTAAGCTTTATAAAGGTGTTAGGTCTAACACACAGCAGAGAAATCACAGTTGATGGACACAGATGTCAAAAACAGTCAGTCTGTGATTTCTGAATAATTTTTTAGAAACCACTGTTGCAATAAGGATAAACTTATCATAATGAGCAATAAGTCATTTTTGTTACAATGGTTTCTCCCAAATACCATAAAAGAATTCTTCAGAATTTAAAAAAAAAACCAATGTTGTTACAAAAAGGAAAAATTGCTCATAATAAGCAATTTGCCCTTTTTGTTACAATTGTTTTCCCAATGTCATAAAAAATTGAATTTTCACATGCAATCATCTGCTGTTGCTTTAAATTTGAACCACTCATAATACACCATACTGCTGAATGAGTTAACAGTCTACCAATTTTCCACTAAATATCAAACTACATTAAGAAAGAATATTCTACTTCAAAAAGTTTACACCTACCCATAATGGTGACTTTAGCATGGGAGACTTCTTCTCCTGCAAAGTTTTTAGCCAAGCAAGAGAAAGATAGAGCGTCCACTTGTGGAAGATTATCGACAATCAGCCGACCTCGTCCTTCCTTGTAGTCCATTCGAACATCGTCAGTAGAGCTCAACTCCATTTTGTTCCTGTACCATGTCAAGGTAGGTTGAGGCTTTCCT
Organism: Cerastoderma edule; assembly: GCA_947846245.1. NCBI lineage: Eukaryota > Metazoa > Mollusca > Bivalvia > Cardiida > Cardiidae > Cerastoderma > Cerastoderma edule. Next base: position 77,524 of record OX401419.1, read on the forward strand.
GAAACACATTAACATACATAAGTTTTGGTTCATATAAGATTATGCATCAGTTGTTAAAAAAATAAATGCAATACAATACATATGTATATACATTTTTTTTATCTTCTCAAATGAATTTCAATGGTATGACATCTAATAAAGAGAAATGCTATTATTTCTATCTTATTTTTTTCTTTCAGAATTTGTTGTTGATAAAAATAGTCTCATGCTAGTTTATTGCAGAGAAAGCTTTATACATAAATGTCATCTGCTGTTTATCTCGATAAAGGCAGATTACTAAACATTCTTAGCAAAAGGGTTGACTATGTTCCTACTAGAAGACAACAACTTAACCCTTTACCAAACAACAAATTTTCGACAGTCCCAAATTGAAAGAGTTTGCAGGCGACATCTCAAAATGTGATGAAATTGGAAAATAATCTTCTGATAGGGCAGAAAACATTGCGGGAAAAGAAGAAATCGCTCGTAATGAGCAATTTCTCCTTTTCCCACAATGTTTTCAAGAGTTGTCTGCAACAAAGTGGTCAAATGTCGTTATTGTTTGGTAAAGGGTTAAGTTAATCGACGACAAAAGTACCCAAACAGCAAAAAAATGACATCATCCCCAAAGTTTGGACATAAGTTATAGACCTATCTCACTTTATTTCATTATCCATTTTCGCATTCTTCACAATAAATGACAGAAAATCCCAGTAAAACACAACAACAATGCCATCTTGTATACGTCAGAACTGTGTGACACTGACAAATATGGGTATGTATCTCTAATAGATCGGTGGCATTCATTTCATTATTCTGCTAATGTGATCTTCATCTGGCAATGTAATAGGGGTTTTAAAAGTTCTGAAAGTAATCTACCTTTTCTAATTTTCTTTTATGTTACTGATTACATAAGATTATTTTTAACCAGACAAATCAATAGGGACATTCATCAACATTTATGTAGTCATGACATTAAATTTTACTCTTTTATTAACCTGAAGTTTACATATGTCTGTATATATCATGATTCTTAAAGCATTATGCAAAGAAAAGTTGACGTACAGTTGATCTAAATAAATGTTTCATGATCTTGAAGCAATTTTGTATAAAAAGAACAAAAACTACTTCAGAAGAACTTAAATTTTTCCATAACATTGCTCTGTCTTTCAAAAATGATCAGTCTTGCTCACTATCCTAAAAGGTATTGGGCCTAGAGTTAATTAAATAGAAATCCGGATAAAAGCCTACTAAGTATAAAATCACAAGAATACTGATAACAAGGAATGTTGTGCCTTGTGTTGAGAATGATGCAGTAAAAATAAAAAACAATTCTCCTCTTTGTCCATACTGGCACTATGCTGGTTTATTCTTGTGGCTTAAAAAAGAATGGTCTGATTTTGTCTGAATTATGATTCATTCTAGTTTTTCGTTACAATACTGAGATTAATTCATGGTCTTTTAAGCAGATTTTCCCTGTTTTTGGGGCATTGCAAAGCATAAGATCAACCTCATTGAAATATCTCAATACATTAAATTGTCTAAGTGATATACTAGATGTCTCCTTACTTTGCTTAATTCTGGGTTGGATTGAATTAAGTGAATGGTGTTTTAAGGTGCATCAACAAGTAATGTCATTTAGTACATTATGATGATGTGGATAAATGGATATTGAATTATTTACAGGCTAAAATGTATTTGACGCTGGGTTAGAGAGGTGAATGTGAGTCTATTCTATTAGCTTAATGACATAATATACATCATTTTAGTGGACAAGATAGGTAGGCATATCACATGCCTCTATTTGCATTTTAAAGTTTTGAAAACTCTATAATGTGGGTATTCATAAAGATCGTCTCCATGAGATGATTCTATTGAGTACCCACAACTTAGGGTTTGGGGAAGAAATAAAGAAGTTAGCAGTGGAGAACCGCCTCATTTTCTGGAGCTATGAGTATCAATTCTATGCTCATACCTGTGACCTCAGTTTCCAAGACCAGTTTTTCTCCAACATCGAGAGTCTGGTTAGTCAGTGGACGGATGAACTTTGGCGGGGTGGGCTTCAAATTTGGATCTGCATGAAAACAAATTCAATACATGCAACCCCTTTAATCAATAATACCTGACACATGCCGTTAAAGTCCTTAAAAAACAACTGAAAAACCCTATAATGTAGTACTCATAGGAATTATCTCCACTAGGATCATTCTGTCTTATTCTGACAATTATTTCTATGATTAAAAAATGTAGTTTCAGGTTGCAAGTTGAGAAATCTTCAAATGAGTTCCATAGACAAGGAAATCTGAATTATGTTGCAGAAAAAAGTCCACAAAAAAAAAATCAGGTTTTAACTCAATACTTTACCTATCAAAAAAATCAGTTTTAAACTCAATACTTTTCCTATCTATCATACTATACTATTTCAATAGAATTAAGCCCAAAATTCAATAAAGGAATTTTTTGCCATATTTCAATATTTCAAAGCAAATCATCACATTTGAATATGACATTATTTAAGTAAAGTCTTGCATTGAGCCCATATGAAGTGTTTTTCTTCAACAATATAAATGTAGTTAATCAAAAGAACAAGGCAGACTATCTAGTCAGCTTAATATTTTGAAGGCACCAAGCAGAAAAATTGAGCTATGAAGTCTTAAACAGAAAAAGCACAAGCATTTCTTTTTTTTCCTGAAATCATTTATAAATTCAAGTACTTATTGCTGCTTTAAACAACATTTTTTTAATTTCATTGCATTATACACACAGTTCAGAATTTTTTGACTGACATCAGTCTTATATTCGTTACCATACAGAAATAATGGTCATTAGTGAAAGACCAGTCTGGTGAAGCAAACCAGTGATGTTATTTAGATTAAAAAGTACAGAACTTACTTAACAATGATACTAGACAACGTGTTTTGGCCTCGCCAGCAGAATTTCGGACAACACACTCATACACGCCACAGGTCCGTCGTGATGCTTCTCTTGTGACGAGTTTTGCAGTTTTTCCGTCAAACAATGCAGTGGCCTGCCATTGGCTAAGCTCCTTGTTATCTTTAAACCAGAAGGCTTTCGCGTCTTCAGCATCTGTAATAAATTTGAAACATTCATGATATACACTGATTGTAAGAAGGGTATTCATATACCAATTTCTCCATATAGGAACATGAGACTAGTCCAAATTCAATGCAATAGCAGGCAACAAAAAATTCCAGGAGATAAATACATTTTCATCATAACATGGGTAGAAACTTTTGTGATGAATCTCAAATTTACTCTCATACTCTATGATACCTGCCATGCTGCTAAATACTTTAGAAACCACTGAGATAAAAGCTATATTGTTTTAATGAGAAATTATCCTTTTGTCATAATTGCCTCTAGCCCTAAGAGGAAGGAAATACATTTCTTTTTTGCTATTTTTGTTGTCTGCTGATCCTTACATTTAGATCCGTCACAAATCTCACAACAGGAATCGGTCTATAATCAGTTTTAATATTGTCTCTTGCAAATTACATTTAATAAGGAAACAACTAGAATTGAACAAAATATGATTCTCCTGGTTGACACTCAAAAGATCTTTATGTATCTAGCACTATTTAAGAATTGTATAGCAAAAAGTAAAAGGAAAAGTACAATCGTTCCATTTACCTATTATCACTGATCCCAATTGAATATCCAATCACAATTCCATTACACTACTGCTATGAGATATATCATTTAGATCTATAGCACAATTCAATGTATAATAGTATAACAATAGAAACACAGTTTCACTACAATACTTATTTCCTCTACCTATCAGGAGTACAATAAAACTTGATAGCTAGCGACACTTAAATTCACGACCATATATTTATTTGATATTGGTAACAGAATATACCAGTGATGGTTGTTCATAAGAAAATGGACCATGTCATGTTAAAACTGGTGATTTTGTTTGTTGATTGAGTTTTTTTCACATAATTTTAACAATTTAAATTACTTTTTGATGCACACTTTATTTTGGAAGGAGGAAGAACGATTGTTGAGATGGTAAAACAATCAATATTTCATTAGCAAGCCTGAAGACTAATTTTCATGAAAATTGAAAACTAGTGCAAGCTTTTTTCTAATAGTTTAATAGTTTGGGAAAATTACATGTAGTCTTGAAATTGGGAAATCTACTTCAAAAACTACAAGAATTTGAAACAATTTGATTGATTTGTTGTGCAATTTATACCTTAGTTAATGCACCGATCAATAAAATGATGAACAAATAACTTGAATAATTGGTGTGACACAAGATTTGTCAATGGCACTTTATGCTGAAAACTTCTCAATTTGGTATTAACTAATGCACCAGTCCTTTTCTTCTTCGGTTTTCTTGCTTGAGTTAAGGAATTTTCTTAGTAACTTTGGGGTAAAAAGCTACTTTACTTTAGGAATATAAAATTACAAACAACAATAAATGGGCCAAATAAAATGCTCTGGTATACAGGGAAGGATTTAATCATAACTTACATATGACTAACAGGTGTCTTGAAACAGAGAAAATTCTTTAAATATTGCAACAAAGAGAGAAGATAATTTACACTATGTTACATTGTCTTCATAATTTCATAAGCTTCAACCAGCCTTGTAATGGATATTCAAAACACTGAAGGATTATAGAGGCCTTATGTACCAAGAGGTTTTAAACTTTAGGTGAAATTCAGGTCAAACCAACAATATCAAAATGCTACTTATGAAAATTTATATCATAATTTACAACAGTTTATACTCAGATCCTTTATCGTAAACATTGTTGACAATTTATACATGTTAAACCCAAAATTAACCTTTTACTCCCTAATAAATCAAATTGAAGTTCTTGGAGTAGAAGATTTAAGAAATCCCTGTGAAAAAAGGTGTCATTAAAGCCTATGAATAGGTTTTTATTATAAGAAATAATAAAATCTATAACGCTGTTTTTTTTTTAATGTCCACTGCTGGTTTGGAATTTGAGCAATTACATCAATCATCCTTATGAGGAAATGGATTACTTCTCCAAACTAAAAAAGGTGACAAACTATACTTTTGGAGCAAATTAGTTTAAGATGAATGGTTTTGATAAATGATTCTCTCATAATTAATTCTTAAAAATTTGCAAGCATAAACTCTGTGATGTTTCTCATCAGTAATTTTGAAATAATATTGACTCAATAGTAAGAAAAGAAGAAGCTATTAATCCTACATTCTGATTGGTTGATATTCAAATGAGCTTAAAATACTGACCAATCAAAATTGAGCTTGTCTCTAAAGTTAATTTGCTCTACTTTTGAAGAAAAAATGAAAGTAAATGAAATTAATGCATGACATTTATATGGGCTAGAAACGCTTTAAATATTGTTCTATGCTAGAAATGCCAAAATTCTAAAAATCTTGATTGAAATATCAAAATACGACTGCAAATATTTCTGCAAAACAAATTAATGCTAATCTAGGAGAAAATCAATAGTGATGTTTTTAAATAAAAAAGATTCCAACTTACTGTGAAATTTGCAAATCAAGGTTGCATCTTTTTCTCTGTCTACAAATTCTGTGTCTGCCAGTCCGATGTCAACTGCAGGAGCCATAAATTTTGATGTTTTTCCCTGTGCTTTATCAGGCCTTCCTGAAAAGAACGAAGAAAACAAATCCATGCTTGTAGTTTTGTTCTTGATTAAAGATCAGGAAAGATCATGGTGCCATGATATTTTTTCTTGAAAATTCTTTGTTTGTGTATCGCGTTTCCAGGAAGTGATGTATGACGTCGCTATATGACGTCATCAACGCCAAAGAAAGTGACGTCAAAAGTACGCCAAATTAGATGACGTCATTTGCCGACGTCGTCTAAAATAGCCTAAAAACCAATATTCTTACCCAAAAATGGTATTGTATTTAGAACTTAGAAGGCATTTTTGAAAGAAAAAAAGGATTTGAATCCTATAATTTTGAATAAGGTTTCTTTACATATAAAAATAAAACATACAAATATATAGTTTTTGTTTTATTACATCTTTTTCATTGCATTCTCTTTTGTATGTTAAGGACGTAATTTTTTCAGATGAAATAAAACAAACCACTCAAACTTAAAACATGCTTTAATTCTATTTTAGTTCAAGGTTCTTCATAACATCCTATCTGCAAGAAAACTATTTTTTCCATGAAACCCATTACCAAACAATAACAACATTTGACCAGTTTGTAGCAGGTGACTCTTCTGCAATCTCTTTCAATTTGGGACAGTCGAAAATTTGGTGTTTGTTAAAGGGTTATGGTATTCCCCTAATGAAAACTGGTATTTGCCTCGGTTAAGAAAAAATTAAAATGTTAATCAAGAAAGTACTTATCATTTAAAAGGCATTCACCAAGCCTCTTTTGTGAATTTCTGTTGTTTTCAATCTGGACCAGTCAAAAAATTAATACAATGAATTTCAAAAGCATCACCTTTATCATAATACATTTGCAACTGCAGACAATTAATCATTCTTTGTTGTTTTTCTTTTTTTCAAAGCATACCCTCAAAACATAAAGCGAAACAAGAAAATTCAGTTAATTTTATTTTAAGCAGCCACTTATACAGTACATGAAAAGTTCTTTAGTCTAAGACTATCATAAAACTGTACCAATAAGAAAGGTCTCTATGAGTAAAAGGCGTTTTAAATAGGATCTTTGTATGGTGTTTAATGCCATATCAACAATTTTTCGGATACATAACGGCTTTCCTGTAGAATTAAGATGTAATTTTTCTATACAGTGTACATGAATATCACTACGGGCACTTGAAACAAAATTGATTCAATAGAAGTGGAATCTTTTGTCTGACGATTGCATAATTTAGAAAAAACAATGTCACAAAAGGAAATTATGTTAAAAGAATGATAAGATATCACTTTTATTAAATTGAAATAATTCCTTCAGTTCTCCATTCCTTGTCTTAAGTCATAACATCTTAACATTTACTCACGTAACTCGGACAGAATCATCTCATACGCAGAATCTGAAATTCCCATTTTTTCTGCAAATGTCTTGTCCAGCCATTTAGAATGTGAACCCATTGTATAAAGTTAAATCCCTCTTAGTTCAATAACAGTATTTCATTCCTCTATCTTAATTCATTTAAAGAAAACACAAACTAGAGCACTTGCTGTACCATTTTGAATTCCACACTTTTCTAGTCACTAGTACATGTATACTGAAACAAGTTTGTGTTAGTCTTCATATCATAACACTGTATGTTGAAGCATGATGAGATATTTATGTATAATAAAAATATTGGTACAAAGATATGACTATATAGTTACAATCTATTTTCACCTTTTTCCAATTTTAAGTATTTCAAAGCAGATGTCACATAGGTAAAATAATTAAAGTGACACAAAGTCAAGAAATCTGATTGATTGATCCATCAGTTAATTTGATAATCATTGTGACAAAAGAACAATTTGCTCATGATGAGCAAATCTCCTTTTGTTTAGTTTTAACCCACTAATTTTACATCGATTGTGAAACAAGTTTTAAAAACTTAGATTAATCACTCTCGATTCTGCTTTCTGGATACATAACCAGTTCTTGTGCCGAATCTGAATTAATGAAAAATGGCAAGGCGAAACCTGTTTTTCCTTTTGTCACAATGATTTTAAAAGCTTTCTGCATATGAGAACATTGAATATTGCTTGAACACGTAAAAGAGCTTGACATTTAATATCGATTACACTTAAAATACCAAAATCTGTCACTTATTAACACTATTACTGTAACCGTTCATGTTTAACATCAGTTGATGACGACACTGTAAGTCCAGAAAAAGTTTGTATTTGAGGATGGGAAGGTTAAGGAAGTCTGAACCACCATATAACACTTACCATTCATGGTAAATATAGCTCAACCCTTCACATAATACATGACATGTTCATGACCTTTGCAGTGAATCATATTTGAAATGAATGTGGTAAAAAAGGAATTTAGGCATATTACTTGGTCAATGCTCTTGACGAATAAATGAAAAATTTAATTATTCAATTCAACACTATGAGAGTTGTATCTAATGTAATGTCCTATAAATTACTCAAAATGGAAAAAGGTAATGAAGTCTACTTCATTTTCATTTGTAAAACAATTAATTCATTATTATATGTAAGCATTTTGTTTTTAAAAAGAATGTTGAAAATTATATTCAGGAGTCAAACAGTTTGGATCCAGATTAGACCAAGAGATGTTTCTGTTCCCAATCTTTATTGAATCTGTTCTCATCACTGCTTGGCCATCATGAAATCCAACACTTACTACTTTAGAAAGAGGAGGAGAAGGTTTAACCCTTTCCCAAACAATAACGAAATTTGACCACTTCGTTTCAGACGGCTTTAGAAAACATTGTGGGAAAAGGAAAAATTGCTCATAATGAGCAATTTGTCCTTTTGAAAAAATGATTTCTGCCCTATCAGAAGATTGTTTTTCAATTTCATTACATTTTGAAAAGTCATCTGTAAACTCTTTCAATTTGGGACAGTCGGAAAATTTTGCTTTTGGTAAAGGGTTAAGATAGAGTGAAGAGAAGGTTAAAGGTTGTAAAATTTTGAAGACTATCAGTGAACTATGATAATTATTATCTTTTTGTGGGCGAAACAATTGACCTGCTTCTGCCAGGTCCTCAGTATGTGGACAATAACACTATTCTGTGTGTATCACCTTTATCAAGGATTTGGTTTCGATTTGGTTTTAAGCAATTTTCAACATTATTTCAGTCATATCAAACCATATGAACACCGATCAAGACACCCTTGTACACACGGTTACACAACCTCTTTCATAAACACCGTCTGCTTTTTCCCAAATGAACAAGTCTTGTTAGCCAAGTCAGTAGCATTTCGTTTCTTGAATGCAAATCAGTCCTTTAGTGAAACAAGAGGACCATAATGGCCCTAGAACCACTCACCTGAGATTACCACCTATTTGAAGAATAGTAAGAAACATTGCTTTTAACTTTTTCAAAGAGTTTCTTGCGCTTCTATGCGTTGACCTTTTTTTTTTATTCCATATTTTACAAGTTGGACACTGTATGCTTGATGTGGGACATTAAAATGGTACATAATTCTTACAATGCGGAAACTGACTATTTTACTTTACAGATTGTATGTACGAAGATCAGCCTGCACTTTTGTCCAGAATGATCTATTGTTGCCATTTTGTGGTTATCATTTTGGCATATTTGGACATCAATATCAATATTGATGTATTTTGTTAAAAATTCTACAATACATGCATAAAGTTCAACGCAGCCTGGCAGCCATGTTTTTCGAGATTTCAAAAATTCTTTGAACAACTTTTGAAAATAGGCCCCCAAAGAACATTCCTGTGAAATTATTTTGAAATCTGACCGGTGGTTTTTGACAAGAAGAATTTTTTTAAGGTTTTTACCAAATATGGGCATGGCAGCCATTTTGAGATATCAACACAATTTGAACAAATCTGAAAGATGACCACCTGAGGATGATTTCTGTAAAATATTATTGAAATCTGACCAGTAGTTTTGGAGAAGAAGATGTTTAAATGAAAAATTGACGCCCTGACGACGGATGACACACGACGGACATAGATCCATACCAAAAGCTCACCTTGGCACTTTGTGCCAGGTGAGCTAAAAAGTCAAAGTCAATCTTGCCACTGATCAGTTATCACAATACTAACAATAATGACATTTAAACAGTTTGTTGCAAACGACTATGGAAAGCATTGTGGGAAAAGGGGAAATTGCTTGTGACGAGCAAATACTCCTTTTCCCACAAGGTTTTCTGCCCCTATCAGAAGATTATTTTTCAATTCCATCACATTTTGAAATGTCGTCTGCAAGCTCTTTCAATTTGGGAAAGTCAAAAGTTTGGTGTTAGGTAAAGGGTTAAGTCAATGTGACAAGATTTTTTCTCACCACTGATCAGTCATATGAAAGTGGAGGCGACATTGGCTCCTCATATAATCTGGGATTGAGCTACCGTCTAGCAATTCACACCCTAAGTAATTAAAGTGAAGAGGTCGTTAATTAGATTGCACTTGGTTAGAGAAGTGGACAAGACTATTATTGTCAATATCATTATTGTTAATTACTTGTCGATGGGACACACAAGGCCATATTGTATTATCTTAACCCCTGACCAAACAACAAATTTTCGACTCTCCCAAATTGAAAGAGTTTGTAGACGACATTTCAAAATGTGATGAAATTGAAAAATAACCTTCTGATAGAGCAATTTCTCCTTTTCCCACAGTGTTTTCCAGGGTTGTCTGCATCAAACTTGCCAAACGTTTTTTTTTGTTTGGGAATGTGTTTCTTTTTCCATTCCCTTCTATTTGTATGTAAATGGGTTGTACATCACCATTACACTTTTTCAATTATATTGTGATGCTTAAGTCTTGATGGTGGAAGATCCCATACTCAACTGCCTATAGGGGCTGATCAAGCCGAGTAGAACCATCCGCATTCCATGAGTCGGTCGGGAGACTACATCTCATGAAGATTCAGATGCGGGCCTGTATTCTAAAAAAAAATGTTCCCTTCTACAAAGAATCATTTCAACAGCCTTTCATATTTCCTAATATGTGAACATGCATTTTTAACCCTTATAGTGCTAGAACTGACTTCATGCTTATGCAAACAGGTTAGATCCAGGCCAGAGGCCATGTAAATTGGCAGCTTGCCTGTGATCTAACCTGTTTGCTACTCTGAGTATCTTTCCTCATTCAAATTAAGCAGTCATTTAATGTCTTGGAAAGCAGACGACACAAAAATCTATTTTTAAAATATTAACCAGCATTAAGATTTAGACAATAACTAATTGCTTACCAAACACTTCAAGTTCCACATCCACTGTAGCGGACCCAGCGCTGTTTTCAATCTTGCACATATACAGCCCTTGGTCGGACAGTTCAGCTGACGGTATTTCCAGAATGTAACAGTCATTCTCCTTGTAAAGCTAGAAAAATAATATATTTTCATCTGTTTGATTGTTGTTTCGACAAGTTCTCCGTGCAAATTTCTTTTACAGTTTCATCCTATTTCATAATGCCCTTTTCTACCTCTATAATACACATTTTTTTGGACTACTGAATCCATCTTTATAGAAAGGGTTTTGAATTATATCAATCAGTGTCTCCAATAAATGCCAAATGGAATATGTAAATAGGTAAGCATAACATAATTTGGAATATAAGATACTTATAAGGGCAGGGAGGCAACTCCTACTTCCAAAAATTTGAGATTTGGCAAGGAAGGTAACCTACCTTGTGTCTGCCATCACTGATCACTGGTTTCCCATTGACACTCCAGGTCAGTTCTGTGTCTGGTGACCCTTCAAATGAAGTTTTGAACTTGGCCGGTTCCCCCTGATTGATGTACTGTCTACGGGGCTTTACTATAAACTCTGGTACCCTGTCTTTACTGGATGTTTTTGGAGGAGCCGGTACCAGTTTCTTGCCGTTGGGGTCAAGGTGAAACTCCACTGAAGGGAAACGAAATTCAATCAACTCTTTTCTTCATAATTACTCATCCTAATAGAAAATTTTGGTTTGGCTGTCCATAAAGTATCAATTTACAATTTTAGTAATATCTCTTGGTAGAAAGAATAGGTAACCTTGTTTCAAGATACATGTGTTATCGTACAAGTACAACAGAACATTCCCAAACCAAAAGTTGATTTCTCCTCATCTAATCAAATAGGATCAGGGACTGTAAGAAAATTGTTATAAATTAAATCAAGTGACAAAAATTTGCTCTTGAAGTATGCTTACATTTACAATTTTGATCCTATATCAATCTTTATAATGAATCCAGTTAAATGTCTTTCCTTAAACTTTCTTTTTTCTAAGGTGATGTCAGAAAAGACCACTTTCAAAGAAATCAATCATTCTTCATACTTTTTGTTTTGATGAAGATTTACAGAGTCATCTTAAACTAAAGAAAAGTAGTTAGAGTTGCAACAATTTTGAAAAACATGGACTTAACCCTTTCCCAAACAATAACGACACTTGACCACTTTGTTGCAGACGACTTTAGAAAACATTGAGGGAAAAGGAGAAATTGCTCGTAACGAGCAATTTTTCCTTTTCCCACAATGTTTTCTGCCCTATCAGAAGATTATTGTCCAATTTCGTAACATTTTGAAATGTCGTCTACAAACTCTTTCAATTTGGGACAGTCTAAATTTTGTTGTTTGGGAAAGGGTTTAAGTTATCTTTGTGAGAGAGCCCCTAGCCCAATACACATGTATGTACCCTTACCACTAGGCCAAGGAGGTGCAATGTGATAAATTAAAACCCAACTTACGAGATTCTGATCGTTCATCAATACTCCTTCTTCTACTGCCCCCTGAAGAAATAAAGATAATATTAGATAAATAAAGATAGTAATCAAACTTGTGTTAAGAGGTCAGCCCATGGAAATGAGAAATTGGCTGTTAAAGACAGGTTGGCTGCTTAAACCAAATTGAATGTACAATATATATTTAACAATGGGACTTTCTGAAGTGATTGTCTTAGACGGGTTGGCTACTTATAAGGGTGGTTGCTTAACGCAAGTTGGACTGTATATCCATACTGCTATTTGAATGTCATTTTTCTTGTATCATTGTGGAGGCACTTATTCCAATCTCCCATGTGGCAATTCTTGACTGTTCCAAAATTAAAAGCAACGGCAGACAACACAAATAACATGATATTGATTTATTTCTTTTATGATATTGATAAAAACAATTGTGACTAAAGGATGCATTGCTCACAATGAGCAATTCATCCTTTTGAGACAATGGTTTCTAAAGACTTCTGCAGCAGATGTGTCAAAGTGAGGTATTAATGCTTTCTCAAACAACAGACTTTCGACTGTCCCAAATTGAAAGAGTTTGCAGACGATGTTTACTAAAGTCGTCTGCAACAATGTGGTCAAATGTTGTTATTGTTTGGGAAAGGGTTAATAAATAAATTATGTAGTAAGCAGGTATATTGATAGTAGATTGACAGTGGGGGATATGTAGAATAGGAATTTTACTGAAAATTCTATTATCTGATTTTCCAATATTGAAATTAATTATACAGATGACATAACAAATGAGACATGTTCCTCTGAAATAATACATATTAAAGAAAGAAAAAGGAGAAATGGCTCATTATGAGCTAGGATTTGTCCCCCTTCCCAAATCCCCCATATGATTTCACTGATTAGTAATCAATAATTTCTTACACAATCAATAGTTTTGAGACATGAATCAGAATCAGAATCAGAATAATTTTATTTGACTTATACAAATACAGTACATCGTCATTTTAAACAATAAATTTACAAAATAATGTATTGTCATGAAAGATGTCTGCAATAGAAATTCAAAGCTCAATGAATGATAAGTAAACCGCTAACAATATATCTCAGAAGTAATTAAATACTTGTCTGTAAGCACTCTGACACTTTATTTACCTTCTTAATTGAATTAGAAATGTTCAGCTACAGCAGATGAAATTCGAAACCATTGTGACCAAAGGAGAATTTGCTTATGATGAGCAAATTCTCCTTTGTTCACAATGATTTGAATTCTAGATTAACACCTTTAAAGCTTTTAAAAGGGTATTTTTAAATGCTTTGATATTTGATTCTGTAGTTATCCCATGTTGATTCTTAATAAAGTGAAGGTAGAGACGATTTGAAATGAGCCATAAACGGTTTCATTTACACCATTTAGAAAACATAATGAATTCAAGGCAGACATTTGTCTAGTGTTATGACATCTCTTTCAATCTATACAATTGAAGATTCACATGTCTCCTTTAACAAATGGCATTCTTGAATCTTTCAAAAACTATATTAGGCGTTCAAGTTCTTATTGAGAAAAGAAGGATATGGGTTCCAAATAGCCAACAATATGGCACAGCAAAGCAAATTATTGGAAGACGATGGCAGAATTCTTTATTTCAAATCATTTGTGAATACCACTATTACTTCCTATGCCTTTTGTTAGATTATAATATGATATGAACATGTCTTGATAAATGAAGGTTTTATGCCTTAAGTTGGGGATTAAATGCAAGACTAGGGGAACTCCTTTACAAATGCAATATACATTCTACAGTCTTCAATTGAGCCCTCAAAGCAACATTATCTCATTTCCCTTCTCCACTTAATTGCCAAATAAATCTCAAAAGATCTAACTACAAAAGAATCAAACATTTAAAGAAAAACTCCACAATAGATTAAAAACATTCAAAACAATGTGACAGAAAGAGAATTTGCTTTTGATAATTAACAGTCAGTTCTTGTAAGTCAGATTGGATTGAATTGATGTGTTTTATTGAATCTTTTCAAGTTGTTGGAAAGAAGCAAAAGGGTTGAACGGAAATGAATATCCTCTTTATTTTGAAAACATGTATACAATATTCAGTGACATCTTTATTTAATCTATTCCCACACATGAAAATATATATTGCCTTTGTATGGATTAATCAACCTGTTGAGACAGACAGAGAGTGACTAAAAAGTAAAATAAAGAAGTTTGAGAAAAAGTCAGTTTCGTTTTTGTGGTATACAGCAGACACTGTTGTAAGAAAGGGGGAGGGGCAATTTGCTCATTTTGCATAACTTGCACTTTTGTCACAACTATTTATTAGATCTGCTGCTTGTAAAAAATAAAACAAGCATAATGTGATGTGACAAAGACACCTGGACAAAGACAATCTATCTCACAGAAGTAGATTCAGAAATACGAAACAAGTATGAAACAAGATTATGTAATATATATGCCTGTATAGGTCTGCACGTAATCTTAATTTAAACCATTATCAAACAATAACAACATTTGACCACTTTGTTGCGACAACTCTGGAAAACATTGAAGGAAAAGGAGAAATTGCTCATAACGAGCAATTTCTTCTTTTCCCACAATGTTTTCTACTCTATCAGAAGATTACTTTCCAATTTCATCTCATTTCGAAATGTCGTCTGCAAACTCTTTCAATTTGGGACAGTCGCAAATTTTGCATTTGGTAAAGGGGTTCAAACTCTGATTGATGTGCATTTTGACATCATAATGCAGTTGGTTGATATTTGAAAACCTTGTCAGAAAAAACAAAAAGTGCATCAAGTAACAGACAAGTACACCCTTATCATACTTTTCACTTTTCTTTTCACAATTGTTTATGCTTGACTTAGTCTGTATTTAATATTATGGTTCTCATTTTCTACGGGCAACATCAGATTCTTTTAATAAAAAACAAGGACATTTCATGTTAAGTAATTCCACCTTTTTGCCATCATGACTACCTAATTTCTCTGTAAATCCATAAATTTTTATACTCATTTGGTTATTATTGTCTGCTGCATGCTTCATGTTAAGCATCTCTTAAACTTGCATGTTAAGCATTAACTCAATAGTTTGGCACAAGTAAAGGCAGTTAACATTAATTAATTACAATAGAAATTCACCAGACCATCAAAGTGTGAGGTGAATCAGTGTGGTATTCGCATTTAACCACTTCCCATTGTTTGTCCGGTCCAAATTCAAAGCAACAGCAGACGACAAAAATGGGTGAAAAAATATATGGTTACTCATGGTTTTATGAAGAAATCATTGTGACAAAAGGATGAATTGCTCACAATTCATCCTTTTCTCTCAGTGGTTTCTGACTTTTCTCTGCAGTAGATACAACAAAATAAGATTTTTATTTTTTTTTAAAAAGTAAAGGATAAACTCAACAGCTCATGAATGTTGTTCATTTCAATACAAACACAAAGCAAGAGATATCACCTCAATCAAGGCTTTCTTTGACATTTGTGTTGTGAATACCTGAACAAAAATACACCTTTGTTAACAATACATTCTCATATTTTTTTGAAGTATTCATCTATTTGTGTCCCCTAAATGCTTTAGGTTTTATTTTTCATCTTTTTCACTCAGGCAGATGGTCTTCATTATTTATGATTAAGTGATCTGCCCTTTAAATTCTGTTGCTGAACAAACTTACGTTATAATTATGCTTTCAAATTTATTTGTTTGTTTCCAAGAGTTTTGTGACCATGTCAACAATTTTTCAACTATATTGGAATGCTTAGCTAACCATGTATATAGATAGACCTCTATTCTTGTTTTACTGCCCATTATGGCAATCAAGACATGAATGAACTACCCATTCTGTTTGTTAATTGGAAGACTGCCATTCATGAAAATTCAAATCTAGACCAACCATGATAATTATGAACCCAGAAGAGTGGATATATAAAATTTCAAATTATGTATACAAATAGGTATTGATACAATAGGCCACAGATACTTCTAGAGCTAACATGTGGGGGACGGTTGAGAAATCACAGTTACAGAACTGGGGTTCAATGCAAAAATATAGTAAGTGCCTCATAAACCTGAAGCACTTACTATAGTATTGCACTGAGCCCTGGAAAAGTATTTGTTGCCAATGACAAGCAATTCCTATTGTTTATCTGTTGTCACTGTGCTTTCTATCTAATGGTACACGTGGTCAAAAAGAAAATTAAGTCCTTTTATACCTATTAACCTATTACCAGACAATAAAGACATTTGACATGCAGAAGACTCTGTAAAACATGTTGGGAAAAGGAGAAATTGCTCTTAACAAACTATTTCTCCTTTTGCCAAAATGTTTTCTGCACTATCAGAAAATTATATTTCAATTTCATCCCATTTTGAAATGTCTTCTGCAAACTCTTTCAATTTGGGACAGTAAAAAATTTGGCGTTTGGTAATGGGTTAAATGTTGACACATGTTGCTATTGATTTGAAAAAGTCACACAATCTCATACAAGGGTATGAATTAGTGATACCTTAACCCTTTCCCAAACAACAAATTTTCGATTGTCCCAAATTGGAAGAATTTGCAGACCACATTTCAAAATGTTATGAAATTGGAAAATAATCTTCTGATAGGGCAGAAAACATTGTGGGAAAAGGAAAAATTACTCGTCACGAGCAATTTCTCCTTTTCCCACAATGTTTTCTAAAGTTGTCTGCAACAAATGTCGTTATTGTTTGGGAAAGGGTTAAGGTCAATTAAAGGCAAAATTATTTCTAACTGATGTTTAATATAATCAGCCCTAGAGACTCAAATGAAATCAAGTCTTTCCATTGGACAAATACCTAAAACATCTTGGTAGAAATCAGCATTAAAAGCATTTTGACTGTTTCCACATGAACATAACTGATCAATAATCACATAAATAAATCATGATGCATTTACTGCATTTAACATCAGGAAAAATGATGGGAAAAGCTGTTTCCTGAACCCAGGACCCCTGTTTTCCAAGTCAGACACACTACAAACTGAACTGTTGAGGCTCCGCATGTCTTCAAAGGCTTGCTGCTTAGCAACAACAGCAAAACAAGGAGCATGCATGAGCCAAGTGAATTTTGGTCTAAACCTGTATTAGATGTGTAATATGAGCATTTTCTTAACGTTTAGAAATCATCATGTATATCATAATCAGATCTGTCATGGTTTTAATACGTTACCTCATATCAAGGGTTCAGCGCAATACTATAGTAAGTGCTTCACGTTTGTGAAGCACTTACTATAGTCTTGCATTGAACCCTCGATATAGTTGTGACATTAGACATCTACAGCAGAATGTTTGAAAAACCACTGTGAAAAAAGGAGAAATTGCTCAAGATAAGCTATTTCTCCTTATTTGGCAATGTGTTTTTTTTTTAACAATTGTCAGAAAGGAAATATCAATATCTCTAATCTTTCAATGATGTCTGCTCTTCCTTTGCATTTGGACCAGTTACAGAAACACTTATATGGAGGAATTGATTAACAATTATGAATGAAATAATTATTGCATGTAACATGAGTAATATGGCTCCATTAATACAAAGTTTAACCTGATTTTTTTCCTATGCAGGTAAAAAAAGGCAATATATGAAATCCTAAATAGGTTTTAAAGATAAAACTGTCTTCTACAAGAATAATGGCTTCAAAATGACAAACAGAAGCTACTGATAAAGAACAAGAACCCATTGCCTAATAAAATGTTTAACAACTACCAGTACTTCAAAACAGACAGCTTTGGAATAGAGTGTAACAAAAGGAGTTATATTGTTCATAATAAGCATGGTCTCTTCTTTTATCACATTGAATATTGGTGCTTATCAAACTACAGTCAAACTTGTGTTAAGAGGCCAGCCTATGGGACAGAGTAAATTGGCTGTTTAAGACAGGTTGGCTGCTTAACAAAAATTGATGTACACTATAAATCGAATGATGGGACTTTCTGTAGTGGCTGTTTAAGACAGGTTGGCTGCTTAAAAGGGTGGCTGCTTAACACAAGTTAGACTGTACATGGCTTCATAATGATAATCTTCAATATCTAAATAATTTTTTTCATGTTGTCTGGTGCGAACAATTATGAAAAGTTAATGGTTTTTATTATGTTTCAACATGAAGCCAACTATTACCCCACATGAAATCTTACACCATCAGTCATAGTTTACAGGTCACGGCTAATTAAGTATTCATTCTGTACAAACATTCCTCACTTGTAGTTTCTGGTATTTACAGAATAAAACATGCTCCTTACATTTCCGTTTGAAATTCGTTTAGAGCGCTCATTCACCAGACAACAACGACATTTGACCAGACGACTCTGGAAAAATTGCTCTGAATTTCTCCTTTTCCCACAATGTTTTCTGCCCTGTCAGAAGATCATTTTTCAATTTCATCTCATTTTAAAATGTCGTCTGCAAACTCTTTTAATTTGGGACAGTTGAAAATTTGATGTTTGGTAAAGGGTTAAAGCCACCATGACATGCATGCATCCCTTACTCCCCTTCTATATGAGCCCACACCTTTGTATGTACCTACAATTAAATGTCAGCTGACCCCTGGGGCATGAATAATCTCCCGACCACACAAACCACAACAACCTTCCGACAAACCTTAAAGCAAGGTATTGAATTCAACCAAAGCTCCTGTATAAAGCCAATCAAATCATTCATTCTCCAGCTGAAAATTGTTGCCTTTTTGTCAAAAGACAGACAAAAAAGGATCAAATATAATCTGATTATATTTCTCTACTAGGATGGACATAATTGCAGGAAACTGGGTAATTCCTTTTATTTTGAAAAGATGCCTGAAAGGTCCTCATAAATCAATTATATAACTGATCAGTCATAAAACATCCTCATAATGAATATTCACAATAATTTTACCAATATGAGATGGTATAAATCCCTGACAAACAAATGGACATGGGTATTGCTTTTGATAGTTCCTATTGTGGTGAAAATACCTCTGACAAACATTGGGTAAGGGATTTGTCGACTGATCAACAATGCTGCAAGTTGAGATATGTATGTACCTGGCTTATCCTTTATTTCCTTTCTAAACTTCATTAAGAAGTATCAATAAGAATTTTCTTCATCTATTTCACAACTGGATTAATAATCAACCATTGATATTAAGTGATGCATGAAGTCAATGAATAAAAGACAACTTTAGGACTTGTTGCTAAGGAGGCAGTGGCCTATAGTTCCCTTCTTAGCTTTATTATGTGTACCCAAATGAACTTTCTTCTATTTCACAACCTGTTAAATAATGATCCATTGATATCAAATGTATGAAGTCAATGAATAAAAGACAACTTTGGGACTTGTTGCTAAGGAGGCAGTTGCCTATATTTCCTTTCTTACCTTTATTATGTGTACCAAATGAACTTAACCCTTTCCCAAACAACAACCACATTTGACCACTTTGTTGCAAACGACTTTAGAAAACAGTGATGGAAAATGAGAAATTGCTCGTGACAAGTTTTTTGGCCCTTCTGAAGAATATTGCTCAATTTCATCACATTTTGAAATGTCGTCTGCAAACTCTTTCAATTTGGGACAGTCGAAAATGTGCTGTTTGGGAAAGGGTTAATCCTTCTATTCCACAACCTGATTACTAATAATCCATTGATATTGAATGATGCATGGAGCTGGTGATTACAAGATGAAGGACATGAAGCTAAGGAGGCAGTTGCATGAAACAGGCAACTTCTGCATTTGTTACAATGTTTAACAAGTATATGTCATCTCAAACATGAACACCATCAATTATATACATACTATCAAAATGTCATTAACTGATGTTTTCATACCCTGACCTGTCAAAATATAAAGGCTTGGTATATATAAACCCCTTTACCAAACATATTCTAGGATCTTAGAAACTGTTCAGATGAATTTGAACCATTTCTGGAAAATCAGTAATTGAATATATGAGAAATTTCTCATTTTTACAAATGCTTTGGCTTGTCACCCAAGGGAAGATGTTACAGATTATGTTTTAACCCTTTACCAAACACAAAATTTTTGACTGTCCCAAATTGAAAGAGTTTGCAGACGACATTTCAAAATGGGATGAAATTAGAAAATAACCTTCTGATAGGGTGAAAACATTGCGGGAAAAGGAGAAATTGCTCGTCACGAGCAATTTCTCATTTTCCAACAATGTTTTCCAGAGTCATCTGCAACAAAGTGGTTAAATGTTGTTATTGTTTGGTAATGGGTTGCTGTAGCCTAATTCATTAAGAAATCAAGAGGGTAAGAGTAAAGACTAATCAAATTCATCAAGGACCGTAATTACATACTTTCTATTAATTTTTGACACTAGTTTATGATCTATGTACATTCTTCTAATAAATGTCACCTAAATTTCAGTAGACCGTGACCATAGGGCCCAAATAAACTTTAATGATTATGCCGTTATTCAGTCTCAACTGAGGCCGGGCTTGGTCAAGGTGGGAAAGTGACATGGAGAAAAAACAAAAAAATAAAAACTTCTTCATAATCAAATTCATCATCGTCTTAACATGCTTTGATCAAGGGTTTCAAGGATTCATTTCAAGACTATGAATATAGTGAATACCTCACATTTGTGAAGGACTTTATAAGTTAGTCTGGTTCTTAACCTTGTTTGGTCCAAAATGACTATTCCATGTATGATATATTGATAAAGAACAATGTATGATATATTGATAAAGAACAATGTATGATATATTGATAAAGAACAATGTATGATATATTGATAAAGAACAATGTATGATATATTGATAAAGAACAATGTATGATATATTGATAAAGATATATTGATAAAGAACAAAATATTCTTCGAAATAATTGCATACATAACATTTTCTTTGAAATAGTTGATTGAAGCCACTGCGCCAAATGGAACAAACTGATCCTCATCAGCAAATTTCTGCCTTAGTCAGAATCATTTCTGAAATTCGATCATGTTAAAGCTTAAAATTATGGCCAAACCCCTTACTACATAATACCTGACTTTGACATTGAAACATCTGCTTTAGACGACTTCAGAAATAATATCATTTAGAAAATTTAAAGAAAATTTAATGCTCTTTTTCAAAATATATTTTGCCGTCTGTGATTGCTTCCGATTTAGATCAGTCATAAAATGTCATGACATCATGAGTGAAGAGCTTAAATGAAAGATGCAATCATAAGGGTTAATCTTTTGCCACCATCTCTATTTGGCTATCCACAAAAGGTAGCTCACCATGGGATTTTTTCTGAGTAATTATGACAAATTTTTCGCAAACTTGCCTGCAGGTAAAATATAAAGGGACATCTAACTGTCATACCAGACCACACATTTACGAATCATCACAACAATAATGTAAGTCCATCATGATTGGGACAAACTTACATGAGTGTTGCACTGAGTTGTCAATTCATGTACAATCTGTTTAAAACATCAAAGAACTGATCAAAGTACTGTCATTATCTTTGATTTATTATGTTAGCTATTCTGTAATATGAAATTAATGCATTCACACATTTAAACCCTTAGAATGCTAAGTAATTTTCTAGAAATAGATTTTTGGGTCATTTGCTTTCTTAAACCTTAAACATCTGCTTTATTTTGATGAGGAAAGATACTTAGAGTAGCAAACAGGTTAGATCACAGGCCAGTCGCCAATTTACTTGGCGGCTGGCCTGGATCTAACCTGTTTGCATATGCATGAAGTCGGTTCCAGAGTTAGGAAATTGTGACAGTTCCATATTGAAAGCAACATATTATGAAAGAGAACATTTTGTGTCAGATATTGAGTAGAAACAATTGTGACAAAAGCATAGATTGCTCATCAGAGGTTTTTCATCCTTTTGTTATAGTGTCAGTGACTTCTATAGAATTCTACAGACATATAAAACCGTGACGAGAGATAACAAATCTCGTCATGATGATCGCTTCTTAGTAGCTTAACCCTTTCACCGCCGTAGTCGAGTTAAGCCGACAGCGCAGTTGCTGTAGGCGACTTAAGTCGACATACGGTGGTATACCACATATAATAGTAATAAATACAGTCCAACTTGCGTTAAGCATTCACCCTTATAAGCAGCCAGCCTGTCATAGACAACCACTTAGATTCCTAGAAATCCCTAAATATATTTGGCGCTGAGATGAACTTTTTGCTATATATTTGGCTGCGAAAGGGTTAATATAATTTCAATATTTATGAATCTATCAAAATACTTTTAGTCTATAGAATGAAAACATGTTTTGATAATGTTTGTTGCAGATTGCTTTTAAAGCAGATAGCTCAAAACAGGAGCAAGGGTTAAGTGATTTGAACTCACACTTAAAATATTTCACCCTGTAATTGAAATGACTTTATAATTTGAAAACACCAAGCACAAAAAAGAAGGGACTTGATTCATGTTGAAAACCAGTAGATCGCCAGCAAGTTTGTGGTGAATTAACACGATCTTTATAGGGATACTGTATCATTGGCTGACACTTTATACTGTTCGTTATAACCCTTTGTGGATGGATATATTATCTCACTCCCTCCATTAAAATTCCTGAATGACAAAAATTGAAAACATCATTAATCAAGGGTTCAGTGCAAGACTATAGTAAATGCTTCATAAACATGAAGCACTTACTTTAGTATTGCATTGAAATATCAAAATTTGAAGAAACCATTGTGATTAAAGGACTAAACTTTTCCATAGAGTAGTTCATCATTTTGCTACATTGGCCTCTTTAGTCTTCATCAGAGTGCAAAAATGTTCACAATTAACCTAGAGATGCATGTACTGGTTTCCTTTATACATCCTTTTGCTACATTGGCCTCTTTAGTCTTCATCAACGTGCAATAATGTTCACAATTAACCTAGAGATACATGTACTGGTTTCCTTTATACATCCTTTTGCCAAAGTGGTTTTTTAAGTCTTCTTAAACACAACTTAATATGTTTGTTTATATGTTATATTGTATTCTGGGCCGGAGGCCTTTGTTTACAAATAAAATTTCTGTATTCTGTATTCTTATGGGGGATATTGGTGAAGGAGAAGGACTGACCTCTGGACACGAGGGTCAAGGTTTTGAATCCAAGCAGGGTTTACTTTTTGTGATAGTGTTCCGGGAATTAAGCACTGGCTTAAGGACATGAGGGTCATAAGTCTGAACCCCATGAGTAGCAGGGTCCACTTTGCAACCTTTTATTAATCCTCCTCTTTTGTACTACATAGAAGATGGCGCTGGATTGGCCATGTACATAGAATGGAAGAGTTGGCTATTCCAAGAGTTGCCCTAGGATGGACACCCATTGGACGACGACCAAGCGGCAAGCCCAAAGTAACCTGGCATAGATCAGTTGAGAAGGAGATGAGGATGGAAAACTGGAGCTTGGGCCAAGTACAGACAGGGGCAAAGGACCAACTACATTGGCAAACTCTGGTTACGGCCTAATGCGCAAATCAGCGCGATGAGGACTAGATAGATATGCCAGTACTGGTGAATTGTCCAGGAAGCAGAATCGAAAGTGACTGATCTAAGTTGTAAGCGCTTGTAAGCAATTGATGTAAAAGAGACTTAAGCTTTAACTTTGTCTTTAGATGTGACCAAGTGAGGTTTCATTGAGAGGCTACACTTTGAATTGGCAAGCATCTAACTATTATAGGGTGTTAATTGCATTTCTTCGTTCTAAAAAAAATTGAAGCAATCTCAATTCATTTAATTTATTTTTTAATCTTTTTTTGAGATCTTGGTGATCCAAGTAGAACTTGCAGTCATGAAATGCAAATTCCACTAATCATTTCATTCTGTCACAAGACTTTCAATGGTCACCTACCATACAGTTAGTTAATTTCTATGGTAAGTTGTATTTATGAAAAGGTTAATCTAAACAAAAAGGGGCACAGTCTGTCAATAAATAATCACTGGTAATCCAAACTCTTGTACTGACTAAACCAGGAAATTATTTCGTTGTACTGACTTACCTTAACGTTCATCTTATTCTTTATTTAAACATTCCCAAAAGACTTCAATATGAACACTATTGTTCAAAATGGGATTAAGAATAAAAGAGACGCTAATCATATGACTGATGATTATGTGAAACATTTTTACCAAAGCCCAACTATTCATAATCAGGCAAGAGATAATATTTTCGTTTAAATCCTAGCAAAACCGTGCTAGACTTTGGAATTTGACAAACATTTTGCATTACATTCTTATTCATCTTTCTACTTTGATTTCACACATTTTCAACAGCATTTCAGCTGTATTACTGTTCATTCATTTTTGCTTGTAGGGTAACCCACCTGACATTAGCTTGGCCATACAGAAGCTGTATTGCCTTATCAAAGAATGTTCAACATAGAAAAGTAATGACCATGAGTGGAAACTTGGAACAGCGGTTAAAATGTGCATTGAGCAATTTTATATCTTTAACCACAATGGTTTCACCATAATATCACATATAATTCGAAATTAAAAGGTTACAAAGACTCATTGTTTTTCTAATATTTACCAAATTACATTTACAATTTTGAAAAGTGTAAATGATAATCCTTACTCAAGCTCGATAATTGGTGTAATGAAGGTGTGAAATAACATCTGTTTTAATGGAACTGTGGTAACTTAGTAAGTCAACATTATCTTCATGATTCATATTGCAGCCTGACAATTACCATGTCATCAATTATTTAAACGAAAGCAACCAAATCTCAATCTCAATTAAACAATATGAATGCCATTTCACATGTTCAGTCAACCAATGATTGAGTTCATTGATGTATTACCGGGTCCTATTTATAATTGTTTTTCTCTTTAAGAAAGGCTTAAAGCCTTAATAGGAAAAGCTATGTTATTCATTTAAAACAATAACCATCATATTTGGAACTCTGTTGTTTTTTTTGTTTTATGATTTTTCCTCTCATTAATTGTATTACAGTTTATTGCTATACCTGGTTCATCAAAAAAGGAGGAAGACTCAATCTTAAATGACCATAAGGGCTAGTCAAACTGGGTAGAAAGAAGTAATTAGTGGCATTCTATAAGTCAGCAACGAGACAACCTTTCATGAAAATTTGACCTCCATAATGAAATTCATGAGTTTAAATTACCAAATATTTAGTCTCAATAGATTCAGATAAATGTGGTATCCAGGGAAAGAATCATATCTAAAAGGCTTTTACAAAACGGAACCATTTGTTAACACTTTCCCAAACAATGAAGACATTTGACCATTTTGTTGCAGACGACTTTGGAAAACATTGAGGAAAAAGGAGAAATTGCTTGTGACCAAAAAATTGCCATATCTGGAAAATGTGTGAAATAAGGATTCTTTCAAATGTCTTTGCAGCAGTTCTGATGTTATTTGAAAACATTGCGACAAATGAGAAATTTGCTCGTCATTTGCCACTTTGATTTCAATGTTTATTGTTATCTTAATTATCCTAATTAGTTTTGTGGCTCTGGTAACTGGTTCTAACGTCATTCTGCTGAAAATAAGTCTTATATTTATCTATGAATATCCGCCCTGTTAATCTAAAAAAAAAAAAAATAATCGCCATTCTTTTATCATGTGTCAAATCTTGCACCACAAAATGACAAAAATTCATTCACTTTATAAATTTACATAAGCTTTTTCAATGACAACTGCTTAGTGCATTATGTCATATCTTGAAATGACAGTATATGATAGTAGAACATGAAAAGAAATATGCTTCATATTTGGAATTTGCATCAGACATTGACAAAATAAAAGCAATTACTCTAATTTCAAGTAATTTCTTTTTTCCTCATGCATTTTTTATGTTTATTTTTTCATGTGCATTTATAAGCAAATAAGTGCTTCTGGGGCATTGAGTATGCTTGACACCTACAGAAGTTGTCACTCATCATAAAGCCTTCTGGGTATTATACCCTACCCTCATATATGATCTTGTGACAGATCCAAATTGAAAACAACAGCAGACGACAAACAAAATTATGGGTAAAAAGGTGTTTTATATGAGATACCACTTTAAAAACATTGTGACAAAAAAAGAAATTGCTCATTCTGAATTCTAAATTCTTCAACTATTCTGCATAAGTTGTGTTTGAATGAAAATGTATGCAAATTACAACATGTAAATATTACTTTAATGTACAAGTGAGGGAAAGGGTTTTCAATCCATTCAATACAACAATTTATTCCCTACTTCCTGCTGGGGGAATGGTCAATGAAATACCATGGATTGTTCAATACCTGTGCATCTTAACCCTTCCCCAAACAACAAATTTTCGACTGTCCCAAATTGAAAGAGTTTGCAGACGACCTTTCGAAATGTGGTGAAATTGAAAATAATCGGGCAGAAAACATTGTGGGAAAAGGAGGAATTGCTCGTTACGAGCAATTTCTCCTTTTCCCACAATGTTTTCTAAAGCTGTCTGCAACAATGTGGTCAAATGTTGTTGTTGTTTGGGAAAGGGTTAAATCAAATTTAAAATAATGTCCCAAATGCAATAAACAATCACTTTATCATACATCTATGACATAGAAGAAAAGCTGAGAAACTTTTGTGACAGACGTTAAATTTCTCATATCTAGCTTCAACATTTTTCTTTGTGACATAACTGGTTTATTAGTTTCTATACAACATGAAAATGATAATGGTTACATTCCATAAGTCTAGTCTTCTGTTACTTTAAATTTCACGTCATACAATCGAGTATTAAAGGAAGGGGTCAAGCCAGATTTATGGCAAACTTTGAACTAACAGATTAATAAAGCCAAGAAAGATATTATTTTCTCTAAATTTGGCAAACTGTGAGTACAGATTACAATCTAGCTTTAACCCATTTTTCAACAAATGTGTGTCAAAATTGAGAGCAACGGCACGAAACAAAAGTTGCATGAAAATAACAATAAACTGTAGGCTGTATGACATCTTGGTAGAATCTATTGAGAAAAAAGGATCAATTGAAGAAGGTTTTATTTGTTCTGAAAAGGAAAGGTCTGTTACCCAATTCAAATAAACCATACCATTAGTTTGAGATATAAAAAAAGTGATAAGCCCATTTCCAAAAACAGATGAGACTATTGTGACAAAATAAGAAATATATTGAAACAAACAATAGTCATTCATCACAATTGTTTTAATCATTTTTTAAACCCAAAACTTTGAATCTCAACATCTTTATTTGTCCCCTGTTTCACTTTCTTAATGGATGAGTCGCACAGCCAAGTATGATAATTTACAAACATCTCAAAATCACATCAATTTTCTGTCAAAATAACAAATAAAAACAATCAAAATACCATACATACCAATGTGTAGATGGATGGATGAACGAAATATC
Source organism: Cerastoderma edule (assembly GCA_947846245.1). Taxonomy (NCBI): domain Eukaryota; kingdom Metazoa; phylum Mollusca; class Bivalvia; order Cardiida; family Cardiidae; genus Cerastoderma; species Cerastoderma edule. The sequence continues at coordinate 105,143 of OX401419.1, forward strand.
CTACGCTCGGAAAATCTCGTAATCATTTTGATCAAAACAATCAATTCACGACGTTCAATATCATATCCAACACACATGTATGAATTTCCAACTAGTTCACCGAATTATTCCATATTCATATCCTTCCTTCAAAACGTCCATAACTTTTACACGTTCTATCACCACACTAACCTAATTCATCATTTTTGAACAAAAGTATGTTCTCGTATATAATTACTTTAGTCAAGGTCCACCTTTTCTTTCGTGTTAACCCATATTCACAGACCATGATCCATATAACTTCTGTGTTTACTACAAACAAGGAATTCCCAAACAATGCACTCAGATTGCCCGATCCTTTTTCCTCAAGTTAAATAAAGCAAACCAATAACTTTCAAAGCATTAACGTAAAATGACACCGCTTTCTTTTTTGTATTTTTTTTTTTTAATTTAAACCAAATCTTTTATTCCTAAAGATGTTGTCATACTTTGGAATTACTTTTAAATTTCTTAGTTTAAGTTGGTTTGTGTTAAGTCGAAACACCAAAAGGCGTCTGTATGTTATTTTGATGTTATCTTTCCCTTAATTGTCCTCATTTTCCAAACTTATCTATGCAAAAGAAATGCATACACCTGGCAGGTAAACAAGAACAATGTACATCGAAAATGATATCAGGCATACGTAACCTAATATTATATGCAGGAAGAGTTCATAGCAAAGAGAAATTGTTTAAATAAAACTTGTATTTTCTAAGTTTCCAAAAAAGTTTTAAAGTGTCAGTTTTTCCAAACCAAATAACCTGACATGTCTGACAGGTAAAGCACCAATGTTTTTTAAGTAGTTAGTAGAGATATATATAATATCGAATTTTACCAGGTTTTTCCCAGGTTAAAAAGCACACCTTAATCCGATATTCGCCAAATATAGAATTCATTCAAACAAAACAATACAATACATCATATTTTAGGTACAGACAGCTTATAAAGGACTCATCATTATGATGTGCAAAAAGATTATCATAGTATAAACTTCACCCTATGGGATCTTCAATGAACTATTATTTTATCTACCAATTTTTTGACATTTGAAAGTAACAGCTGATGACTATCATTAAGTATGTAAAGTGAGGTAAGAAAAACGTGGTATTAAGTATAGACTATATTTACTAAAGACAGAATTTTTTAATGCTCATTATAAACTGCGAGTGTTCTGGTTATTAACATTAACCTTTCTGCAAATCCAATTCTTAAAACACATTGAATGAAAACCTGGAACTGGTTATTATAAACGAGTCCTTAATCTATCGATTAAGAAACAGCTCTTTTTGGTGTTTTTTATTTATTTTTTATGTTAAGTCCACTACAGGTTGGTTTCAGTTCAGACGGTATAAATGAACATTATTTGGAGGTAAAGGTTACTACTATAAATTACACCTTTTAAGTTCACTTTCTCGCTTATCTAACATTCCTAATTGAACCTCCTTTCAACCAAAATATCTCATTCAATGGTATGATCAAAATAGAAAGGAATTTAAGAAGGATGTCTGATTAAATCTTCTAAATCCTATGGATAATCTTATATAACAAACCTATGCTTTAAACACTGTTTTAAATCTGTAGGCATGTTCGTTGTTTTTTTTCTTTCGTTACCTTAAAATGTTAATTTTTGCCTCATGAATATTCATAAGAGATCCCTCTCACCAAAAATATTTACGTTTATGCATTTGCACCTGCAGGTAGCCCTAATACGCATTTTTTCTTCTTCAAATTCCACATAAACTATTTGTTTGCCTAATTAACACCGAACAACACAAGATTTATCACTGAATAGTCCAGTTTGATCATTAATTTCTTTAGAGCAGTTCCCCATATTGAAGAGTTAAGTGATTGCTCTAAATTGAAAGAAAATGATTGTCTTATAAGATAATGATAGTTGTCTGCTGATGCTTTTATCTAATGAAATCATTCCTTATAAGAAAATGGGTGCCCACACCATAAGTTTCTATGGTACTATATATCAATACCATACTGACTACATCAAATACTAAACACTGGTTTTGAAAAATAAAAGGAATCACAAAAATGCTCAGCCACCAACATAAATAATCCTTCACAATTTATCAACTGTTCAATACAAGACCAAAGCAAGTACTTGACAATTGTGTAGCACTTAGACTAGTATTGAGTCAAATCATTATTAACAGGAATGTACATCCTGTCAAACTTCAACCTTCAGTTTCAAGTCAACTGTCAACCTTTTTCTGTATTATATATTATACTTATGTAAACACACATACATACAACAAAGGGCTCATGAAATCATTGTAACAAAAGAAGAAATTGCTCCTAATGAGCAATTTCTTCTTTTGTCACAATGGTTTCCACACAATTTTCAAAAAAAGAAAACACCATTTTACATTCCATTTGATTGACATCTGCTGTTACTTCCAATTTGAGCAACTCTCAAAAAACGTCCACAATGGGGGGAATGGTTGAACTAGACTCATTAAAATGTCCGTCGTCGCAGGAGACACAACATGCAGTGCATAAATAACCCCAATTTTACATTACAACATGTATGGTGCATATCTTTATTGCTTGTAAGATTTACCTTTCATTTACATTAACTCATTCCCCCATATGACAATTTGCGACTGGTCCAAATTGAAAGCACCAGCAGAAGACAAATTTTACGAAGAAAAAATAAACTTGATATTTAATATTGGACATTGGTTGCAATATGATAAAACAATTAACTGCTCTCATCATGAGCAATTATTCGTTTTTGCTTAGTTGTTCTTAAAGTATTCAACTAATATTTAAAATTGGTCCAACTGGAAACCTGCAGCAGATGACAATAATAAATTAATGAAATTTTGTATATTGGGGTTAACTCAATGTCAACAATTTAAAATTGTATAATAATAGTTTTTCATGGAATTCACCAGTACTAGGCAAGACTCTTAAGTGTCATGCCAAAGGACACTTGCATGAAACCAGTCCTGAACTAGTTGGGCATGAACCTAGGATTTCGGGGTTACAACCGAAGTCTGTCATGTTAACCAAGTTCCCAAGTGACTTTGGGTTTATACTATTGGTACAAAAAGGCAAAGAGAAGCCTTTTGTTATCTTTGTCAAAGTTGTTCACATGAAAAAAATCATATGCTGCATAAACCTCAACCAGTTTGTTACAGTTTCAAAATATTCCCCATTTGATACAATGCTTTGAAAAGTCGTCGGCTGTACTACATAAAACTGTCTTGATCAAAAAGAAATTGTAAAAAAGAAATGATAAACATTTCTTTAGAAATAAAGCATAATTACAATTCACTCAACATCAAAACATTTTATCACTGACTTAAAGATACGATAATTCTATCAAAGATTTTAAAACCTGAATCCCCCGATAAATTCCGCTTTATCTATACAATACTCTTTACAATAATAATCCATTGATCACTTAATAAAATCCATGCATGTTACACTAAATACCCAGTAGTCGATTCACTGATTCACTACTAACTGTTTCTGCACTCTATACATCAATGAACTGCCGGACTACTTTAACTTCTCCCATGACATTTCACCCACGAGCATTTTGACTCTTGCCCTTTACCCCACCAAACCCGTTTACTTCATAGGTAACATGAAGAGGTTTAGATAAGATAACTTAAGTACTTCCTTTCGCCATTTAATCATATGGTGTTACATCACATCAACATTATCTCACTTATGTTGTGATGCCCAAATCACAATGATAGAGTAAGAGTACTGACCCCAAGATAAATATAGACCCATATGGTGTGGGCAAGCGAGCTAGAACCATTGGCATTCTGTCAAGTCTCATGAAATTTCAAATGCCATCACTGAGATTTGAACCCATTCGGAGAGTGGCCATGTGATTTCAAGTTCAGTGCTCTAACCACAAGGCCATGAAGGCCACTTTTCCCTTTTGTTAACTTCATTTTCTCTTCCCTTAAATCCTAAAGTGTGGGTACTCATAAGAAATGTTTCAACAACATAATTTTTAAGAATGCTTAAATGATGTTTTCTCCCGACTGACTTACGGAATGCCGATGGTTCTACCCGCCTAGACCAGTCCTTATGGGCAGTTGAGTATGAGGTCTTCCTCCATCATTAAGAGTCAGGCATCGCTACATAACTGAAATAATGTTGTTGTGATGTAAAACCCATATATAAAAAAAAAAAAAAAAAAAAAATGATGTTTTATGTTGTAAACTGGTTAATCATTAATTCCTATATGGGGATTCAGATTAAGGCCTTTTGTGACCAAGGAGAAATAAACATGTAGCCCGCCTTGGATTTGAACCCAGCACCTCAGCAAACTATGCGAATGCCTTAACGGCTGAGCTATCCTGCCTGCTTCCACATTCAACTAAACCTGGTTATTTGAAAGCCCTACTACATACTTGCCTACAAAGTGGAAATTCGTCTCAAATTCCAAGGGAACAGCATTTATTTGTGGAAAGAAACTGGAGTATCTATTACAGTAGCTCTCTTAAGTCACGTATGTTATCGTCAATTTAACCAAGGTGAGAAAAATATGCAGTAAGACCCGGATTCAAACGATGGACCTCCACAAACAGTATAAATGCTCTAGGAACAGCCAGACTCGGACTCGAACCCAGGAGCTTAGCAAACCATGTAAATGCCTTCTTAACTGAGCTATCCTGCCTGCTTACACATTTAACTCTACCTGGCAAAATGAGACTAATTCAGATAGAGCTGTATAGAAATCTTTGTTGGGAAAGGAGAATCCTTTTCCTTTTGTCACATGGTTTTAATATATTATCAGCTGTAAAGAATTGAAATGTTATTCATTTCAGAACAAGGGTGAACCTCTCAATCTTTTCTATAGTGAAGGTCATGTGACACCTATAAATAGAACAAACTATGCATCAAACTCAAATTTGTCAGATTATTTTGACAGCATGTCCTATCTTTCCCCCTGGAGCAGACAACACTTATATCACCAATTAAAACTAAATTAACAATTAAACAAGAAGGAAGTAAGGGAATCAATCAAAGGATATGGCTTGTTAAAAGCTTAATTTCTTATAAGCTAATCTTATCCTTCCTGTGTATAGATATCATGTAGTTATTACATTTAACCCTTTCCCAAACAACAAATTTTCTACTGTCCCAAATTGAAAGAGTTTGCAGACAACATTTCAAAATGTGATGAAATTGAACAATATTCCTCAGAAAGAGCAGAAAACCTTGTGGGAAAAGGAAAAATTGCTCGGTACGAGCAATTTCTCCTTTTCCCACAATGTTTTCTAAAGTCGTCTGCAACAAAGTCGTCAAATGTCGTTATTGTTTGGGAAAGGGTTATGCAATTCAGACATGGTATTGCTTATCAAGTTGAGTGCAATCAGAGAAATGTAATTAAACTATGCTGTACACAAAGTATGGTTACTTTGAAAAGGGAGATGATTTGTTTTGCATTTTCTGTCCCTATCCATAATTATTTCCCATGACCTTAGTTTTTGAATACTCCTCTCTTCTTTATTTACCCCTTATTAGAGGCAACATACTTAGAAAACAACTCTGCTTAAAGGCTAAAGAATGTCATGTTTTTGGATTAAAATACATGTTAATTAACTGTATTTCAAGAATGAAAAACGATCTAATTTTTCTTCCAATGACTATTCTCCAATGTGTTTCATACAACAGCACAGTTGTCAGTTTTAAAGAAATCAAACTTCCATAATTCCTAGGCTTTCTACAAATATAAGGATTTCCCGGCCATACAATGTACAAACTATTAATTATCTAAGGAGATGGATGATCACAATGAAAGGTCCTACATCATTGTCACCCCCATCAGTTATTGATTGTTGCGTAATTCCGGATAAAATGTCTGTACAATTACCACAGTTGGAAACCCTCCATTTACAGAAATGTCAAGGTAATACTAGCTGCTGTTGTCCTGTTGCTAATTTGAAACAATATGTTTAACCCTTTCCCAAACAATAACAACATTAAATTTTGACCAGTTTGTTGCAGATGACTTGAGAAAACATTGAGGGAAAAGGAGAAATTGCTTGTGACAAGCAATTTCTCCTTTTCCCACAATGTTTTCTGGCCTATCAGAAGATTATGTTCCTATTTCATCACATTTTGAAATGTCGTCTGTAAACTCTTCCAATTTGGGACAGTCGAAAATATGTTGTTTGGGAAAGGGTTAACATGCTTGTTCACACGAAACAATTTAGTTTAAAATAATTTTACATGTATTGTGACGGATGCTTGACGTTTTTTAAGTTCACACTCTCGATGACTGCTTCCTGGATACTAAACCAGTACTTGCACCGATTTGTGGGCCCTTAAAGGAATCGAAGTTGAAAAAAATGTTGTTGAATCAATAGTTTTACTATTACTCAGAATTAATCAAAATATCTCAGAATGCATAGGCGTTATCCAATGGATTTCAAAACCGTTACAATGCGTTTGGTTCTAAATACATATTTGTTCATTTTATAGAGACTGAATACTTATATACAAAATTAATTTTACTTCAAATGGATATTCTCCAGTACAAACATCTCATACAATAGGACAGGTGATATACAGTTTTAACCCTTTCCGGAACAATAACGACATTTGACCACTTAGTTGCAGACGACTTGAGAAAACATCGAGGGAAAAGGTTTTCTGCCCTATCTGAAGAATATTTTCCAATTTCATCACATTTTGAAATGTTGTCTGCAAACTCTTTCAATTTGGGACAGTCGAAAATTTGTTGTTTGGGAAAGGGATAAAGCAATATAATTCTAATTTTCAACTATCCTCAAATCTGTGAACAAGTACCTTTAACACAAGCTTATTGAGATAATTTTCACACAGATTTAGTTCACCCTTTATCAAACAATCTTTGGATTTTAGCCCCGGCTTTCAACTGCAGAATACTATTCAGATCATGGTGCAGAAAGGAAATGTTGCTTATTTGAGAAATGCATAGTTTTTCCAAAAAGAATTCAAGGGGAAAAAACTTTTACGGTATTTCTTTCTAGTTGATTTTATTTGATGAACATTGTCTGCAAACTCTTTGATTTTTATACAATCCAATTTGGGATGTAAATACAGGTTTAAGATCTTGTGTTTGTCTACAGCAGGCAACTTAATGCATAAGGGCTCATGTGAGCAATTTCTAGGGGTTTTAAGGAAAAATTCAAGCAGACTTCTCGATACTATGAGAGCCCAAGTAGGACCAACTGAACACTTTTTTCTTTGTCTATGTAAAAATCAGTCAGACCAAAGACAGTCTCTGTCAGATATCAGGGATTTCAGTCAGGCAAGGCCCTAGGGCCTGCGAAATTGCGTGAAGTCTGAAAAAGACATTTTTTCCTATTTTATCACATTGAATTACTACTGCAAACTGTTTGAATTGGTATGATCAAACTAAAGATATCTCATAAAGATGTTAATACAGGTTGCAGATATCTCTGTCAATCTGGATTATGCTGAAGCAGAGAACTGTAAAACAAGGGTCAAAGAAAAAGAAAGTTTCCAAAGCAAAGATTCGCATTTCATACCTAGCTTTCTGTTAGCAACTTTCTCCATAAATTCACGACACCAAATACCTTTAAGAGATGTATGGTTTTTTTTTTCTTATATGTGTTCTGCTATGACTTTTAACTTGTACAAGTCACATATTCAAATTTATTTGGATGAATGTGTTACATATTGTGAACTCTTTAATGGGTGAACTATAACAGAGCCAACATTATGGCATGAAAATGATACACCCATTACCAAACAATAACGACATTTGATCAGTGTGTTGCAGACAACTCTGGAACACATTGTTGGAAAAGGAAAAATTGCTCTTAGAGAGCAATTTCTCCCTTCCCACAATATTTTCTGCCCTATCAGATGATTATTTTGAAATGTCGTCTGCAAACTCTTCCCATTTGGGACAGTTGAAAATTTGGCATTTGGTAAAGGGTTAATTAATATAATTTAGAGATACAGTGTACTTCAAACTTTAAAAGCTGTTTGCTAGCCATGTGGTGAAATAAAGTGTCAAATTCATTAAATCATCAAAAAAAGGGCTGCTGTTGTATTAACTCTGCAGCTAATGCATATAATTGTAAAAACACCTATAGTTCCCCTAAGTCCCCCAAAAGTGTATGAATCAGCAAGGGAGATAACCATACATTTCTAATGATATGGATGCAAGAGCTATCCTTCTGTTGTCCTCTCCTTATAACATATAATTTCCATGAGCTAGTGACAGAACTAAACTTGACATTTGATTAATATTGAATTATCACATTGAAGTGAGACTGTATACATATATGATAAATGTAAATCCATTAATTTCAAAACCCAATCCTGCCATTATGCAACACTTTCTTAATCTATTAAATGAAACACAGGTTTCAAACTACATGTACATGTATATTTAATCCCAAATATTGAATATAATTATCTGGTGATAAAAAAGTACCATATTACAGTTAAGGCACCTCTATCTGTTCAAAAGTGCTGATAGAACAAAAACGATTGATCTCTAAATAATGCATCGATATAATTGAGAATGTTTACTTATGAGAGTTAATTAAGAGAGCAGCAAATGGTGCTCTTATTTTTTTAATCTAAATCCATATTATCTGATTAGAAAATACTAATAATGAGGATTGTTAGATCATGGTGAGCAATTTCTCTTTTTTTTTCTTTTTCTTGTCTTAAGTTGTCAACTAAAAATATGCAAAAAAGAGTGAACTCCTGTACATACTCAGTCAATGTAAATTGATCTTTTGTAAGTTAGGGATTTCCTTACCTCAAACACCAAATTCTTTGATCAGAAATAACAAAATATAGATTCATATATCATAATGGCAGCAATTTAAGCTGCACATGCAATTCCAAAAATAGGCCTGAATAATGGAAAAGGGAGATAAATAAAGTGGTACACTTTGCTTTCCTGCAGCATTTACTGGTCTTCATTTATACTAGCTTTGTTATTGATGTTTTTTGGCATAAGCCATTAAAATCAAAAGCCAATTACAAAAGAAATTGCCACTTAACTGAACACTGCATGTAGTTGTTGCAAAAGAAGAACTGGACAAAAACAAACACAATATAGTTTTATCACAATATTCTCAAATTACTTTTTGACATCTTTGAAAGAGTTGTGATAAAATCATATTTGAAAATCTCTACATACATCTATTTCATTTACTCTTACTTTTAACAAAATAGAATCAGAAACATAAGAAAGAAAGACGTAACAAAAGAAGAAACTGTACACGATTGGCCATGAATTGGTATGTTACTTCAAAATAAATTCATTTGGTGATTGAGTAATTGCTTAAGTGCACCCTATAAGAGTGAAAGAAAACCCTTGGACAGATGGTCTATTGAAATACAAACCCTAGGGAGGGATGGAAGGCCTTTTGTTGGAAAGCAGGAAACATTCCATCTTGACATTCTTGGTGCGTGTTTTATGCCCGGTTCATCATAATGGAGGAAGACCAAACCCAAAACATGACGTCAAAAAGGACTTGTCAAGCCAGGTAGGGACGTCGGTATTCCAGTCGTATAAGTCCATAGTTTTCGGATAGTGGAACCTCAATTTCCAGGGGCCTCTTATAGCTATTGGGGTTTTACATTGTGTCAAAAGTACTGCAGATATGTTGCAATACCCAGCTCATTATTAATGCAGAAACACCCCCAGCTTGAAGACGGATAGAACTTATGATTAGCATTCCTGAAGTAAACAATAATGAAAATGGAAATATCGGTACCCAGGATTAGAACCCACACAAAGAGGGGTAATGTAATTGGAGGCAGGTTCCCAATAGTGTCTGGCACTGACTTTCTGAATGTCTGAAATACGGAAAATTTAATAATGTCCAATATTGCCCCAGCCTTTATTAAAGGACATAAATCACTAATGGTCTGTTAGTTACAGGTCGTTAAGGATATTAGCCATTGGGTCAGTCTTAAACAGTCTTTATCATTCTGAGTCTTGTCCAGTCTTAACCCTTTCCCAAACAATAACGACATTTGACGTTTTTGTTGCAGAAGACTTAAGAAAACATTGTGGGAAAAGGAGAAATTGTATGTAATTTGCAATTTTTCCTTTTCCCACAATGTTTTCTGCCCTATCAGAAGATTTTTCCCAATTTCAACACATTTTGATATGTCGTCTGCAAACTCTTTCAATTTGAAACAGTCGAAAATGTGTGGTTTGGGAAAGGGTTAAAAGTCTGTCTCCTTCTTACCCTGTATCAAACTGAGAGACCTTTCTCATGAATTGTGCCAAACAGGGGAATAGCTCCTTTACCAAATGCCAAATTTTCGAATATCTCAAATTGAAGGAGTTTGCAGACGACAATTCAAAATGTGATGAAATTGGAAAAATAATCCTCTGATAGAACTGAAAACATTGTGGGCAAAGGAAAAATTGCTTGTTATGAGCAATTCTCCTTTTCCCACAATGTTTTCCAGAGTTGTCGGCACCAAAGTGGTTAAATGTCGTTATTGTTTGGAAACGGGTTAAAAGGGACTAGCTTGGAGAATAATGTTCTGGTTCTGAGAGCAATAAACATTAAACATTTGATATGAACAATCATTGTCACTAAGAGACAATTCTTAACTTATAACTTGATAAAAAAAAACGTGTTTTTGTTAGTCAATGTGGAATGAGTAACTGAAATCACTTTTTTTGTTATATAATGTCAGCACTTCTGTGTGATAGCCTGTTTATGATAAACCCAGGAAAAATTTCAATTGTTGTCTGTCCACAGATATTCCAATGGGGGGGGGGGGTTATCATCATCCATCATAAAACCTTTTTTTTTTTATTTATTGTCCATATCAAAGTTTTATTCATATTGGTAAATTTTCTTTATTTTTCTGATGATTTGATTTAAACTCCTTTCCTTCTGTCCAGTGACTAGAAAGGGAAAGAGTTCAGGATTGTATGAAATTTGTGAGCAAAATGTTCACCCAATTGAATGCAATGTGTCAAACTTAGAAACACATATACATGTACTTTTTTTTTCTTAAATTGAGATTGTGTTCACCTTATAAAATGTCCTGTTAGAAGCGATGACCTCTCATTGTCCACTAAATGTCCATCTTAAGTAAGATAATACTTGAAGAGGCTTAGTGTTTAGAGCATTAATGGTAACTTAATTATGTTATCCAAATGTTTACAATGCGGATTTTCAGAGTCACTGACCGGTCATAAACAGCTTATTGTTCATCTTTTTGCACCAATTCTAATAAATGTCACCTTATAAAATGTCTGTTGTTCAACTAATGTTGCAAGTTTTCCAAAGTATGAGGGTTCAGTGCAATACTATAGTAAGTGCTTCATGTTTATGAAGCACTTACTATAAACTTGCATTGAACCCTCATATTGTCTTAAACGCAATTACCCATTCCCCCATTGGTGAATCAACTGATTTGAAAGTATTATAAATCAACAAATGCAATGCCTTGGAAATAACAGCAGGTAACTGGCAAGTTTCTTTTATCCCAATGGTTTATCATGTCCATGGCTTCAGGCTATGGATTATTTTACAGTAACACCTCATTTAACCCTTTCCCAAACAACAAATTTTCGACGGTCCCAAATTGAAAGAGTTCGCAGACGACATTTCAAAATGTGATGAAATTGGAAAATAATCTTCTGATAGGGCAGAAAACATTGTGGGAAAAGGAGAAATTGCTTGTTTCGAGCAATTTCTCCTTTGTCCACAACGTTTTCTAAAGTCGTCTGCAACAAAGTGATTAAATGTCGTTATTGTTTGGGAAAGGGTTAAACATACTTTTAACTTGCTGCAGAAAGCACTTGAAGTTTGCACGGTCAGAGGGCATAGCAAAAAAAGTTGGCCTTAAATGCACTAAACTATTTTATAGAATTCGGATACATAAATCGAATGGGATATGGTTTATTTTAGATATGCCAGTTACTTACCTAAACTTGGTTCAACTAAACACCAACCAAATATACCATCAAACAATGGTATTTGGGTAGTAATGGCTTCCCTCCATGGCATTCTGGGTAATGGGGGTAAACATTATGGCTTGGAAATCTGCCTCCAATCTAAAGGGGATGTAATGTTTTAGAACTAGGGGACATTGAAAGTGAACTTTCGCATTTAGGGCTCAATGTAAGACTATAGTCAGTGCTACATAAACATGAAGCATTTATTTTAGCCTTGCATTTAATCCTCAAATGGCATTTATGTGAACTGTCATTTATATATAGCATAAACATGTATACTTCAATATATAAATGAATAATCGATAAAAGAAAATTGTTATTCCACATATCAACATTTAACTTCATATTATCAACAAATCTCTTTTGGTCACATTGTGTTGGTAACGGTTGTCAAAGTTGTAGTCATCCGTAGGCGTAAGTGTATCATATGGGGTCGATCAATTAGTCAACAGTATTTCACATATATTACAGCTTTCCTGGATTTCTCCAGGACTAAGCAGTGCTCTGCCTTGTTTTGCCCAAGGACACTCCCACAATAAATCCCAGTGCTGTTAGTGAGGATTGAACCCAGAACCCTGTGTCACAAGAGTTACACCATAACCACTGGACCACTTAACCCTTTCCCAAACACCAATTTTCCGACTGGTCCAAATTGAAAGAGTTTGCAGACGACATTCCAAAAAATGATGAAATTGGAAAATAGTCTTCTGATAGGGTAGAAAACCTTGAGGGAAAAGGAAAAATTGCTCGTTACAAGCAATTTCTCCTTTTCCCAAAATGTTTTCAAGAGTCGTCTGTTACAAAGTGGTAAAATGTTGTAATTGTTTGGAAATGTGTTAAGCTCATATTTTAAGTTAACCACTGGACCACTTAAGCTCATATTTTAAGTTAACCACTGGACCACTTAAGCTCATATTCTAAGTTAACCATTGAACCACTTAAGCTCATATTCTAAGTTAACCACTGGACCACTTAAGCTCATATTCTAAGTTAAACATTGAACCACTTAAGCTCATATTCTAAGTTAACCACTGGGCCACTAAAGCTCATATTTTAAGTTAACCACTGGACCATGCTCATATTCTAAGTTTAACACTGGACCACTTAAGCTCATATTCTAAGTTAACCACTGGACCACTTTAGCTCATATTGTAAGTTAACCACTGGACCACTTAAGCTCTTATTCTAAGCTAACCACTGGACCACTTAAGCTCATATTCTAAATTAACCACTGGACCACTTAAGCTCATATTTTAAGTTAACCACTAGACCACTAAAGCTCATATTCTAAGTTAACCACTGGACCACTTAAGCTCATATTCTAAGTTAACCACTGGACCATGCAGGACATGTATCTGTAGGTTTCGAAATGTTATAAAGGGTGTCCGTAATTTGTTCTTGATGACACAAATCCTATTTCCCCATCCTCCCCCTGGATTTGACATTTCCCGAGTCCTGAGATGACCGCCACTGAACCATTGTCCACTGCAATCTAGAGTCCTTTGTCAGGATTCTAAATTAATAACACTCAATTAACCCTTTACCAAATGCCAAATTTTTCGACTCCCAAATCTAAGACTTTGCAGACATTTCAAAATGTGAAGAAATTGAAAAATAGTCTTCTGATAGGGCAGAAAACATTGTGGGAAAAGGAGAAATTGCTCGTTGAGAGTCGTCTGCAACAAACTGGTCAAATGCCATTATTGTTTGGTAAAGGGTTAAGTCCTTTACAGACAGTAGCCATTAGAAGTAATTGCAATACGGAAATGTAATATCATCTGTCTTTATGATTTGTTAACTTTTTTTTACAGGACAATGGCTACATGTCCATGATTGGTTCTGATGCATTTGCAATTGGTATCTGTATCTCTCTTAAGAACTATTCATTCGTTTCAATTTGCAAAATGAGAATGGAATATGTTCTGTCGATTTGATTTGTTGACTTTTTCACCGGACAAAGACAAAGTCTCCATGAATGTTTTTGATGTGTTTGAAATAGATATCTATTAACCCTTTCCCAAACAATTAAGACATTTGATGACTTTGTTGCAGACGATTTTAGAAAACATTATCTGAAAAGGAGAAATTGCTCGTAACGAGCAATTTTTCCTATTCCCACAATGTTTTTTGCCCTATCAGAAGATTATTTTCCAATTTTATCACAATTTGATGTCGTCTGCAAACTCTTTCAATTTGGGACAGTCGAAAATTTGTTGTTTGGGAAAGGGTTAAACGAAGTGAAACTATGTAAGCATTATTTTCACTTTATGTGCATACATGTTTTTTTTCTATAGGAAATATGAAGAACACTATGATGGCATTTGTATGCTCAGGTTTTATAATGTATCAACAGTATTACAGTTATATCGCCATACATTACTTATATTTGATGGATATCAAAAAGACAACCAGAGCTTTGTATTGAGTGGATGGCTGTGAGTTAATAACAACGGTCACATCAACAGCAATCTTGGTAATGGGAAATGAATCATTGTGGAGAGCCATTTCCCAAGACAAAAAGGGTAGCCCATGCATTGTTCAAGGGGTTTATGAGTTTGTGAACAGTCACTGCAATATAACAGAGGAATTGATGAAAATGCCATTAAACCCAAAGTCTTATTCGTATTTATAAATGGATAAAATTTCTTGATGTATATTTTTTCCCCTGTAAATTTGCATGTACAAATATGGTTAGACAGAATGGCTGTCATAGACAATGGTTTCTTTATGTACCATTGCCTAACATCTCTATTGCATATCCTCCATAAAGACAATCAAGGGTTTATTGTAATACTATCGTAAGTGCTTCACAAATGGGAAGCAGTAACTTTTGTATTGCTCTGAAGCCTCAAAATGCAAATAAGCTTTGAATTAAGAGTTCCATGCAAAACTATATCAAGTGCTTCACAAATGTGAGGCATTTACTATAGTGTTGCACAGGACCTTTGATTTGTTAATGAAGATATGAACAATACAGGTGTAAATTGCATTTAAACATGATGATCATTCTTCATTGTATGTTAATTCTTTCCCCTCAACCTTTATCAATCATAGTTTTGCTTAGTTTAACATAACTGCAGTTGATGATTTTAACCCTTAACCAAACGCCAAAATTTTGACTGTCCCAATTCAAAAGAGTTTGCATACGACATTTCAAAATGTGATGAAATTCGAAAATGATATTTTGATAGGGCAGAAAACATTGTGGGAAAAGTTTGCTCCAACTGCCTCTACCATATACAATAAAAGAAATAGCATTTCTCTTAGTCTAGAAATGCCTTCTTCTGTTGTTCTTAATGAGTCCATTAAAAAAGAAAATCAAATGAAGGAATGGTATAGGGACAAAACAACATTTATTAACAAAAAATAACCTTTTTAACCACAGAAAAAGATGTCATTTCAAAACCATTGAGGCCAAAGGGGCACCTGCTTTTGGCAGATTTTCCTCTAAATTCATGATTTCATAAGGGTAGTTTGTCTATCAAACAATAAAGAAAAAGATATATTCAATCATGTGCAGTTGATTTAACCCTTTCCCAAAAGCCAAATTTCCGACTGTCCCAAATTGAAAGAGCTTGCAGACGACATTTCAAAATGTGATTAAATTGAAAAATATTGTGTGAAAAGGAGAAACTGCTTGTTTAGAGCAATTTCTCCCCTTCCCACCATGTTTTCCAGAGTTGTCTGCAATAAACTGATCAAATATCGTAATTGTTTGCTAATGGATTTATGCAAGTAACAATTTCATTCTGACAATGGATCGAAAAGGAAAAAGGCTGTACTTTTCCTTAAATGGAACGAAATGACAGTTTTTCGTTTTTATAGTTATGAAAGTTGTGAAGTACATGGAAATCAGTTAGGCATGACAATAAAGTCATATATAACTGTTAAGCATGACGATCAAAAATCATATATAATAACAAATAGCTAAAAACAGACTAGATACGCAGATTACTGTCTCTGTTCAAGCAATTATCTCTTTACCCCTTGAAAACATAACTTAGAAGCGTGGGTATAAGATCCCTGGAAAACAGTGTAAAAGTTAGAGTTATGCTAATAAAAGACCATTTCTACTTGCTGCCTCAGTGTCCTTCTTGCTGCCTCGCATGTGAAGCAATACTCTTTTATATAAATATAGGTTTTAACATCATTATTTCAGTTATGTTGCGATGCCTGACTCTTATTGTTGGAGGAAGACCCCTACTAAACTGTCCATAAGGGCCTGGTAAGCTGGGTAGAACCATCGGCATATTGTAAGTCAGCCGGGAGACTACCTCTCATGAAAATCACTGGGATTTGAGCCCATGCCAAGAGGGGCAATGCATGTACTCTAACCACTAGGCCAGGGAGGCCCCTTTAGCAACACTCACTTACGACCTATGTGGAATAAGTATCTAGTATTTCATTGTTAGCATTTTCTTGCAATTATTCTTTAGGCACTTTTCATGCGGACCTTTTGTCACAATGCTTTCTAACCAATTATCAAAACCAAAATGTATTTTTTCCTGTATGCTCATTTTTGTCATCTGCTGTTGCGTTTAATTTGGACCAGTCACATATTTGAAAATGGGGGAAATGAGATAATGGTTCGACAGATACTGCACTAGACTGCACATTAATCAAGGTTGGTGCATTTCCTATAGACTGTCAGACAATGGTGCAGGTATCAAATCTGTTACACAATAGGGATATCGTGAACATTAGCTCAGGTAATCATAGAAATGATCAGTTCACACCTATTGTAGATCCTTACCAATTGGCACATATTGTGATTGTCTGTCCCTTGATTATGCATAAACATTACTGTATTTCGTTGGTGTGTTGCCTTGGTCTCCATTCAAAAACTTTTGTTTGTAAAGCAAGTCTGGTAGTAAACAAATATATCAACAATAATAAATACGAAGTTTCCATAATGACCAACTTCTCCTTTTGGTTCTATTCTTTCCATATAATCCATATATAGAAAAATATGTTTTTTTATTGAGTTTTTATGGTCCGTAGACATTAATTGTCATGTTAAAGCACAAAACTGTTCCATCATTCTAGCATTATTATTTCAAGTACTCTTTAACTGTCGTCTGTTGTTGTGTTCAATTAGAATCAGTCAAATGACCCTTATGGATTACTCAGTCTGGCAGAGTCTCATGTCTATGTTAACCCATTACCAAACAATAACCTCATTAGATCAGTTTGTTGCAGATGACTCTGGAAAGCATTGTTGGAGAAGGTAAAATTGCTCATAGTGAGCAATTTCTTCTTTTCCCACATTGCCCTAGCAGAAGATTGTTTTTCAATTTCATCACACTTTGAAATGCGACATGCAAACTCTTTCAATTTGGAACAGTCAAAAATTTGGTGTTTGGTAAAGGGTAAAGGTCACAATAAGAGATCAATTCAAAATATAGTTGCTTGAGGGTTCAGTGCAAGACTATAGAAAGTCTTCCATAAATGTGAAGCACTTACTATAGTATAGCAGTGAACCTTCCCTCTGAGATGTAGGGGCATGAACAGCAGCAAGGTTTCCTAAGGACACCCAAACATTCTTTTGTTTCTATTTCTGTCACATGAGTTTTGAAAGAACTGATCTATCACTTGTTGATTGCTTGTTTTTCTCCCACAAAAAACCACCTGTTGAAGTAATGCCAATCTTCGTTTTAATTCAATGATACGTAATGTGATAAAGTATGATTTAATGCGGACCAGGGGTCGTTGTCACATTTAGCAGTCTAGGGTCTCATTCAAAAAGCAAGCCAAGGAACCATTTTTGTACTTTTCCCCACATGTCAATTTAACCCTATCCCAAACAACAAATATTCGACTGTCCCAAAATGAAAGAGTTTGCAGACGACATATCAAAATGTGATAAAGTTGGAAAAATCATCTTCTGATAGGGCAAAAGACATTGTGGGAAAAGGAAAAATTGCTTGTTAGAGCAATTTCTCCTTTTCGCACAATGTTTTCTAAAGTCGTCTGCAACAAAGTGGTCAAATGTCGTTATTGTTTGGGAAAGGGTTAAATATTTTTTGGGAAGGAATTGAACAGAGAGGGTATAACATATTATATAATTCATGTGTATGCTTCCAATCTAGACTCTCCACCATCAAAAGATGAGAAAATGAATTCAAATTTGGTATTTTCATACAGAATCTAGAAAGAATGATACAAATATGTAAATGCTTTTGGCAAAATATTTCAAGAGTCAAAATGTTTTCTTTGGTTAAGTGCAAGCAATTCAATTAAAGTTCTTTTGCTATTGTAACAGATTTGAGTTAGGACGGTTCTTTTGACAATATGTCAACCCTTGCTCAGCTTTATTATGTCTTTTCTAGGATTCATCAATCCTAGGGTAAGTAGGTCACTTGAAAAAGGATATTCCTGCGGAAAACAGTGGCAACAAATGGGATTGAATCTGGAACCCCCCAAGTAACAGGTTCATTACCTTCACTGGGCTAGATTAATAAGGAGTTTGATTTACAAGGTAAAGTGGAATGTGTAAGTCGGCTGGATAGCTCAGTCGGTAGAGTGTTCGCAGGGTTTGTGGACGTCTGGGGTTTGAGTCCCGGTCTGGCTGCATGTTTTTCTCACCTTGGTTACATTGGCTCCAAACAGACATGACCCAAGATTGCTAAGGTGATAGATACTCGAGATTCACTTCCAATACAAACGTTGTTCCCAGGATAATCAAGACGAAATTGAATTGTTTAGGGGAGTATGTAGTAGGGGGGTCTCAATTTACAAGGAAGAGATGAATGTGCAAGCGGCCTTGATAGCTCAGTCAGTAGAGCCTTTGCACGGTTAGCAGAGGTCCTGGGTTCAAGTCCCAGTCTGGCTGTATGTTTTTCATACTTTGGTCACATACACAGGTTCCCATGGTGTTCTAGACACAATTTTTGATATATTGAAGTCTCCTGCTTCAAAATTCAAAATGTTTCTGCTGCTAGTAAAGATTCAAACCAATACCAGAAAGTCCAAGATATAACTGGTCTGCTTTATAAAACATTTGAAAATATCATATGAAAAGGACAAAATGCTCATGACAGCAATTTTTCCTCTTCTATTAATGTTTCTTTCCGTCTGTCTCCCAGTTTTATTCTTATTGTCGTCTGCAAACTTGTTGAAATTCATACAATCAAGAAATCCACGTCTGGTAAAGAGAAAAATAGATATGAATAGTCCAAGATAAATACTATAAAAAGATTAGGTCTTAACAAACATTGGAATATAAATAGCAGAAATATTAAAGCAAACTCTTTGGAAGGTTGAATACGTTCAGAACTTTGGTCTGGTTTCCTCGACAGCATGAGTAACCTCACATAAGGAGGGTTTAACCCATTACCAAACAGTAACAACATTTAACCACTTTGTTGCAGAACTCTGAAAAACATTGTGGGAAAAGGAGAAATTGTTCTTAACAAGCAATTTCTCATTTTCACACAATGTATTCTGCCCTACCAAAAGATTATTTTTCAATTTCATCACATTTTGAAATGTCATCTACAAAGTTAATCGAAACAAGACACAATTATGAAAAAAAATGGAAGCAATTAGGGAGACAGTGAACAGATTAGACTGTCAACCCATTGCAGCATATTACATGTTCTTTCTAGTCCGAATTGAAAGGGTTAGATGATGCCATTTGTTGCCACATCATGTTTCTACCCATTATTGCTCAGAAACATATTTCAAATCAAAACATCATAGTGGCTATTGTATTTTTGAAGACTTTAACCCTTGTAGTGCTGGAACCAACTTCATGCTTATGCAAACAGGTTAGATCCAGGCATACCACCAAGTAAATTGGCAGCTGGCCTGTGATGTAACCTGTTTGCTAGTCTAGGACAAAATTAAGCAGATATTTAAGGTCTTGGAAAGCAGACGACACAAAAATAATCTATTTTTAGAGATTTACCCAGCATTCTAAGGGTTAATATCAACAAGTCACAAGAGGATGAATTGAACAACAATCAATGTCAACAAAGACTGGTCAAATCATGTTAACCCTTTCCCAAACAATTTAACGACATTTGACTATGTTGTTGCAGACAATTTTAGAAAACATTGAGGGAAAAGGAGAAATTTCTCGTGACGAGCATTTTTTCCTTTTACTACAATGTTTTCTGCCCTATCAGAAGATCATTTTCCAATTTCATCCCATTTTGAAATGTCGTCTGCAAACTCTTTCAATTTGGGACAGTCAAAAATTTGTTGTTTGGGAAAGGGTTAATATACAGATTCAACAATTGGGACAAACTGATAATGAAAACTGACCTGTCATATACACCTGAAGGGATTTCATCATGCTTCTCATAAAATTCTATTCCAATGACTCATGAATTAAATCAAATACATAATAAGATATGACTTTTCCCTCATAATTAATTTTATCTCAGAAAAATATTGAATACAGTTATATCAAACAAAATTGTAGAAATATTGATTAATTGGAATTTCAAATTATTCCTTTTTTACTGAGACTGATTGTCTTTTTGAATGATTATGGCTCAAAATGAAACTGTTCACACATATTTCGATACTAACTTGATCACTTGACATAGCTTGGAAACTCTTGATCACAAATCTTTTAAGCCACAGACCATCCATCTAAAGAACAGGTTATAACTTTAAACTCTTTCCCATGTCAGTCTGTGTTGAAATAAAAACTTCTGATATTTTAATTCAACAGACCCAAGTTGACTTTATCAATTTGCTTGGGAAATAATGTGATAAAAGGAGAATTTGCCCCTGATGACTGCTTTTGTCATAGTTAATACCCAACCTAGACAACTACTGTTGCACTAAAAGTTTTTCTACGTTTCATGACAAGGGTAGCATGACAAAATACAAGATGTAAACAATAGATAGTTGGACGTACATATGTAGTGAGTCATACAGAACATAATGTATAACAGGACACGTCTGATCTCTCGTTAGGGGACTCCATGGCCTTTAGTGATTCAAGTTGAAAATTTGAAATTGCTTGGCACCTCTCTGCATAGGTTTAAATCACTGTGACAGCATTTGGATTTTCATAAAAGGTAATCTTCTGACTGGCTGATGGAGTGCTGATGGTTTTACCCGGCTTGACCCCCCATTATGGGCAGATGAGTATGGGGTCTTGCTCCATGATTAATTGTGGGACAATGCAACATAACTGAAATATTGTTGAAGCAATGTAAACTCCCAAATAAATAGATAAATTATCTCTCATTAAGTTTGAATCATTATAACAGCAAAGTCTGAACTTTCATGAAAGGAAGTCTCCCGCCTGACTTGTTGACCCTTAGAATGCATCCAATTCATAAGCATGAAGTCAGTTTCAGCACTATAAGGGTAAACAGAATGTAGATCTTTCTATCCATCTTGACCAGTGGACAAAAACCCTTTCCCAAACAGAATTTTTTTTTACTGTCCCAAATTGAAAGAGTTTGCAGATGACATTTCAAAATGTGATGAAATTGGAAACAAAATCTTCTGATAGGGCAGAAAACATTGTGGGAAAAGGAGAAATTCTGAAGTCGTCTGCAACGAAGTGGTCAAATAATAGTCGTTATTGTTTGGGAAAGAGTTAAAGATAGGGTCTTCCTTCCGTCCATGAGCCAGACATAAGGATATAAGTGAAAGATTGTGCATGTGATGTAAAAAGCCAATAGTATGTTAATAAATCATTCTTGTTTTGTATCTAGACATCATCAAACAGTAAACCCCCTGTGCCTAATGTTTGTATGGTGTTTATCGCCATATCAACAATATTTCAGTTATGTAACAGCTTTCCTGGATCCACTAGAACTAAGCTAGGGTTCTGAAGTGACTTGCCAAATGTCACTCCCACAAAACCTGAGGTCTCTGCCATTCGGAACACCTCGGCCATTTCTTAAAATAACCTCGGAGGTAATGGGGAGCCATTTTGAAAGTAGGTCAGCAACGAAGGGACAATCGTATCAACTCGACAATCCCCGTCACAAGCCTGGGATTGCTGGAAAGATGTGTTCATATGATCATCTTTAATGAAAAGGGTAAAAAAAACATTCAATTGTGATATATAACCAATTTGTGTGTTTTTAAATACATATTTAGTGCCTGTTTGCATTTTGCGTTATCCGCCGGAAATAAGGCGAATTACCCCAGGATTTCTGGTGTATTCATGTACTGCCTACAAGGTATATCTACCGACTTGTTACGGGGATTGCCGAGTAGATACGATTGAGGTCTCTGCATGAGCACCAGAATGAGAATGAATTGACCCAACTTCAATAATATATTAAAAAAATCTTTGAAACAAAAGAAGAAATCATTTTTGCAAACAAACTCTTATTTTGTTACCCTAATTGATATTCAATTAGTTGAGGACATTTGTTTTGAGGTAGAGGGTCGAGAGTTCAATAACTGTGAGAAAAGCGATGAATATTAGGTCTTTCATTTATCCAAACTTCGGGTGAGTAGTAGTTATGCATTGAGAAAGCAGATTGCATTACATTTGTAAGAACTTGCATGTATAGGTGTGATAAACCCTTTCCCAAACAATAACGACATTTGACTACTTTGTTGCAGACGACTTTAGAAAACATTGTGGGAAAAGGAAGAATTGCTCGTAACTACCATTTCCCACAATGTTTTTTGCCATATCAGGGGATTATTTTCCAATTTCATCACATTTTGAAATGTCTTCTGCAAACTCTTTGAATTTACGACTGTCAAAAATTTGTTGTTTGGGAAAGGGTTAACTGCAACAATTTGACTACAAAACTGTTTAAAACAGCTTTAACCCCGAGTCCAAACTTACCATTTTCTGCTTCAAAAGAAGTAAAGGGCAAAGGACAACTTTTTTGCTTTTTCCAATTGTTTATTACCAAATCATTACAACCCTCTTACTTGTTTGCCATAGTTACCATACAAATACGATAACAATACCAACTGAGACTTGAACTGTCGCCATAAAGAGACATAAATCTTACCTGGTATATAGGGAGATAACAAAAACAAAATGGTTGTTAAGAAATATGATCATCCGTTAAAACCGGTAATGAAAGCAGTAGAAGTTGTGATATTCAATACTTAACACCTTTATTAAATAAGACCTTTTGTTTGCTAAACTTTCTTTTCAAAGCACTCAACTTGAGACATGTAGGCAAAAGAGAGTGTTATTTCTGGATTTATTGTTTAGAGAAAATTAAGATATCTTTGGTCGGGTATCCAACATTTTGAGGAACAGTTAAAGAAGCACAACCCAAAAATTACCAAACCTCAGTTAGAAGACAAGGCAATGTCAGACCCAAATGGTTGATTTCAATTATTTTGATTCTCAAAATAAAGACAACATTATCATTTATGGATCAAATTTCAATAGTAGGACCTGCAGTCTTATTGGATGATTTAACCCTTTCCCAAACAATAACGACATTTGACTACTTTGTTGCAGACGACTTTAGAAAACATAGTGGGAAAAGGAGAAATTGCTCGTAACAAGCAATTTTCCTTTTCCCATAAGGTTATCTGCTGTATCTGAAGAATGTTTTTCAATTTCATCACATTTTGAAATGTCGTCTGCAAACTCTTTCATTTTGGGACAGTCGAAAATGTCTTTATTGTTTGGTAATGGGTTAATAATTGGTCAACCATTTACACCCTTTTTACAAACTCTGGCACCTTGTTTATATATAACAGTATGCCTGCCCAATGCGGATCAATGAAAATTGAATAAGTGATATTCATGGGAATTAAACCCACGACCCTGTGTCAAAAATAAGTGATATTCATGGGAATTAAACCCACGACCCTCGTGTCAAAAATCCGACACTCTACCACAGGTCGTCTGTCCTCCCCTACCAAGTAATTGATAACTGTTGTCAGTTTTAAATTTAGATTTGTCTCAAAATCCCCTAAAAAGGGAATGAGTAAAACTGGGTATCTATTGAGAAATGGTTCACCTCGCTTTGTACAAAGTTTTCAATTGGATCATGCATTTACATAATAATGTGTTATATCATCCCTTCTTTTACGGAGATATCTCCCACCGAAAAGGTGTATAAATTACGGGTGTTTTCAATGTCACCATTTCTATACCAATTTATTCACATCACACATTAGGATGTATTTCCTTAAAATAGAGCCCAAATTTGTGCAGCAATTCATCAATTCACAAACTAATTCTTTGTGTGTGCACACCAAATAATTGGTATATAATGAGTTTAACACTGTGTCAACAATATTTCAGTTATGGCTTTCCTGGATTCACCAGTGCTATACCTGGCTCTGAAGTAACTCCCATTACAAAAGAGATACCGTTAGCGATGAACTCGAAAGTTTTATCCCTTTCCCAAATACCAAATTTATCAACTGTCCCAAATTGAAAAGGTTTGCAGACGACATTTCAAAATGTGATGAAATTTGAAAATAGTCTCCTTCTCCCACAATGTTTTCCAAAGTCGTCTGCAACAAACTGGTCAAATGTCATTATTGTTTGGGAAAGGATTAAGACCACGACCTAAAACACTGGGCCATGCAGGACCCTATTAGAAACAAGTTTCAGCAATCTAGATTTATGTTTCTGTTAACACATTTGAAACCAAAAGAATCATAGATCTTTTCAATTATTTAGATGACATTTGGAAACAAAGCAAATGCAGTGAATCACATATCATCAAATTAAAAATTAAAAGCAAAAACAAACAAGAAAGCAAACTAAAAATATATATTCTTTGAGGTATTGAGTTGAAACCATAGCATCCATTCTTGCCTTTGACCATCAAAAAGAAGTGTTTTTTTGGCAATTTTGAACTAGTTTAAAACTTTAACCCTTAAAGTGCTGGAACTAACTTCATGCTTTATAATGCAAAGAGATTAGATCCAAGCCAGTCGCTAAGTAAATTGGCGACTGACCTGTGATCTAACCTATTTGCTACTCAGAGTATCTTTCCTCATCAAAATTGAGCTGGTATTCTGGTATTTAAGGTTTTGGAAAGCAGACTACACAAAAATACATTTTTAGAAAATTACCCAGCATTCTAAGGGTTAATGGGTGTTAGCATTGTCTCATCAAACATCAGTCATACTCTGGCTCATTAAAGATGGGGGATAAAACGAGTTAAAATGCCAATTAATGCATTTAGGTTGGCACCTTGTGACACATGGAACAGAAGGATATCAAATTAAAAACCAAAATAAATTACAGGGCAAGCTTAGGGAGCTTAAGCTTAGGGAAGGTAATCTTTAAGGACAGGAATCAGTCTTGTCCCAGTATTTTGTCATGAGACTATTATCATCTCATGAATTTCAGAATGCTGACACTGGGATTTGAACCCAAACGGAGGCACCATGTGATTTCATGGTCTGTACTATTACCACTCCGCCATGCAGAGTCCTAGAGAGGGTTCTCTTGATTTCAAGCTTTATTTTTCTAACAGCATCGCCATAAAAGCCACACAAATATGTAATTTAATTTTTCTAGTTACCTCAGTACCCTAGTTTTCTTTAAACTTATACAAAATGAAGCATTTTTTTTTTTTTTAATTATTCATGCATTCAAATAGTGTCTAAGCTGAGGGTGGCCAATCACAAAATGTTAAACCTTCAAAACATCCGTTTTTAATATCTTTTCATATTTCAATTTATATTTGGAGCATGTAATAGGATACTGTGCAGTTGGTATTATTTGAAATGAAAAGCACTGTGTGATCAACCATATAGAATTTCTGGGATTATGACCCTGTTCCCAACAACCACGCATAAAAACCATTTATTTCTCTCTTTATTTCTTCTCTCAAAAGCACTAGTATAAATTTTGCATAAGATTTTTTTTATATACCAAAATGTAAATACCTAATCATTATAATGGTAAATAAGAAGGGTTAGCCCATTACCAAACAATAGCGACATTTGACCAGTTTGTTGCAGACGACTTAGAAAAACATTGTGGGAAAGGGAGAAATTGCTCTTAACAAGCAATTTCTCCAATTACTACAATGTTTTCTACTCTCTCAAAAGATTACTTTCCAATTTTATCACATTTTGAAATGTCGTCTGCAAACCCTTTCAAGTTGGGACAGACGAATATTTGGCGTTTGGGAAAGGGTTAAAACAATTCTGTTGAGAAGTGTTAAAAGGATTAGATTTTGATTCAAAAAAATATTGAAGAGAATATTTAATGTTTCTTTCCTATAATAAAGAGATGGTTCATTAGCCTCTGCCTATAGTCGGTTTACAGGAAAGGTTCTGAAAGTGCCTAGGGCAACACTTAGGCATTAGTTTCGTATAAAAAAAACAAAAAAACTTTACAATCACTCAGTGGCTATCCCACATGAAAACAGTTGTTCAATGGTATGATATGAGATGAAAAAGTTGTGTTGCACTGGCATCATTTATTGTCTGATAGACTTGGTCAAGCAAAATTTTGAACTAGCGATCCAGCATTCAATGCCAGTGTCGAACATCTAATGTCCAGATCAGTATAGGAAGTCTAAACATAGGTGTTGAAATGGTTATGAGTAAAACTGACATTTAAATGGTTTTTTGGACACTTTCATACCAATAACTGACATTTCCACAATGATTTCATGTGATCCATTAATATACAAAAATTGAATGCAGTCATTTATATTTTCTCCTATACAAGCCGTGAAGCTTTTTAAAACTGACAGCATTAGACAACATTTGAACATATTGTAACAATATAACAATTTGCTCATGACAATCAAATCCTCATGACGCAATGGTTCCATTGATGTTTTTAATCTGTTAACAGGAAGAAGTTTTGAATGAATATCATTTAGTACTTAGAACATTCACTTCAATGTTGACTGTTGCAATTACTATTTGGGGGAAACTTAGTCTTTATTATGTCTTTCAAAATTAGAAAATAATGTTTCAATTAATTATTTTGATTTGGAAGGATAGATTCCAGCACAGGAGCAACAGAACTAAATCAAACCAGAACAATTCATACCAAAAAAAAAAATCTTTTTTTAAATGCCACCCTTAAATGAACAATGTGGTTTTACCTTGGCACCAAGACGTCTAAGTCAGACATTGGGACCCCAAGGCTGTGACAGTTCTTGTAACAAAGGTTATTTTGAAAGTTCCATTATTAATTTCGATTACACCCTGGGAGTTTGATCAATCTGGGAGTATTTCAATGTCAATGATATGATATCCCAAAGCACCCAGTGCCTTACAAATGCAGGGTAGGAATTTTATGAAAAGAAACCAAAAGAACATCTTGGCTGACAATGATACCAGTAAGATATTGCAAAAGAAAACATTGCATGAAAATTGAAAATTCTGTGTGATTATTGCCTTTGGTGTGCAACATGGCTTCTTTCCTCTGCAATATTTTCAGAACTTTCTATGACACATGATAAAAAGGCAGGAAAGTTTTAATCAAATAGAATCAGTGACCCTCTGCTAATGAAGTCACACAGCAAACCTCCACTGACTAGATCCTATTTCACACAGAGGTAAATGTGAGAGTTCAACTGACGTCATTAGCTATATAAGAATATTTCCCTCCCAGTGTTTAAAGATATCATATTGTTTATGATATTCACCGAATTTCTATCCGTCTCCTATACCATTACATGCAGCATTTTAAGAATTGTCTATTTTTTTGAAATGTTTGCCAAATTTAAGCCTTTTATAGGTGTGAAGGAAATAAGATCACACCTTTCTAAAGCACATGATTTCTATGGTAAGTACAGTTCAAGAGTACAATGCAAGACTGTAGTTAAACCTTGACAAATATGGAGCATCTACTATAGTCTTGCATCAAACACTCACTAAGAAAGGCAATCACATCTATTTTCTTATTTTGATAAGTGAGTGACATGGTTCTTCAAAAAGAGTCATTTTGAAGTTAGCTGACCTGTGTCTATGTCAACTTAGTTATAACTTAGTTATTTTACATAAATTGTGAAACAATATCTAACAACTTGGACTAACCAGTTTCGGTTCTGCTTCCTGGATACATAACCAGTACTCGCGCCGAATATGGGTTAATGAAAGGTTGCAAGGCAGATCCCACTATTCACAAGATTCAAACCCACAACCCTCATGTCCAGAAGCCAACACTCTACCCCTGGACCACTGTTCTCCTCTGCCTTCTATGTTAACCAAGATATTTACAGGAAAATATGTGTGAAGTTTCAGTCAACTCACTATGATAGCTAATGCTGTGTCTACCAATCACTTACTTACCCATTGAAACATGTCACAAAGTTTTCTTAGCTTTTATCAACTAAGAAAGCGTGACATTAAATAAAATGGAAAGTTTCCCTAAATGAATGTTTGGGTTTTAATGTGCATAACAGCTGCTGCAATCTTCATATGTAAAAAGACAAATGAATTTGGAATCAGCATATTATAGTAAATTTTGTTTGTCTTAAGTTTTTCCAAGCCTCAAAAGGTTGTCCAGCAAAAAACAAAATCCAACGACATTTTGACAAACACTATTATGTACATGCAATAGCAAAATAGTATAAACAAATGAGATAATACTAATCTTATTGAGTACTGCACTAATGGTCATATACTAACTGAACCACAGATCTTTGATCAGTGTTCCGACTATAGACAAGATAGACAGTGATTTCTATGCCATGTTTTACTATATACATGTATACACTTCTGGTGCCAAGTCTAGCAGACACACTCTGCAAGGGACATTACAGAGGTCAGAAGCGCTTCGTGGTGGTCTATGAAATCGCTTTCTCACTCTCTGATTTGTTAAAACAATGGAGCTTAATTATTTTTAACTGACTTTTAATTTTTTCTATTTAGCTCTTTGAGGTTTGGACGGCTTCCAAAATGACTATATGCTTAAGGAATTTAACCTGAATTTAAAGGTTTACCCCTAGCAGAGCTTTTATGGGCGTAAACGAGGAAACTCTGTCACATGATTATTGAACCACTTCTTTTTTATTTATATATATATATTTGTCATTTTTACATGGCTCAACAATATTTCATGTACTGGGGGTATGTTGCCATGCCCAACTCTTAATGATGGAGGAAGACCCAAAACATGACTGCCCAAAAGGATTGGTAAAGTCAGGTTGAATCATCAGCATTCTGTATGTTAACTGAGAAACTACCTCTCATGAAGACTCAAATGCTGGTTTTCCGGCTATGAACCCATGGGGAGATGGACCATGTTATTTCAAGTTCTGTACCCAAACCACTAGGGCACTTAGGCCCCCAGACCCATTCCTTCGTGTAGACTTCTGAGACGGATCCAAATTGAAAGCCATATGACATGAAATAAAGACAGTTTGAATGAATTACAATGGTTGTAGTAGATGGTTATAATTAGAACTGAGTGGTCAATGGCCGCAGGGACAGTATGAAGCTGACCTTCCCAATCCTTAATATGGAAATTCTTAATTGCTAAGAATTGAAAAGCAAAAGCTGACAACATTCATAAATTATGAAAAAAAGAAATTTATATTTTCTTTGTGTTATAATGGGGGGGGGGGGGACCAATGTGACAAAGGAAAAATATTTTATTATGAGCCATTTCACTTGTATCTCAAAATTAGCTCTTGAATTCTCTAATCTCTTCTCTAATCTCTAATGGATATGATAAAACATCAATCCTAAGTGCGACATGTGTGAACAGAGCAATTTTAAATACATGAATTAATAAATAACAGCCTGCTGAATTGGCCAATTATTAATATAAGTCACATAAAGGATATCTTTTATACAGCAAGACCTGTATGCATAAATATTATTCATGAAAATGTCATTGTGTTTAAATGAGTAAATATGAGGTGAATGTTCAACTGGTCAATTTGTTTAGATCCCCAGCTGTGACAGTTAGATATGCGATTTATTTATTCAGGTGGATAGAATTAACCAACAAATAGGTCACTAAACTATCCAATTAGCTGTCTTATTTAGCATTTCTTACTTATCTCATGTTGGTTTAACCCTTTACCAAATGCAACATTTTCGACTGTCCCAAATTGAAAGAGTTTGCAGACGACATTTCAAAATGTGATGAATTTGAAAAACAATCTACTAATAGGGAAGAAAACATTGTGGGAAAAAGAGCAATTTCTCCTTTTCCCATAATGTCTTTTACAGTTGTCTGCAACAAACTGTTCAAATGTCGTTATTGTTTGGTAACGCTTTAAAAGTAACAGTTTCTTCCACTGTCTCTGTTATTTCTACCCGAATTCCCAATGAAATTTTCATCATTGGTAGTTGCCGATACCCAGTCTATCCTTATTTCCCATTTCTTACTTGACATGGGAAACAAGATAAATGTATTTCATTATACAAACATACATCTCAATGTACCTGCAGGTTTCTCAAGAAAACTGTTGTGATAAAAGAAGACATTTCTCAAAATGCTACTATTGAATGTTTATTTTCTTGAATAATGCCAGCAATAACATTTTGTAAAATATCTCAAATGCTGACATCTTTTAAAGATTCTAAAAGAGTCAATATAAAACAGAATGATCAAGGAGATAAAGAAAATCATTGTATTTTGAACAAATTAAAAGTCTGCACTGAGTAAATGGCATGTTATTGTCAGACATAATGGAATTTGGTGGTAATCCTAAACCGAGTCAAAAAATTGACTCAATAACTCAATCCCTGAAATAATTGTAAAATGAGTAATTCACCCACAATAAATCAGTTGGAAAAAGATCTAACACATAAAACAAATTGATCGGAAGAGAAATGAATAAGTAATATTAGCCCCAAAGCACAAAAGCCTTTGCATGTTATAATGGTAATGAATTATAGGGAATGTCACACCCCTCCCTCTACAATGTTAACCCTTAGAATGTTGTTCAATTTTCTTGTTAAATTTTCTTAAATTAGGTTTTTTTGTCGTCTGTTTTCCAAAACCTTAATTATCTGCTTAATATTGATGAGGAAAGACACTCAGAGTAGCAAACAGGTTAGATCACAGGCCAGCCGCCAATTTACTTGGCAGCTGGCCTGTGATCTTGCCTATTTGCATAAGCATGAAGTGAGTTATAGCACGATAAGGGTTAAGCCTTCAAATAAACAATACCAGGATTAGCAAGTGAAATAATTGTGGCAATGCTTCGTATGAGTAATTTTGCCTTTTCAAGCAATCATGTCTGTCCTACAGGTAGTGTATTTCTATTGCATTTAGATAACTTCTATTGCCTGCAAAAATTTGTGGCAAAAAATAAAATAAAAAAGGATGTGATAAAGCAATTGATTAATTGACGAATATATAGTTTTCATCACAATGTGTTTTCTTCTTCCAATTCATGTTCAGCGCTTTTGAGTATTATAGTACATGTTCCCTGGATGAACTACCAGTACTAGGCTAGGAAATTTGCCTTGTCAAAGGTCAGTCCACAGTGAAATAAATGGTCCAATCCAGAGATTGAACCCAGGTCTCTAGTCCACCATGCCAACAACTTCACCACCACAAAACCACTTCTTAGAGATAAAGTTGTTATTTAGGGACAGCCTTCTTGAAATACAATGCAAATCAAATCCATTTCATATATAATGATAATAAGATTGAGAACTTATGATGCATGATTATCGCAAGTCCATTACAATCTGAGGGATTTATAATAACTTTGTAGTTAAGCCAGTACAATACTTTTCAGTCCATAAAGCTGTCTATAATGAACATTTATTCCTGACATAAAAGGGCTGGATTTCGGAACCACTTCTCAAGTTTAAGTGGCCTAAAAGCTCATTAAATGTCGACTTGATACAGTAATGAATACTGGAGACCACAGATAGATGACTAAAATGGACCACAGTCTAGTTATCTTTAACCCTTTGTATTGGTTTCAATGTAATTTGCAGCAAACGACATATCAACAAATCTTGAAAGAGACAAAAAACAACATCAGAAGCCATAAAATCATTGCAGAGTAATAATTAATCCATTTATTAGCTAACTATGCCTATTTAATTACTACTGTGATTTGTCCATTTCATATTGTTAACCCTTTACCAAATGCCAAATTTTCGACTGTTCCTGACGCACCCTTAATCCCCAAACCACTGAGATCATTAGAAAATGTATTTCTCAATATGAGCAATCTATCCTTTTATCCCAATTGTTCATAATAAGATTTTTGTACTTAATAATTGCTTGCTGTTGATAGTTTTCAATTTGGCCCAGTATTATAATCTCATATGTAGTTTAACCATGGACAACTGGAATATATACATAAAATGACCGCTTAACCCTTTCCCAAACAACAAATTTTCAACTGGCCCAAAGTTAAAGACTTTACAGATGACATTTTAAAATGTGATTGAAATATAATCTTCTGATAGGGCAGAAAACATTGTGGGAAAAGCACTACGAGCAATTTCTCCTTTTCCCTCAATGCTATGTAAAGTCGTCTGCAACTAAGTGGTAAAATGTTGTTATTGTTTGGTAATGGGTTAAGACCAGACAAACATGGTTCAATCTCCACGAATAGAACTCAGCTTGTGTCTCCCATAGCAATTAGTATATATATATATCCTTGGGCAATTCAAAATTTCTCAGCCCTTGTATTTCCTTATCAATCATGAAATTTTAATTATCTAACTTTTCACATAAATAAATACAACTATGTGGTCACTTTTATATACTCATATAACATCATTTATTGCCAGCAATTGATAAAATTGTAATAAAAGTAAGCAATCTGTCATTATCAACAATTTCTTAATTTGTCAGTGTTTTATACGCTTTACTGCATTTCATCCATTTTGTGGTATTTAAAGTAGAAGGACACAGATTGTTAGAAGATTAAAGGGGAGGCATATGTTATAACTAACATTGCAATCTTCTTTTTTCCCACCAATATTTTCCGATGTATTTCCCCCTGGTCCATTTAACCCTGTATTTCCCCCTGGTCCATTTAACCCGTACTGTTTAATTCTTTCCCAAACATAACATTTTCGACTGTCCCAAATTGAAAGAGTTTGCAGATGACATTTCAAAATGTGATAAAATTGGAAAATAATCTTCTGATAGGGCATAAAACATTGTGTGAAAAGGAAAAATTGCTTGTTAAGAGCAATTTCTCCTTATCCCACGATGTTTTGTAAAGTGGTCTGCAACAAAGTGGTAAAATGTTGTTATTGTTTGTTAATTGGTTGAGGTATGAGGACATATAAAGGGTGCATATATTTGAGAGGTATGAACATCCCGTCCAGGTCGTATCATTAAAATGAGTCACACAGCGGCACACCCAGACCTCCCGTAATTGAATCCCGAAAATCACTTCCTTTTTATCTGTGACCAAGATACAAAATAGTCCAGATTGTCATAGGTAAACGAGACCGTGATACATCCTGTCTTAACCCTTTACCAAATGCAGAGTTTCTAAATGTCCCAAATTGAAAGAGTTTGCAGACGACATTTTGAAATGTGATGAAATTGAAAAAAAAAAAAAATTCTGATAGGGCACAAAACATTGTGGGAAAAGGATAAATTGCTTGTTATGAGCAATTTCTCCTTTTCCCACATTGTTTTCTAAAGTCGTCTGCAACAAAGTGGTCAAATGTCGTTATTGTTTTGGAAAGGGATAAAATCTTGTCTAAGAACAGTCTGATGACACTGGTAATAGATGATACATAGATTGTATAATTATTTCAAGTAATTGTTAAAGTTGTAGGAGCAAAATTTTCAGTTCCTGATCAGCTTGCAGAGGGTGAAAAGGGATGATCCATCTGTTACAAATCAATACCTATTTGTGTATACAAAATAGTGTCTGCATTTTTTACTTTGATCACAAAAATCTCCCTGGGGCAAACAGAGAAATTGGGAGTAACAAGTATTCACCAAATTTAGATATTAGTCAAAGCCGGATGTAAAGAGAATCCTTTAAAAAGAAAAATCCTTTTAAAGCTTGCTAATACATTTCCGTTAAATATATTTGTCTCATTTTCTGAAAATGGTAGTCATGGTCGAAGATGACTTTTCAAAGCAGAATAATAAAATAATATTTACTTATTTTGATCAAATTTTCTCTTATAGAGTATCTTCTTAGAAACGATTAAGCAATTAAGGAATATCAAAAGAGGTTAATAACCTTAGCCCTTTCTTCTGAGCATACTTTTATTAGTTAAATGCACAGACATCAGACATTTTCAGAAACATTTGTGACTAATAATGATTATGTGACTCATAATGAGCAATTCCTCCTTTTGTCACATTGTTTCTTCCTAATAATCTTCCAAATAAAGTTGTTAAATATTAAATATGGTGTTCCTTAAATATTTCAACAAATCTAAACCATAAAGCAGTACCAAGTTATCTATGGAATGCACAGGAATTTGACGTCTTCAGAAACAATTGTGACAAAATGAGGAATTGCTCATCATGAGCAATTCCTCCTTTTGTCACATTGTTTCTTCCCGATACAGTTGTTAACTGTCAAATACAATGTTTCAACAGATTTCAAAAGATCCAAACTGTAAAGTAATCTATGGAGGGTAAATGGTAATTGGAATAGAAAGGGATAAAAGGGTTCACTTAAATGGTCAATTTCCTTTCCATCCAGCCAGATTAATACTTATTAACCACAACACTATTTTGTCAACGTTATTTGGATGAGTAATTTTGTGAAGTTGTCATTAAATGACCCAGCCTTTATAACTAGGTGCACAATGTCTGAGGTCAATGGAAATAGAAACAATATTGACATGGGTTTACTTCAAATGGAATAAAACAAATTGACTTGTCCTCAAATCGCTAAAAAATAAATATTCATAGCGATTAACCACTGGAAATTGTGTACATAACTCTGACAAATGTCGGTTGGTTAGTTATTATACTTTCAAAAGAATTGTTTCTGAAGTTTGTTTTGTTATATCTTGCAGCAGATGGAAAATATAAGGTTGCGCTGTAATTTTCTATAAATCGATTCTTGTGATGCCTGCTTTCCAAAACCTTAAATATCTGCTTAATTTTCATGAGGAAAGATACTTAGAGTAGCAAACAAACAGGTTAGATCACAGGCCAGCCGCCAATTTACTTGGCGGCTTACCTGGATCTAATCTATTTGCATAAGTATGAAGACGGTTCCAGCACTATAAGGGTTAAAACAATGCACATAAACTACCCTAATAAATCAATCTAGACCACTGCAAGTGTTAACCCTTTCCCAAACAATAACGACATTTGACCACTTTGTTGCAGACGACTTTAGAAAACATTGTGGGAAAAGGAGAAATTGCTAGTGACGAGCAATTTTTCTTTTCCCAATATGTTTTCTGCTCTATCAGAAAATTATTTTCCAATTTCATCACATTTGAAATGTCGTCTGCAAGCGCTTTCAATTTGGGACAGTCGAAAATGTGTTATTTAGGAAAGGGTTAAAGCATTTTTCGAGTGTTATTGCATTCTCCACTGTTTATCAGGTTGTCAATGCAGATTATGACAAACTCTCTACATCCGGGATTAGCTTTATTTGATAACGTGACTTCATAAAAGTGCTTCAACTCTTTCGTGCAAATAAACTCATTTTGATTTTCCTGCAGCAGAACACTTCATTCTTAATGGGAAATGGAAAACAGGAAATTGCTTGTGTGCACAATCATTTCTTCGTAATTATATTTCAGAAAATGTTAGTCCTGATATTCTGTAATTTACACATGCATTGCTTTTGATTTTTCACAACAATTTACTCTCTCTTGCGATGGAATGGATTAAGTTTTTGCCCTGGGGTTGGGGGGTAGGGGAAGGGGAAGGGGGGTTTAGGGGATGGGGGCAGATATTATGGCAACTCTTGTGCCTAACTGTAAAAGTATAGACATCAAATCACATGGCCCCCAGTCATGTTGTCTCAAATCCAAGTGACTGTAATATATGGATTATCATTAGATTGTCTCCTGATTGGTATATGGAGCGTTGATCCTTGTACCTGGATTAAGCTCCTGATTGGTATATGGAGCGTTGATCCTTGTACCTGGATTAAGAAGCCCATGCTGGCAGTTTGTCTATGGGTCTTTCTTCATCCAACATGACCAAGATGTCCCAATATGACTGTAATACTGTTGATGTGATTAAAAAACCAAATAAAACAAACAAAACATCTTTATCAATAGACTGAAGGTTTGCAGATGACAGTTGAAATCAAAATAAAATTGGATGGTAAAATAAAACTTATTGTTGAAAACAGGAGAAATTGCTTGAATGAGTGATTTTTCTTAATCCCTATGATACATACCAAAGATCATCTGCATAAGGCAAGCAAAGTCCCTTTATTGTGTGATAAAGGGTAAACCTTAAATCTCACCTGGTTCCTTGCACATGGACCAATGCCATTGGACATACCTATATTATCAATATATAAATATATTGATAATATAGGTATGTTAAATGACATTGGTCCCTGTGGTTCCTTGCCATTATAAATAACTTTTTATCAAAAGAATCATGAAAAATTGTGTTCTTTAAACACATTGTACAATGTCCTTCAAAACAAAGAACATGCATAGGTCGAGATAAGAGGAATTTTCTAGCTCATTACGCCATGGGTTGACTCTTTACCTTGGAGAGTAATTTCATTGCTTATTTATCCATAAAGATACAAATCTTATATCAACTGTAGAAACTATTCAGATTGAAAGCATCAAAAAGCATATTACAGTGAATTCTGTCAAACTCAGCAATGTGATGTGAAGAGGAACTTCATTGCTTATTTATCCATAAAGGGACATTTTTTTTTCCTCAACTGAAGAAACCATTGAGATTGAAAGGATAAAAAGACAAGTTCTGACAATATAACCTATCAAACTTAACCATGTGCTTTGTCTTTTAGCATTCCTTTCATGTTCTTTGGTGAAATAAGAGAAATGCTTTGTTGAAAACAAAGACAATAGTTATAACAACTATTAAAAGTAAAATGATGTATGTGCGATATCAGTGTTTCCTTGACCGGATGTTTTTACATAACCTGGGCTTGGTATTTAGAGGAAAAGGAAGCATCATATTCCCCATTATTGTTTTCTTCTTTAGTGTCAAATATTTTACTTTTCCCTCAACAACAAATCTTCAGTCATAATAAATGAAGTGATCTAGCAGGCAGCAAATGAAACAAGAGATGAAGTATTAAGAATCTCCTTTGGCAGGAGAGAAATTATTGTAGGCGAAAGAAGAAATTGCTTATGTTAGCAAACCTCTCCTTTTTCCACAATAACTTGATAAGTTGCCTGTAGCAGACCTCTTTAATTCCATAGCTCTTTCAATTTTCATACAACACAAAATTGTTTTATAACAATCAGGAATAACATTTACAGAATCAAAGTGGCCTCCGTGACCTACTAGTGGTTAGGGTGGAGAATTTGATATCACATGGCTGCTATTAGCATGGGTTCAAATCCCAAAAGTGAAAGATTAGGATTTGCATAAGAGAAAGTTTTCAGGCTAACTTAACC
The DNA here is from genome assembly GCA_947846245.1 of Cerastoderma edule. Lineage (NCBI taxonomy): Eukaryota > Metazoa > Mollusca > Bivalvia > Cardiida > Cardiidae > Cerastoderma > Cerastoderma edule. The sequence goes on from OX401419.1 coordinate 142,494, forward strand.
CTTTCCCAAACAATAACAACATTTGACCACTTTGTTGCAGAAGACTATAGAAAACATTGAGGGAAAAGGAGAAATTGCTCGTAACGAGCAATTTCTCCTTTTCCCACAATGTTTTCTGCCCTATCAGAAGATTATTTTCAAAGTTCATCACATTTTGAAATGTCGTCTGCAAACTCTTTCCATTTGGGACAGTTGAAAATCTGTTGTTTGGGAAAGGGTTTAGGAAAGTCAACTATTAAACCGATCATGACTATCACTTCTAGGAAGTTATGCTTGGGGTCTTCCTCAAGTTTTCAAGTGTTTTAAGCCGGGCGTCCCAATATGAGTGAAAAACACAAACATGATCAAGATAATACAAAGCATGCATGAAGGAAGTTCTCTCATGTTTGTCCATATTTGGTTCAACATTTATTACATGCAGTAGAAGCACTTAAAACGCCATTTAGGCGTAGTACAAACAGGAAAACGACACTCAAACAGTAGTGGGCACTCGTCGAAATTTGATAAACTTCTGTCTCTAGGGTTTAATATAAGCCTATAGCAAGTCCTCCACATTTGTGAAGGAGTTGCTTTTGTCTTGTATTGAACACTTGGTATGCATGTTAAAAACATTACCATTATGTAATTTATCAAGAAGAAAACTTGAGATTCATTTTGTTTTTTTAAGTAAATAATACCAGCTCAATTTATTCAAATTTTCAGACTGATAAGGCCTTCATCAGGAGAGTTTTTATTTACAACTATATTTTTGTTTATAGGCTTTAACTGTATATTTATATATATCATTTTTATATTGTGTTTTCTGTATGAAGAAAAATTCATTCCATGTTACATTTTATCTACAAGATTGACCTGTTTGAATGTGAGTTAAAAACATTCTCAACAGTATTCTAATCATAGTCGTATAATGAAACAGTTAACCATTTCAAAACCCTCAGTGTTTTCTATATAATATTGCACAATTCAATAAATGACACAAGAAAGACACTATTGTAACTGTACAGAACAATTTTTTCCTTATTTCCTTGAAATTGTATCATTTTGATAAAGGGTTAATTGCATTGTTATATTACATCTTTTCTGGAATTCACCAGTAGTAGGCTATGGCTCTGAACTGAAGAGTCTTAACCCTTTACCAAACACATTTTTCAACTGTCCCAAATTGAGACAGTTTGCAGACGTCATTTCAAAAAGTGATGAAATTGAAAAACATTCTTCTGATAGGTCAGAAAACATTGGGGAAAAAGGAGAAATGAACAATTTTTCCTTTTCCCACAGTGTTTTCCAGAGATGTCTGCAACAAACTGGTCAAATGCCGTTATACCCATATTTGGTAATGTTAAAGTAGTCACCCCAACAAAACTTGTGGTATCTGTGAAGCTCAAACCCGACCCCCATGGTACAAGTACACCACCTTAACCATTGGGCCATGCAGGACCACTGAAATGGCATATTACTTATCATATTTTAGAATCATATTCAGTTTGTGGCTAGGTACATGATTGAAATACATTTCCCACCATGTTGAGATATTCATAAGTGTATTGCCAGAAATCATATTTATGGTAAAACATTTGTCTAATGGGTTCATGGGAAAGCCCATATTTGTATGTCATGCTCTTCGCTTAATATTACAGAAATATACCCCCCTCACTCGGATATTGATATGTTCAGGTACAATTTAAAAGAAATATTAAATATCCATTAAAAAGTTTGAAAAACAAATTTTTTGTGCATAAGGTAGAAGCTATTGCGACATAACGAGAAATTGCTCAAGGGTACAAGCATTTTCATCCTTTATCATAATAGCTTTTGATAAATTCTAATGCATGTGCACCAAAATGAGTGTTTATGAAGTATGGGCTATAATAATTATATCTGTACATTGAAAGTGGGACAGCTTTGCTCTGCATATCAAATTTAGTTTGAATGTATGAACTTTTCTCATCACTCACCAAGAATACATTTGCATTTTAGCACAGCATGACAATTTTGAAACTATTCTTGGTATGGCCCTTATTATTCATATGCCATAAAAGTCTTATAAAAATACAAAACTTGAATTCATCATTAACTGTTGTTGTGACACTGACTTCCTGCAGGTTAACCCTTAGAATGCTGGGTAATTTTTTAAGATTAGATTATTGTGCAGTCTGCTTTCCAAAACCTTAATTTTTTTATTAAACTTGATGAGGAAAGATATTCAGAGTAGCAAACAGGTTGGATCCACGCCAGCTGCCAAGTAACTTGGCGGCTGGCCTGGATCCAACCTCTTTGCATAAGCATGTAGTCGGTTCCAGCACTATAAGGGTTAATGCAATTTTATATACATTTATTCTTATGCTTTGGCGCCAGTTTTCTGCAGGTGTTTTTAACCATTTCCTTCATGTATCATATGACTTCTTGATTATACAGGGTACCGTTTTACCAACCATTTTATCCTAAAATTTTGTGTGAGTTAAAAACAACATTCCCTCTTATTTCAACATTGGGCTGAAAAAATTATTATCCTGATGAAGGTGTGATTTGAGACGTAAAATATAATGATTTGACGAAAAGCGTGTAATTGTTGAATTTTTTCAAATAGATAACATTGCAATATTGCAAACTAACACATCATTGGAATGTTCTCTCCGAGACGGCGCCAGTGATGTGTCACATTGCAATATTGTGTTTTCATCTAAGATACTATCCATGTATATCAGATTTGACTTACCCAAATGTTGCCGTATATCATTTCGTAAATCGGTACCCTGTAGCAGTTGATTTATAGCACCAAAGTGACAAAAGAAGAACTTGATTGTAATTAGCTGGGTCCCAACTTGATACCATAGTATCTACTCTAATAGCCATGATTTTCAGGCCTAATATTCGTCATTTTGCGGTCACTTTCAATTTGGACAGATCATGAATTATTCCTTGACATTGTATTATTTTTGGTAAGGGGTTGAATGCTATGTCAGCACTTTAACAGTTCCTAGAACTTAACATTGGGTTAAAAATGTGAATTCCGAGAAATTGTTCATTTTTCTCCTTTGAATAGATACAAATTCTTACTGTCATCATCAACAATGCAGAAAGGGGTTATTTTAATTCTCACAGAATCAGCATAAAGTGGGGCTCATTAAAATATGCAAATTCATTCTCAGCGCCCACTTCAGGTGATCTAATTGGGGCCGGAGATAAATCTCGTACCAAATTAGAATGAAAATTTGCGTAAATTATGTCACACACAGCATGGGCTAGAGTACCTGTCTACTCATATAAATGTCTTTGCTTAGTTATGCATACTATCTTTCTTTTCATTTTCTTTGACTCTTAACTAAAGGACAAATTTCCTTCTTTTTTTCCTTAAAGTGAACATGAATGCAGTATGTAGTACAAGTGAATCTTAAGTTTTTTTATCTTGTGGAATATGTCGTTCGTAGGAGAACACAACTAGAATGAAACTAATGTGACTAGGAAAATGTTTCTCTCTATTTATTCCTTCCTCACCACATCAAGATACTGTTAATTGGCAATAATGAAGATTTGATGTTATATGGCATCAGGGGTTAACTTAGAAGGTGTCATGTTAGCCATTTGCAGAGATCTCCTTTCTCACTGAGCAGAATTCTCATCCAGATCCAGACAACAAAGGATGAATAAGTAGTTAATTGCCTTTTTGCAAGTAAAAAGTATTCATGAATTTGGTAAGGCACCCTTTATCTTACGATGCTGATGTTTTTATGCACCTTAAGTCATCAATTAAGGACTCAAAATGGACAATTTCTCCTTTGTCTTATTGGTTTTTACCAAATACTACAAAGGATATTTTCCTTTAAAGTTAATAATTGAGCTCTGCTTTTCTTTTAAATTTAGACGTCTCAAACTTCCCTATGGGTGAGAGGGAAAATCAAACAGAAAAAAATCAAGACGAAAAATTACAATCTTCTTAATTTCTTGACCTCTGTCAATTTCAACGATCTAGTTTTTCACTCAAGATAAGTCAATGCCTTGTTGGACAGAGAATTATGCGATTATCAATTTCGGTTCTTATCCTCGATGTCATGGTGTTGTCCCGACAACCTCGACATTTTGTTCCGTTTAGGGCAAGATTTGGGATGATTCGTCACGACCGAACATCTCCGTGTTTGTCATTCTAAAGTCTCTTTATCTGTGTGACCTTAGAAAGTCTGAAAGTCACATTTCACCCTGACCTAGCCTGCCTATTCACAAAGGTTTTAACAAATCTTTACAGTTAATTGTTCTCATAAAAATGCTGTTTAACCCATTACCAAACAATAACGACATTTGGCCAGTTTGTTGCAGAGGACTGTTTTCTATCCTATCAGAAGAACATTTTTCAATTTCATCACATTTTGAAATGTCGTCTGCAAACTCTTTCAATTTGGGACAGTCGAAAATTTGGTATTTTTGGGTTTATGATACTCATTAGTCATTAAAAGTTGGTTTAGGTGTCTGACATGTACTTCATGGCTTGAGTATAATCCTTTACAGCACCTTGGCTTCATGGATGGGAGCGTCCTTTCAAAAGGCGCTTTGGAGTTCTGGTTTAGAACTTGTGAATTCCAGAAAGAGTAGTTATATATGTATATAAATATATCTGTTTACTCGGTATCAAACCCCACAAAACAACAAACACACTATAATACAGACCAGATTACAGCTTTTGGCTTAGTTATAATTGCTATTTGGATAAAACCGGTAAATTCTTCTTTTTTCACAACGGTTTCTACTCGATATACCAAATTCATACTTCATCATTGTTGTCTGCTGTTGGATTTCATTTTGACACGTCTCTGAACTCTTATTCATGGTTCTACAGATACAGGTTCCTTTAATTAAAGTTTATACGGTATAATATGGTAAGATTGAATAATCTTCATCAGAATTTGAAAAGAATCACAAGGTAAGAAAAAGAAAAATACTGGCACAACATTTTATTGTTGTTAACATTCTATTCTTGCTTTCCTCACATTTGTTTTAACACATTTTCTATATCAAATTGAAAGTGTTTCTCTTTCCAAATAAAAACATATATCTCCAAAGGTTTGTTACAATACTTCTGTAAATCCTACAAGTAAGAGAAAGATTTACTGCAGTATTGCACTGAAGATTCCTTATAGTCACCATTCTTTAGATGTCAGCCTATTCAATCATTCGGAACACCTCGGCCATTTCTTAAAATAACCTCGGAGGTAATGGAGAGCCATTTTTGAAAGTAGGTCAGCAACGAAGGGCCAATCATATCAACTCGGCAATCCCCGTCACAAGCCGGGGATTGCCGGAAAGAACTGATTGACAAAATATGAAACAAAGATGTGTTCATATGATAATCTTTAATGAAAAGGGTAAAAAAAAACACATTAAATTGTGATATATAACTAATTCGTGTGTATTTAAACACATATTTAGTGCCTGTGTGCATTTTGTGTTATCCGCCGGAAATAAGGCGAATTACCCCAGGATTTCTGGTGTATTCATGTACTGCCTACGAGGTATATCTACCGACTTGTTACGGGGATTGCCGAGTAGATACGATTGCCTTTTCAATTTGAAAATGCCCCAAGGCCAAGAGACACAGGCTTTAAATAACTGGGGTAAAGCCCGTTGTTTAGGGGCAACAGCCTGGTTTAGTGTGGATTTACAGCCATTTCTGTTATAAACATATTTCAGAAGTCACAACCATCACAATGGTCACAACACTACCTGTTTTGACAGCTTGCCCGCCTTGAGGGTTCAATGCAAGACTATAGTAAGTGCTTCATTATCACAAAGCACTTAACCCTTTACCAAACGATAATGACATTTAACCACTTTATTGCCGATGACTCTGGAAAATATTGTGGGAAAAGGAGAAATTGCTCGTAACGAGCAATTTATCCTTTTCCCACAATGTTTTCAGTCCTATCAAAAGATTATTTGTCAATTTCATCACATTTTGAAATGTCGTCTGCAAACCCCTTTAATTTGGGAGAGTCAAACATTTGGTGTTTGGGAAAGGGTTAATATAGTCTTGCATTGAATCCTTGCCCTGTCCTTACACTGTCACCCAAGGTGCAGACAACTTTTGTGAACACTGTGACAATTTAACTTTTAACAACTACTCTGACCCAAATGAGGTTTAACCCTGTGTCAACAATATTTCACTTATTTTACAGCTTTCCTAGATTTTGCCAGTACTAGGCAGTGCTCTACGATGTCTTGCCCATTGACAATTCAATGACAAATTTTACCCATTACTGCCGAGACTCATTCAGATTAAGCTATAGCTCAAAGCATGTACTAAGAAACAATAAGGATATGTTTTTCAAATTGAATGAACTGTGATTCTTTTTTGTTTAAACCTATTGTCCCCCAAAGAATTTTGTAAGACCAAAATTCAAAGCAAAAGCAGACAGAAAAAAAGCATGGATCAGAACATTGGATTGGTAATCATGATGATAAAGCAATCAACTGCTCATTAGGTGTAATTCATCTTTTGTCACAATGGATTCTAAAGTCGTCTGCAGCAGACGCAGCAAAGCAGACGCAGCAAAGTAAGGTACATGTATTATTGTGGGTTCAGCGCAATACTATAGCACATGCTTCATGTAATGTAAAGCGGTTCATGTATATGAAGCAATTGCTTAAGGCTTGTGTTGAACCCTTGTCATGGTGAAAGGGGATAAGGAACTGTTTGCCATGATGCACAAAGTTCCTCCTTCTAAACATAAAATCATGGGCAAACAATGGGCAGTCATACAGAGATCATTGTACTGCAAGCTCATTTCCTTTCTCCTGTCAAATAGAACAATGAATGCATCCTTATTTAAACCTACTTATCATATGTTCTATAATTGGAACCAGATATGTATTTGGAGGATTCGATGCAAGACTAAGTAAGTGCTTCATTAGTCTGCAGAACTTACAACAGTCTTGTACTGAACTCTACGTTTGTAGAGAAGCAAGGAAGTGCATGTATCTGACTTGCATGTATCTGACTTGTATGTATCATACTCCACGTTGTTTGTAAAATTAAAACAAAAATCTAATTAAGTTTTCTTTATGATTATTTGCTACTCATGAACCATTTTTGGGGTTTATAAGATGTGCAGATTTAGACGGAAATAAAATCAACTTTCATTTGAGGATTAATTAGATGTGGTAAATTTTAATCAATTAGTCACATATATCCGCTTTCACATCTCCATTGCATGTGTGTGTCATTGTTTCCTGATGCTCAAAGTGGTTCATGTACATGTAGTTGGTTCTTCTTAACCTCATGGAGAAAAGATAATCTCTTCTAATCAACAATTTTTCAATTATGTAATGGCTTTCCTGGCAGTACTAGGCTAGGGCTCTGAAGTGACTTTCCAAAGGTCACTCCCACTAAACCAGAGGTGTGAGTGGGGCTTGAACACAGGACCCCAGAGTTCTAAATCCGCCACTTTAACCATTTGGCAACGCAGGACCCCATTCTCTATATCTGCCCCCTGCTGCTGGTTTAAATTTGGATGTCATTCAATCCAAAATAATGTTTCGTTCTAGTATCTCTATTGCTCCTTGATTTGTCTTTTTTAGATTGCTAGGAACGAACAAATACCAACAGCTATGGTTAATTAGCATGCATCATGATGATGAAAACAAATCAGGTCTGTTGAAATCAGTTTGATAAGATAACAAGGATATGAGTTAACTTTCCTCAAAGTTTAACAAGTTTGTTTGATCCAGCTTTACAAATTGTCAACAAAGTTCTTCGCTCACATTGGATGGTGGGAGGTCCAAACATTGATTGGTCAAGCAAGTTAAAAGCATAAGTTTGAGTTAGATAGCCACATGACATAATTCTCATAATAATCCAAAGCTAGCAGTACTATTACTTGAACCCAACAGTCTGAGACAATTATTCATGATTTCCAATCCTGTACCATTGACCCGCTTTGAGTAAGTACAAGCAATAACATTCATCATGAGCAAATACTATGTTGGTCAAAAAATATTTTTTATATCTGGTCATCTGGAAAAGTTGTCCTACTCCAGAGAAAGGAAGAGGTAGATACGATGACTAAGAATCATGTATTCGACTTTGATCTCAGCACTGTAGACAACAATGCCCAATCTACATGAGCTTCGTTAGTCACTTTAGTGGAAAGGCGGAAAGACTTGTTAAGTGGACAGGGAAATGTCCTCTTAATGCTGCACAACAATTATCATTTCATTTCATCAGAAATGGAAAGGGCATGGAACTGTTTGCTTGGGTTAGACATCACATTTACTCATTACCAAACAATAACCTCATTTGACCAGTTTTTGCTGACCACTCAGGAAAACATTATTTGAAAAGGAGAAATTGCTTTTAATGAGCAATTTCTCCTTTTCCTACAATCTTTTCTGCCCTATAAGAAGATTATTTTTCGATTTCATCACATTTTGAAATGTTGTCTGCAAACTATTTGAATTTGAGACAGTCAAATGTTTGGCGTTTGGTTGAGGGTAAAATATAAAAATATTTCAGTTGTACGCCCGAAAGTCAAACAGGGTAGAACATTCAGTATTTGGTAAGACAGTCAGGAGACAAAAAAGTCGAAACCTGTTATCCTTTCTTTTCTCACAATACTTTCTTCTCTATGATTCCTTTATATTGTGTATGTGTGTGTGTGTGTGTGTGGGTGTGTGTGTGTGTGTGTGTTAATGACACAAGGTCTTTTTCAATAGAAATCTTTCCACCTACTGTTGCTTTCAATTTGTGGAATGATCTTCCATTTGTAGTTACAGCAGAACCAAACAGTTGGACATACGCTCCAGATTGAAATGTTGCAAACTTCTTTATTAATCATCATCATTATTAGGATTGATCATAGTGCAAACATCATCTCAGTAATGTCACCATGCCCGACTCATAGTGCAAACATCATCTCAGTAATGTCACCATGCCCGACTCATAGTGCAAACATCATCTCAGTAATGTCACCATGCCCGACTCATAGTGATAAAATAAGATCCAAAACTTGACTGCAAATTAGGACTGGTCAAGCTTGAAAGAACTGTTGACATCCCTTTAACGCTTTCCCAAACAACAAATTTTCGACTGTCCCAAATTGAAAGAGTTAGCAGACGACATTTCAAAATGTGATGAAATTGGAAAATAGTCTTCTGATAGAGTAGAAAACATTGAGGGAAAAGGAAAAATTGATCGTTACGAGCAATTTCTCCTTTACCCTCAATGTTTTCTTAAGTCGTCTGCGACAAAGTGGTCAAATGTTGTTATTGTTTGGGAAAGGTAGCTGGGAGACAGGCTCTAATGAAATCTTCTATAACCCATTCTCCGAAGTACCTCATTTTGCTGTAGTATTATTTAGAAACTAATGTGACTGAAGGAAAAGTTGCACAAAATGGACTATTATTCCTTTAGTCACAACTGTTTTCATCCAACTATCATAAAGACATGAATATGTGTTTGCTTTTGGGTGTCGTCTGCTGTTTTTTTCAATTTGGTCCAGTCAAATTCTGACATGGGGGAATGGGTTGATTCTTTCTCAAATCCTTTATTGCTGGCACCAATTAAAACCTTCTCCTCAAGATGATTCTAAATAGCACCAAAATTATAAGATTAACCCTTTCCCAAAGCCATATTTTCGTCTGTCCCAAATTGAAAGAGTTTGCAGAAGACATTTCAAAATGTGATGAAATTGAAAAACAATCTTATGATAGGGCAGAAAACATTGTGGGAAAAGGAGAAATTGCTCGCTGAGAACGATTTCTCCTTGTCCTACAATGTTTTCCAGAGTCTTCTGCAACAAACAGGTCAAATGACATTTGTGTTTGGTAATTGGTTAAGCAAATAATTTATGAAATAGTGTCTGCAAAAGATTGACACATCCTGTTGTCTCCACCTCTGTTTTATGCAAGTGACATGACAGATGTACCAAATGATTCGCCTTCGCTACAGTAGATTGTTCATCTGAGTTCATAACAAATGGTTTTAAGCCTTGTCTAAATTAGTAGCAACACCAGAAATCAATTAGAAAGTATGACAAGATTTTCATTCCTTGTATTTGGTCAAAAGCATTGCTTGTTTCATCAAGTATGTTTACTGAAATATTGATACTTCAGTGGAATAACATCTCATTAGAATCAGTTCATCTTTGAATCTTAGAATACTGGGCAATTTAAAAATAGATTTTTGTGATGTATGCCTTCCAAAACCTCTTATATCTGCTAAATTTTATGAGGAAAGATACTCAGAGAAACAAAACAAATGAATTTGCGATTGGCCTGGATCTAACCTGTTTGCATGAGCATGAAGTCACTTCCAGCACTATAAGGGTTTAAACAACCTTTCTTAATAAATTTTGGTTATAATTTGCTATTGGTTTCATTCAAGACCATAATGAAATACCTTAAAAAGGAATTGGTATAACATAAAAAAACAAAGAGATTGGTTATGGTATGAAATATTTTAATGCATATGGAACAGTTAAGGACAAAACATAAATAGCACCAACATTATTTGTTCAAAATGTTAAGTCAAAAACGGAGGGAGAAAATATATCTCTTTTCTAAGTGTATTCCCTCCAATATTAAAACCTAAAATAAATCCAAATTTCTCAAAAAGAAATAAAAATAAAGAATATGATGATCTTGATAAAAGAAGGAAAAGTTTCCTCTTCAGCATTGAGATATATAAAGTTAAAGCTTTAAAGCCAAATATTATGTGTTTCATAGACAGTAGATCAAAACTGTTTTCTAGAATTCCTTTCAAAAATAAATAACAAAGATATGATACAAGAGAAACCTCTACAAGAAAACAAAAGATTCCTGGGACTGTTTCCAACCTAGGAAGTCTACCATATACACTATAAAAACTAACAAATAACTATAACAAATAGGGACAGTGAACTTCAAACTTTGTGTCTGCTTTTCCTTATTATGATCTTTTGGGGATAGAGTTTCAAACATTACTTGACACAGTTGTAATATGTAATTTGTTCAAGGCACATCACTTTGATTGAAGAAAATGTACCAACAATGCATAATCAGTTTGTTGACATGTTATGAAGCTTTACTTCTTTCCCCAAAGACTATATGGTTGAGACAATATCCACAGTGATGCACTCTTCATCTAGTTCTTTAATAGCACTTGGAGCTCGTCTAAAGTCATTCAAATTTCTTGAGTCAAGAGTTTTTACCATGACGTCCTCTGAGGACAGCATCTGTCGAATAGAACGGAGATCCAGGGAATTGTGGGTATTCTTGTTTCCACGGTAACCTGTACCATTGTTTCCCTGGAATTCTGTGTTTGAGTTTTTATCATGATCTATTCTTCCTTTCCATATTTCGTTATCACAAATTTCAAAAATTGTTTTTCCGACAAAGGAGTTTGTGTTTCTATTATTATGACTGTGAATGGCACGAGGTTTAAAGCTGGAAACATTTCCATTTTCTTCAGAAGTTAAACCGTCAGTTCTGTCATGCAGATTGATGTAAGCATTGTCTGAAGCAGACACAAAGTTCAAACGGTTGTCATGAGCTACAGATGAATTATGGGTACACTGTGAACTGTGGGAGGAGCGACTTGAAGAGCTGGAGTATTGCGAGCTTGTTGTTGTGGAACATGTGTCGTCGTTATCACTACACATATGACAGTCGGTTTGTTCGTACATCACTTTCAGTTCCTCATCCTCGGCGATTGATGTCATTGACGTCGCAGAGAATATACTTGAAGCCTCCGTTGATGATGTTGATATTCGCTTCAAATTTAGACCGTCTTCCTCAGTGACAGACGACTCCTCAACTGATCGTTTTGAGTCTTTGTAGTTGCAAGCATACTCTCGTTTAGATCCAGGTAGCATTAATGTTACTGAATTCCTTTTTGACCGTAAGGTCGGTGGAAGAGAACCGCGTAAACTGTTATTTCTACGGAATGGAATTGCTCCAACATCAGTATTGCCCTCTTCTTCATTTCCTGTGCGGCTAAGCAATGAATTTACGCCATTGTCTATTTTTAGATAGTGACTGTGTCTACGAACTATCTTTCTCGTTGGTTTCTCCTCCAGGAAACTTGAAGGCTCGGGTACCGGTCTTGTGGTTACTTGTTCCGAGATGTGACTTGGTTTACTTTGTCCGCAGATATTTTCTGCGCGTACACGGAAGACATATCTCGTTTCAGGCGTCAGGTTCCTGATATGATAACATGTACCCTGGCAAGTACTCGTGTGGATCCGCCATTTTTTGTCCTTGTTGCTGCAGCTCTCTACCTGATAGGCTAGAATCTTCCCAGAGTTCACTGGTGATAACCATGACAATGTGATGGAATTATGGGTGATGTCCTTCACCTTCGGGATTCCCTCAGGTGGGCTGGGCTTCCCTGAAAAATATAAATAGAACAATGGTTATGGTGCGGTCTGTATAAAAAGATCATTCAAAGTGCTAGAGTCAAATATTCATTTAATCTTAATTTCAATCATGTTTGCACCTATGGTGTTTGATTATGAATTTGAGAGCCTTATTTTCACAGGAAATTTGGGCAATCATCTTTCTGTCAATAGATTCAAAGCCATAAAACAAAATCTCATTTAAACATTAACAATGGCTCTTTCTGTCATATTTGAATGCAAAAAAAAGTTTGCACTGGATGTCCCACAGTGCAGAGACCTAACTAATAAAATTGTGCATTGGTAATTAAGGGTCATATATCTGAAGTGTAATATTTACTGTCTTTTGATGGTTTTTCTGGTGAAGTAAGATAGATTAGACTGCCAATCTTATATTGACATGCCATAACTAGGTTTACAACTGGCTAATTACATGGTATAAAATATTCTTGCTGCACTTTTACCCAGTCTCTTATGTTGGATTTTACAACTGGTCTAAATCCAAAGCAAAAGCAGATGGCAATTTTTAGTACATTGTTATTGAGAATCAAAAGGTGTTTTATGTTTAAATAGTAGAAATAACAATGGCAAAACGGCAAAGTTCATTGGAAGGAAATTCTATCAGTCTCGATGGTTTTCAAAATCATGTAATGCAGTTACATGAATGATGAGTATATATTGGAGAAAAGGGATAATTATATGTCTGTTAGCAATTATCTTGCACATTTCTTGTGTGTGCAGACACTTTTATTGAACAACGTTTTGAAGGGGGAGTTTTTGTACTGGATTGCTTAAGCTCTAACCCTAAGAATTCTAGGTTATTTTCTAAAAATTGATTTTTGTGTCCCGTGCTTTCCAAAACCTTAAATATCTGCTTAATTTTGATGAGGAAAGATACTCAGAGTAGCAAACAAGTTAGATAACAGGTCAGCCACCAACCTACTTGGTGGCTGGCCTGGATCTCAACTAATTGCATAAGCATAAAGTCAGTACCAGCACTATAAGGGCTAAGTATAAAGCTATTGGTAGGATCTTTTCTCTTATTTCAGTACGTTTTCCTTAACATCCTCTTATTTCCGTTCTGTTCTTAATACCTTATTTACAAAGTAACCATTAAGGTCCGGATATTCATACTAATTACAGGGCATGTGGACATGGTAGAATTAACATAATGCACTTGCACCAATATCAATCAGATTCAAGGTATTAATTATACCAAGGTCTCACACCATTAATTAATAACATGATCATAAGACAGGCAGACCAGATTGATTGACAGATAGTATTATGTAATCATTACTCCTACAATCGAGTGTGCAATGCAAGACCATAGCAAGGCATTTTCAAATCTGACATAACTATAGTCTTGCTTTGTATGACCATAACTCATTTTCAAGTGTGACAGACTAACTATAGTCTTGTATTGTATTACCATAACTCAAAAGTTCAATACAAGACCATAGTAAATGCTTCATGAACATGAAGCACTTACTATACTGCCGGATTGAGCCCTCAAACTGTACTTGTTGACCCATGTGAAAATGGGAGATAGGAAATGATAGGAATTATTTGTTTGTCCCGGTTACCTAACATTGATCATTCATGGGGATTTATTGGTCTAGTGTTTATGCCTGAAGTCAAAGTGGGAGTAAGAGAAGATGTTCATATGACTGCTTTGGGTCCAGACTGTTTTCTGTTTTGATATCAATTCAGGGAAAAACCTATTTCATATTGTATTATTCACATTGACTCCTTTATTATATAATTATAGCAGAAACTATTTGAAGTGCATCAAAATCAAGAAAGGTCTTTTATACTAATTTTTCAGGCAAAGAAGAAATATTGTTTTATGTATATACTTTGAACAGCATTTAAGAAACATTCACACAAAGAGGTTACTTGATGCAGAAGCATTGTAGACCTACTTACAAATGATTGTGGTTAGAACTGGTTTGCAACATTCAATCTTTACTGATCAATCAGTGTATGACATAATCAGTATAACTATAACATACACAAAGTTGTATGAGATATAATCTAATCTCTACCTATTTCCTCATGTAGAAATTTGAGCATGTGTTTACTTTCCTAATTGGATATAAGAGCAGAAAACAAATTCTTAGCAAGATAACAAGAACATAATTTAATCACCATATTGTGTTAAACCAATGTAACATAAGGATAAGTTAACCATTAGGAGAAATATATCCTTTCCTTTATCATAATTGTTTAAGTCGTCTGATGAAGATGCATGAAGGTGATTTATCATGGAGTAAAGGGTTAATCAGTAGGAAACACCTGGTCTATCTCAGTTGTCAATGATTTAGTTCATAAAGGCTGTATCTCCCCAATATAGGTGGTACATGATACATTTTGCATCTTCATAACTGTTGTTTAGCAGTAATGCAAGTGTAATGTAAGAACAGCACTAAATAAAATTTAACCAAAGCACAGCACTACATAAAATTTAACCAGAATATTATAAACACTCAATAAATTTTAACCGCAGTACAGTATGTATTAAATTTAAACCATAATACAGCACTCAATAAATTTGAGACAAACATGTCAAGAAAGTCTGCATTACTGACATAATAATAAAACATTTGTGATAAATCAGATGAAAAATAAAACAACTCATATTGTCATAATGTGACTTCTATGTTGTTTAAAAGTGTTGGGGAATGATCTGCTGGAAATGCATTCAAATAAAGCTAATTAATCTACTAAGGATCATATCAATGGAATGTGGGGGGGCATCAGCATGCAAAGAAATCAGTTTGGTAATTAATTTGATATATGAATATTACAGTCAAAGGTTGTGGTTTATCATTTAGACTATAGTACCCTTATGTTGATTATAAATATTGATCAATTAAAAAAATCAGTCTGTCTGAATAGGCTTAAATTAGCATCCAAAGATTAGATTACCATCATATCAGACATATCTCTTCGAAACATTCTTTTGTTTTAACATTCCATTGGATTTAAGACATGAACAGGTGTGACTCCAATACTGAATTAAAAAGGCCATCCAAAGTTAATTAAATCTATACTTTTATCAAAATTTGCCCAATTTGCTGTATTATTTTGCTATCTTTGAAACCATTTAAACATTGCACTATTCCTTTGCACACCATGTTATGAGGAGCCAAATTAATTAAATATAAATATTTGTCTGATAGAATGTTTGAGGGAAGATATTATCACCATTTCATTAAAGAGATACCATAGATAAAACCAATTTCTTCTTTTTGTGATGTTCCAAACCGGTTTCTCGAGATGCATGTATATTGTTGAACTGTTTAAAATTAAGTTTGTGTACAAGGCTTATACAGTTAATTGAATATAGCAGTTGAAAATTCACTGATAACATCAAAGTCATTATAGTATACAGAAGCATCAAGAGCTGGCATTGTTCATTCAGTTGATGTATATTCTATTAAAATTCCTCGTCGAATTTGAGCGGGTCATTGAAGGGTCATTTGATAACATCAGTGACTTTACAAATCTACCATCAGTTTAGTCTGGATCAATGAAATTCCATTAATATTTCTGTCATTAGTATATGGTAAATTTGTATACTTATCTACTAGATTTAATAACTTCTGCCAAATTGCTCGATCAATTTGCCTTTAAACCTTTAACACCGGCCATTCAAAATTCAATAGTGTGAAATAGTTTAGATTCCTTAACTTAAAGGTCAAATTTCCCGATAAACAAAATTTTCTTTAATTATGGTTTTTGAATTAGGTTATGGTTTCGTTATGACGGAGGTAATGCTTTTTTTCTCCTACAGAAGCGAAAAATGTTGTTTTTGACTACTTTTATTCACCTTTATCGATTTTTGTGAATGACTTATCTCCCTTGTTGTGACGTCATTTGTGCTTCAAAGTCATATGAACTATCAGTAAGAAGAATCTAGTTCTCAGTAACGACGGTGTTTTTGCACAAATTTCGGACATTTTAAGTGTTGAATTGTGTTTTGGGAAACGTTAATTGGAAATTGAATATGGTATTTTGACAGGTCTTCTGGTGTTATTCTGCTTTTGGTCGCACGGATGCGAGTTTCTCCCGTTTTCCGACGAAAATAAAAGCTGCAAAAAGTTTCGATAAGTAAACTGGACCGTGTTTACTTTACAAATAAGCAAAAGATATATTCCCCAAACAAGAACTAGTAGGCTGTGTTACTTTCACTTCGAAGACGGCAAGTTTACGCATTGTTAGGCGTTTCCAGAGAATTGATTTTATTGATTTTAAATGATCGGACTCAATTCAAAGAAATTTATACAGGTGAAGACGCTTGAAATTCATTCTACTTATTGAGTAACTGTTATATTTCCCTTATTTGAAACACACCGACAACATTCACTTTACCTTGATGGATTGCTTTCAAGACTGTCAATGCAAACCAGACAAAGCTAATCTCACTTTCAAACATCAATCAAGCGATAAAGCATACAATCATGTGTCAAGACATTGGTGTGACGCGCGAATGTGTACATTGTATTTCGGAATGACCCCAAATATCTATCAAAAGTCGTTGTTTTATTACCCAATATACCAAGTTGCTAATGATAATTTAAGCCTGAAGTCCTTTTGCTGTTTCCCACATGATCTCAGGTAAAGGAAAATATTTTTCATAATTAACATTGTGGTGAACTGATGTTCGTGATTAAAACAATTCCTGACTGTTAGTTTTGGGTCTTAGAGCCTCTTGTAGTCTTGCTAGATCTTTATATAGAATTTGCACTGTGTAAATGTAGATAAATTAATGAAAAGGATAAATCACGTTGATTACACCTTTTTTGAAAGTTAATTTCCTTGAATGACTCTCTTACTCGCCAAGCTAGTTTTGTTTGGAACAGATTAACTATGCTACATACTTAGTTAGGAATACTTAATTAGGCTGCTTTACGATTATATGACGTAAGAATTCAAAGGGTTGCAAGAATATGTTAATTTCATCCAACATCATAAGTTATTGTATTGCCATGTATTTGGGTTTTAAACGCTTAAATGCATCTTGTTCTTATTTTGAAAACTTGTTTAATGTTTTAAAATAATCGCAGAAACGTTGCCATTGTACATAAATGAGAAAAAATGAAAAATGCACGTTGATTGCTATGATAACAAACCGATTAAAACAAGCAAGGTTCTTTTATCTGCCGTTGTCTTTGAATGAAAATTCAAAATAATGAATATTTGATATCTGCAAACTGTCTCTGAACTCATCAACGCAAATGATAATGGGTTCGATCTTAACTTAAGCGTCTGCTTTTCGGAATTATTTAAATCACACTCCTCATTTTTTGCCATTGGTTATATTGGTTTAAATGACGTATGTCACACTGAAGGCGTTCAAAGATGATTATTACAAATTTATATTGATAATTTAGTAATAAGATCACTAAATATATAATTTACACATTTGAACATAATCTCTTTGTTTACAATTTAATTGATTATTGTCAGTTTACCTCACATACAAAGGGTCAATCAACAAACATAGGACATTTCAAGGATTAAGGGTCGTTATGCAAATTAACACCAATCTGCCACATTTGCACAGTATGTGTCAAGTCTCAAGTCCTTTATTGTTTAGGCGAAAGATAGCCTCTGGCGTTAATCTCCTAAGTATCTCTGTTGTTAATTAACAGGTCTGACACGTTCTGCTATTCCAGACATGAAATAACAAGCGACAAATCTCACACTTTCAAAGCGCGGCAATTTAGTTTTGCTAAAAAATCCATTGTTAAGGTTGAGACCAAACTCTCACAGGATGTTTGGATTGATACGGTGTCAGGACACATTTATCTCTCAATGTGACTTACGTCTGATACTTTGTCGTTATGATATTCACTGAAGTGAACATGTTGTCTTTTCTATTAGAATAGTTTGACACTTCAATAAGTATATGATAATCAGTATTCACCAAAACGGTATTAACTCTATGTTTTCAACCAAAAAACGTTTTAACATCAAAATCAAGTTTTGTCAAATTGATATTTAAATTCCAAAATCATAAAAAATAAATTCAAATATGTTTATTTAAGGTTGTTAGTAAAATAGACTATGACGATTTTTTTGTTTTAGCTGTTAATTATTAAACCTGTCCGAAAATTAAATGCTCAATATGTCAAGGCTACATACACGAGAGAAAACGAACATATAAATGAAAAGTGAATATGAAGAACAATTCTTAAGTCAAAACAGTTGATCTAGAAAGATGACATCGGAATAAATTTCGAGATCATCGACCTCTTACCGGGGGTGGAGTTACTAGAAAGTTGTCTGATGATTTTAACAAATACTCTTGAATGTGCCAGTGTTTAGTTTTGAAATTTGGATGTGTGGTGAAAATGTGAGTTAAGTCCAAGGATAACCTTCGTATCACAAGTAAGTTGATGTGTGGTGAAAATGTGAGTTAAAGGATAACCCTCGTATTACAAGTAAGTTGATGTGTGGTGAAAATGTGAGTTAAAGGATAACCTTCGTATCACAAGTAAGTTGGGTTATAATACGGTTTGTTTGTTCTCAATTTATGATCTTCTCCCGTTTCATTTCATGTATTGATAAGACAATGCAGGGTGAATTTGACAGTTAATAGTTATACGATGTACGGTTTTAAGACAATTCGTTTATTCAGATCTATGTCTTTGTTTACTACTCAATTATAACCTCAATGCTAATACACGATCATTGACGAAAAAGTACTCGTGTTTTTTTTCCCAACAAATATTAATGAAAATAGCTGTTTTCACAAATATCGTCAAAATTTCAAGCCGATTCTTACATATGAAAACATTTACAAATCCTTTCAAATTTACGCGTTACGTCACTTACTTTTTTTTTCAGAACAGTATTCTTATAATATGAAACATATTCAATAAAGAAAATGCACTGTCAATCCAAACATTGACTTAAGGATTGCTATTTCGAGGAAAATCGTCCCAATTTCAAGCCCTTCCTTTCATATGAACGCATTGACATATCCATGTAAATTCACTCGTTAAGTCACTAATTTATTTTTTTTCAAATGGAAATTCTTATAATATGAAAAATATCCCGTATAGAAAATTCACTGTCAATCCAAACAATGACTTAAGAATCATTTATTTCAAGGAAAATCGTCCAAATTTCAAGCCGTTCCTTTTATATGAACAGGTTTACGCAATGACAAATCCATGCAAATTCACGGGTTAAGTTATAAATTTATCTTTTTTCAAATTGATATTCTTATAAAATGAATCATATTCAATAAAGAAAATGCGCTGTCAATCCAAACAATGACTTTAGGATCGTTTATTTGAAGAAAAACACCAATTCTAACCAGCGATCGCTCTTCACGCCCTTTACATGGCGCATTCAGTGGATCACGAGTGACGTCACAGCAAAGGGAAGTAAGTCATACGAACTTTTATTAATCGGTGCGCTATGACGGTGATTTATGACGTAATGCGTTATGCTAAAATGTTGCAAATAATTTCAATGTGATTCTTTTACTTCATATTTTAATTTTATGAAATAAACCCAACCTGTACATATGACCTTTAAAAGGTGTGTGTGAACATGGAAAAAGATAGTTTATCAATCTTTGATTTGGTATAAAGATAGTATCCACACATTATCAATCAAGTTGGGTTTTAAATGTTTATCAGTACATTGCTTGTACAAATGACAAGATTTATGACCTTAACCTAAACAAATATTATTTGTTGTTCAGTGCAAGACCATTGTAAGTCCTTCATGTATGTTAAGAAATTAGTATGGTCTTGTATTAAAAAATCAACATGCAAAGCAAAATGTGATAGCCAACCCTGTTATACATGTACTGCTTTTTTGTTGTAATTATTTCCGATTTTGAATGAGCTGTATGCGATGAAATCTTCGAAATCTTTCAGAAACAAACCACAGTTACATTTACATCATGCTAGCATGCAATCATGCAGACAATTTGAACCACAGGAAATCATGTTTCTGAAGTATTTTAAGAGAATTTCAAAAAGTTCCATGGCACATAATCTTTCTCGTGATTGTTTGCCTCAATGCCTAAGTTAATCATAAATCACTTAATCTAAGAAATATGAAAGGAAAATTGTCTATGCATGACAAGCTGACTATTTGGTTAGTGGACTGTTATAAATGGACATAACTGGCATTTCTTTAGAAATAATTTTGTAAAATTGTAAGTTATCAGTCAGTAAAATATGAGATCTTTGCATATTTGGTGCTTGAGTTTGATCAATATACTAATCGGTGAATAAAATGTGAGGTTTTTGCTTACTTGGTGCTTGAGCTTGTTCCATGTATTAAAACATATACATGTATATCCAATAAGATAATTTACCACACATTCACTGACATGGTTCACTTTTTGTTAATCATTTCTAGAAAATAAGTTTCTATGAAGTCTACTGTAAAATAGTATGAATAGAGAAATGATGACTGCTTCTTTGTTTAAATGGGATTTTAGATTGCTTGAACAAAATTTTAGATGTACACCGAAGCCCAACTCATCATGGAAGGGGGAAGACCCCTCCCCCCCCCCTCCCCGAACTAATGGGCTAGTCAAAATGGATAGAAAGAGAGATGGTGAAACGAACTCATCTGTTTCATTTTTAATAAGGTTATTTAAAGTTTCTGATTTGAAAATATAAAAGGCTCTAAAGTTATAAAATTGGTTGCTTGTCGCACAGTCATAATCTCTTTGTTTAGCACTGCAAAATCTGTTTGCATACAATACACTCTGTTTAAAGAATGAATAATAGTATTAAATCTGGGTTCACCCTTTCTTTCTACGAGTTTAGAAATTCACTATACAGTATAAAACATGCTTGACTGGCTGCATCTTTTGAAATATTTGATTTGAGAAGTCGGTTAACAGACGAGAAACGCTGTTTGCCCCAAGACAACCTTTAAAGATATTGCCCAGTTCATGAAAAGAGTGTTTACAAATAAAGCTGACAACACAATGCATAAAATAATGAATGTGTGGGGGGTCGACCAAGTTGAAGCGACAAAACAACTAATGGCACATGTCATAGAGAAGGCTAATAGAAAATTGGATAATACTTCACATGGGCCATCTAATTAACTTTACAAAGAAAATCTGCCCAATTCAGCCAATATGTTCATTACTTTGTTCAATGGCCCATTGTAACATCCAATGACTTGTGTAAAGAACTAGATGCAAATGATAGTTTTGACTTTGAATCTAGATCAAAGCAACGTGTGAATCCCAAACATTTAACTAATTCACCAAGTATTAACAAATTGTTCCCAGTATTCTTATGTTTTTTCATTGCAACATATGTTTCCATGAGAGTGTTTGTTATCCAACTTGAACCATAGCCATCTTTTTATGCTTAGAAACTACAAACAATGAAAACAAAGTCGAACAAATCCAGGGAATGAATTTGTTATGGACATGCTCTATAGGAAACAGACATGCAGGTTCACTCCTTCACTATTACTTAAGCAAACAACAGCTAGAAATCTTATCAAAGATGTTTTAAAAGAAGGATATGTCTACAATAAGTTTTGTAAGAAGACTGTAAGGTTGTCAATCATAAGAAATATTTGAAATAAAAGATTCTGAACTGTGTACCCTTCAGCATTGGTATTAAGTATAAAGTTATCTGTTGTAAAGGACTTTGCATGTTTTTGTGTGTTAACAATTACATATATACTTCATCTACTATCAAGTCAAAACTTGGGGTCAAGGAAAACACTTTATGAATGTCCATGCTTTTACCTTGAGGCAATCATTAAACCCTACATTAGATGTTGTACAATATTGTAGGCTTCTTGACAATATAAAGTTGAACATTATCGATGGATGGAAAAATAAGAATTTACTCTACTTATCAATTTCTACTTTTCTCCAACAATTGTATATAAGACACCAACTGATAACCTCCCAACGTTTGAACCATTGTAAAAAGTTACCTGCAAGAGTTTTATTTTCTGGGATACTAAGCTGTAAACATGCGTTGTATGGTAAGAGGTAAAATAATCTGTTCCCCAAGTATTATGCACTACAGACATCATGTTTGACCAGGGGGCAATGCCTAATAATTAACCCTTTCTCTCATTACTTAGTTTACCATGTTAAAGTTGACTTAAAACCCAGCTGGCAAATCAGCAAATGAAAAGTAAACTTGACATGTTGTTGTTTTAACCTCTTATATCTTCATAAACATTTTGTAAGTACTAAATGTTCTATCGCAGTGTTTGTCAAAAGAGTTAAAGCTACTCAATCCAGGTAATAATTTTAACGGGATATTTTTCCAAAATAAATGCTATGAATTTGCTTGCAAGAAAAATAAAACTTGTATGGCTTGCAGAAGATGATGGATCCAAGAATGTCTCATTTTCAAAAATAGAGACACTGATCGTTCTTCAATGGAGGAAAATTGCTTAAGAGAAGACATTGTTACTATCATAATTTCCCTTCTGAATATCATCACCCTTTACATTATTTTCCCAAAGGGGGTATACAACATGTGACACATGCACATTACATCAAGACCACAACACTGCATAATGGCCCGCTTACCCTCGGGTCAGAGTTCAAATTGTCAAACTGTAAAATGTACTTTATACACACCTGGTGGTAAGTTTGAGACTCCGTACTTGGATCTTCCTATTCCGAAATCATCGAGTTCTGACGATCCGTTGGCTCCCATGGTCGTCTTTCTCTGCTTGTTTCAATGGTTTCTTGTGCTATTAAGTATCCAAATGGGTAACATTAAGTTTAATGTAAATCGGGCACATCTAAACTTTCTCTCATTCAAATGTTAAAGTTGCCGTCCAAAATAATCATGGGCAATGGGTTGGTAAGTAAAGCGTTTGCTATGACATGTTAGTAAGTTTGTCTCTTTAACAAACTTTTATATACATCCACATGCTTCATGCATAAAACTCTTCAATATTAAAACAAAATCACAAAGTTTTCTTCAACGATAAATAAATCCTTGTCAAGTCCAACAATATATCAGCTTTCTAAATCCAACTGTAATACAAAAATCACTGTATTTCATCTCACTCCAGTTATGTGTTGTTAATAAAGCTCTGTGTATTCAAGCGGTTTTCAAATATTCAAAGAAAATCCCACTAATTCAGATCACCACCTGCTTTCATTGAAAACATCCCAAGTTTAAATTTCAGCAGTATAGTCCACACATCATATCCTAGCAACACAAATTTTAGACTGTAAGCCCCTCTGGGTTATTTGATATTCAGATCAATAAAGTATCGGCCCCTCTCCAGATCTTATCACCAGCCCTTTTGGCCCGGGGCTAGAAGATTGCTGTCTCCCTAAAAGTTTGTACACCTCGATAAACACCAGGCTCTTTCTGTCTGCGGGCTAACACTGTCTTGTGTTTCCTCAAACCTTCAAGCTAGTAGAGTCTTACACAAAACAATATCATCAAATATATATTTCAAATATATAATAATTCCTCATATATCCTTTAATAATCACTGCTGTCATATAATGCTAAATGCAACTTCTCAATTTTTTACTACAAGTTCGATTTAAGTCTATGATGTATTCGCTCTACAATGTTCCCAATTAATCTCAAATAAATTTTGTCAGTGTGTTCCCTCTAGATTTGTCTGTTAAACTGATTAACCGTCCACTTAAACGTTCCTATTTATAGTCCTTCCCTTTACATACCTTCCCTTACTTATCTACAGTCAGTCTGACTAAAGTAAACCACGTGGAGTTCTCCAATACAGTTACTCTATATAACTCAGGATTCTGTGTTTCCTCTATCAAATTCTTCTTTCTCAATAATATAACCTTAAGTTACAACACACACTTTATGAGGAAATATAAGTTTAATCTTGCGAGGGATTATCAAACGTTACCTTAATCCTATAATCTTTAAACCATTAGATTGTTCTCAAACTGAGTGTATCTGACAAATATCCCCACAAATAGATCGGTTTTCCTTTAAAATACCTGCACACACATGTAAGCTGACTCATATAACATTCGGGAAGTCCTGTGAAACTTTAGAACTGGTACCTGCTTTTTCAAGTTTCAGTTTACAGGAACAATATTTGTTTCCCAAGAAAACTTTCCCACAAGATTAAAATTCTTCAAATATGCTTCCTTTGTATCCTGTGATTTTCTAAACAAACTGTTGTTTGTATACAACACTGTTTGTTTCAATATAACATCCTGTGCTATTGTATAGTCGTCACAAAGTCAGTAAACTGTCAACCATGACATACATATCCAATTAACATTCACCAATTAAGTTAGCAAGGGTCTGATTCGCACTTGGGCACACTTCTTTGTTGGAAAGGCAGTGCAGGAAATTAAACCCACACCTTTAACCAACACTTTCTAATTGTCATCTGGTGTTGCTTTCATTTTGGATCAACAAGAAACCAGTGTGAGAGAAATGTAAAAAGGAAATGAAAGATGTAAATGACATTGATGAAGCATTATTGTACCATCTTCAATCATAATTCTCCAATAAATTAAGCCATGTTTATTGTTCTATTAATTCATAGTCAACCTTTTTACAGCCAATCCTTCAATGTTCACTATAACACCTGGTAGATAGGTCAAACTTTGAAATATTTTCCCACAATTTCTTTTAAGGGGACATTTGATGCCTTTTCAAAATCAATTATTGGAGCACATTCTAATTCTGCTGAAGTAAATGGATTGAGAAAAGACTATAAACCAATCTTGTACAAATTACATCATCTACAAATACATTTAGTACAAATTAATTGCCGTAAGCTCATCCAAGACTTAATTGATCTCATGTTCCAAAAGGATTCAAGTGGTAATTATAAACCAGAATAAACGAATTTCAAAATAGTGGAGCAGAAAGTATTACACTTTAAAATGAAATTCCTTTCACAAACATGTTTCCTTCACTTTAATAACAATAGTTTTTTCATAGAATCTACTCATGGAAAAAATATATAAATAAAAAAAAGTTAACTTGTGGTATTTCTGGATAATAAATAAGTGTCATTATCTTTAAAGATGTCATGTCTGTGTTAAATGGACCATGAGAAGATGCATGAAGACAAGTAGATGTTATAAATTATCACTTACTTCCACAAATCAAACAGATAATTATCATCTCACCTATTACCTAATTAATCAACCCAATAAGGGACTTAATTGTCGACACATGCAGACTCCATGATTGAAGTTTTTGACAAGCTTTTCTCATTCACTGACAATACTTTGACTTGCTATGACTTCATGACACATGAAGTAAGTGATTTATAGGTTAAACTGATTTATAGGTTAAATAGATTTCTTTTTGTCTTAATACAATATAAGACATAGGCAAATTACTCTGAAATTCTCATGATGGAATAGGTTAAAAATCAATTAATGAAGATTATTTAATTATCGCTTCATCTCCTTGGTGTTTCAGGTTAGAAATACTAGACGGCTGTTATCAAATGGACCTTCAGTTTCCCATTAGTATAGACACAGATAAAATCTTCATCAAGATTAACATAAACAACTTCTCTCTCAAGAACTAACCACTTTTATATGTAACCTCATTATTCAAGTGTTCTTAGCAAAACTAAAGTAAAAACTGCACATTTGTGAAGGACTTTCTATAGTCTTGCATTGAGCTGTTCAATTATGTTATTCTAAGATTCATATACATTCAATAAAGTACTGATGGAATAAACCAGTATGGGTACTAGACTTGATTGATCCTGTTGTTCATTTATCGGTAGCTTTGGTTGGGCAGCAGGGTACCGTTTTACTAAACAACTTACGGAAAATATTTGCGTAAGTCATAATTGATAAACATGGATAATATCTTAAATGAAAGAACAATATTGCAAAGTAACATGCCATTGCAAAGGTCTTGGAGAGACGATTTCAATGATGTGTTACTTTGCAATATTGCTTCGCCCAATACTGAACTAAGAGGATTTGCTGTTTTAGACTTACGCGTAAACTGATTAGTAAAACGGTACCCTGCAGGTATACAGTGGTTAGGGTGTCAAACTACGGATCTCTAACCTTTATAACACGAAGTCTTTTTTCGCAATGTTCAGAATTCCTCAGTTATAATTTTAAATTGTAGGTGAAAAATGGATAGAATTTGGAGAAGTCATATATTGAGTCACCAACCATTTCCTTGTTATCAGACAAGCACAGTCTGCTTATGTTTTCATAGGCAAAACATGACACAAATTCCTTAGACATTGAAATCTTTGTATTTATACAAAGCAGTTACATATACTGAACACTTATAATGAACATACTTGTACAAATATTGACAGACGTAACAATGGAGAGTAAATATTGAAGGTGTTTATCATGTAACATTCAACTAAGCATTGAAACATAACAATACAGTTACAAACCAATATTTCAAAGGGCCTGAAGACAGAGTGAGTTTGTAAAATATTAAAAGATAAAACATTTCTGAGATCTTTTAAGTCACATTAACTCTTTACCAAATACAAAATCTTCCTCTGTCCAAAATTGAAAGAGGTTGCAGACGACATTACACAAAATGTGACGAAATTAAAAAATAATCATCTGAAAGGGCAGTTAACATTGTTTTCCAGAGTTGTCTGCAATAAAGTGGTCAAATGTTGATAATGGTTGGTAATGGCTTCAGGCACATTTTTGGAACTTACTTACGATATGTTACTCTTATAGATTTATTTTGATTTAACTTAGATACTCTGTCCCCCTTTAATGGTTCTTTAAAGTTCTTTACTTGTGATGGATCAGCCAAAAATTCCTGTTTCAAATTGAAGTATCACCCACAAAGATTCAACAGTCATTATTGGCAATCCCTGTCATGATACCATTGTTTATAACTATAAGTTATGAATAAGTTATTTGTTTTACCCCATCAACTATTTTATGAATGTGGTTCTTCTCAATATGTTACAACCCATCCCTTGCTCAAATTAAAGAGCTATTCTCAAATGGGACATTAGATATAAGGTCTGGGCCTACCAGCTAACCTTTAAGTATAAGTAGAAGTAAGTATACAGGAATGATATTTGACCACAGAATAGGGCATAAAACACTTGAACACCCTTGGAGTTCATTTCACTTGACAAACCTCTGCTAGGGATTATCATTTACAATCAAATAAGGTAGATAAAGAACATTTATAAGTGGCAAAAACCAACAAGTATAAAATATCTCCCTTCCCAGATATTTAACATTGTGACCCTCTGAAACATTGCCCCCCTTATTGTATAGCGTGACTCCCCCCACCTTATTGTCTCATAATTTGTGAATAGTTTGCCTGTTTTTCATTATGTAACTAATATAAAATTTTGAAACTCTTTACGAAGCAACAAAAGCTGAGAACATTTCAAAAAGATTTGTGTTTTTTTGTGTTTCTGTGACAGGTGAAGCTTAATGGCAGTTCTTTATTTGAAGACAGAACCGTAAAAGCACAGATTGTTAAAGACTGTTTCGAGGAAGTTATTTGATAAAAATCTATACCTAAAATGTGAAACAAAGTTCTTTCCAGTGTTTCCTCTTTCTTCTGTATTGAACCTGTTTCACATTTGAAATTGTAATGCTAGTCAGCTAAAAAAGCCGACAATTAAATAGTACAGTATAGAGAATTGCACTTCCCTAATCTGACACCTTGTCTTAAGTGTTACTTAATTAGCCTTTCACACATCAGTGCATAATCATGCCAATAGAGTGATTGACAATGTGGGTCTGCACTGCTACCAATTGGATTCCGGAAATTTGATTTTGGAATAAAACATGTGGTGTTGGTGAATTTTTGGGGAAAATTTAAAAAAAAAGTTTAAATTTGGAGGATGCTAATGTTATAAACAAATGTTATAAAGTGTTATCAAGTTCTTCTTGTTTCATACAAATCCGACACAAATCACTCAAACATGAAGGGGTCAAGGGTTTGGCATTTTTCCTCCTATACCTTTAACACCTTTACAAGAGAAAGGTGTCATATATGTTTTTACTGGATTAGGGCCCTTAGAACCTCCCAAACAGTAGCAGGCTTAATCCCCGGGGGTTGAAGTAGGTCCTGTCTAGACTGGTCAGCTGTATTGTTTTATATGGGAACAATAGCAGACATACAGGATTGTGTCATGTTGTACTCATATCTCCATAATGTTACATCAATTCAACAGGGGGACCTGTGTTCAATAGTTACAATCAGGGCTAATAACCAACCTATCAATATTGGTTGCTTAACCCTTAGAATGCTGGGTAATTTTCTAAAAATAGATTTTTGTGTCGTCTGCTTTCCATAAACGTAAATATCTGTTTAATTTTGTTGAGGAAATAAACCCAGGGTAACAAACAGGTTTGAGCACAGGCCAGCCGCCAATTTTCTTGGCGGCTGGCCTGGATCTCACTTGTTTGCATAAGCATGAAGTTGGTTCCAGCAGTATAAAGGTTAATATACTATAATCAGCTGGTGGGACAGTTTGGAAAGGTACTTGTAAAGTTTCATAAAGGATCATTAATATTCAACTTATTACAATGATAAAGCAGAGGAATCTCTATCTTGGTTGGGAGAATGAAATACATGTAGCATCTAGAATTTATTTGACTTTAAAAGTGTTTTTTGCGATAAAACGCTTCAGTTACTTTAAATGACAATTCAGAAGGTTTTATCACATAAGTATAATGCATAATGTGGGGGAATTTATTGTTATGAGACAAAATTGTATATTTGTGGACATTTTATTACTCACAAAATGGACACTTAATTTTTATACTGGGTGGTTTATGACATTTTAAGATGCAAGATATCATGTGTAAAACATCAATCGCTATCAAAAGCAATCTTAATTCAACGGTTGGAATGCACTTTGAATAATATAAAATAGCAATTTCGAAAAACTACCACATAAATTAAGAAGTTATTTGCAGAAATTTCATGACAATTCAATAATACTCATCTTTTACCACTTTATGCAAAAAAACCCCCAAAACTTTTTATTATAGAAAACAAAATTAAAAAAACTTTGTAACAAAAGAAGCATTTGGTTTATTGTGGCAAATTTAATGCACTTTTTTCAAGGATGCAACTTCTCACTTAAATAATTGGTTGCATCGTCATAAGTAGCAAATGACCAGTATGGGATTTAGAATCGGGTATTAATTGTAGAAAAAGATATAAAAAAATAAATCAGATGTAAATATTAAGATTTCAAAGCAATACTATAGTAAGTGCTCGATATATGTAAAGGACTTACTTAAGTATCGCATTTATTGAACCCTCAAATTATAAAGGAAGAACTTTTTGGTATTGGGCATTTCATGGTGTTCTTCAAATTCCCATTTCCTTACAGCAGCTGCTGTTACTTTAATTTCCTTCTGAATTGAAGGATAGCAATCCTATCACAACATAGGATCATGTAAAAGATGTAAATGGCTTTTAGCACAAGCTTGTGAACTACTCCAGTTTATAATTTATATGGGTCAATTTGACAAGGTGTTCCAATGTAAAATTGAAAGGTACTTGAAATCAGGGCAGACTGATCTACATTGGTAAACCTCTCAATTAATTTCTGACAGTTGGTTTGTCAGAGACAATTAACATGTGATATATTTAATATAATTTTTTTTTTTAAAAAAGATTAAGAAAAGAGGCCATTCTTCTGATAAGTTACCAATTTGGTCTACATTGACTTAGAAAAGACCTCATCACAAAGTTTGAGAAATCCTCCAAGGCGCAAAAAGGAAAGGTGATTGCATACAAAGAAAGCCCTCGAGGTGTTTGTTGACAAAGTTAACAAGATTAAAGACACTTACATACTTGGATTTGGCAAATAGGGCAAGCTGGTTTTATTGTAATACAATTTACCAATGTCAGTCCATAATCATATTGTAAATATTGTGACGTATTGAATTCCGTCTGATGTTCTTTTTTTCCCCCTCCTTTTTTGCTCTCATTATAAAAGCAAATATTTGAAACAGGGAATAAAAATGGTCATTGACCTTGCTCTTTATCCGAAAAGCTTTAGGCAGACTAGATTAATCTAGTCTGCCTAAAGCTTTTCGGATCAAGAACAATACAGACCAGTTACCAATTATGTAAAACGAATCCATGGAAAATTGTGTAAATGATATGATATCTAAATTCAATGCATGAAAAGGAACATTAACTCACAGATCATTTTATGTGTGATTGTTATATAAGAGTGTGACCATTGAAATTGAAGGCAACAGCAGACGCCAATAAAAGTAATAAAAAAAAATCTTTATCACACTGGATAGGTAATCTTGTCAAATAGGCAGGAGTTACTTATCTTTTTGTCACATAAGATGTTTTGCAACAAATGCATTAACCCTGAGAATGCTGGATAATTTTCTAAAAATAGATTTTTGTGTTGTCTGCTTTCCAAACCCTTAAATATCTGTTTAATTTTGATGAAGAAAGATACTCAGAGTAACAAACAGATTAGATCACAGGCCAGCCACCAATTTACTTGGCAGCTGGCCTTGATCTAACCTGTTTTCATAAGTATGAAGTCGGTTCTGGCACTATGTGGGTTAATGAAAGGCATTATTAAGTAACTGGGGTCAATCCTCAAAGACAACAATGTTATCGGTTCTATCTGGTGCCCCGAAAAGATGATACGGGCAGACAACCGTTTGTCGGGTGGCCATGTTTATCCGGCGTCCGTGACTCGTGGCTAGTCGTGGTGATTGGTCACTGTTTATTCGAGTTGTTCCCTAATACCTTTATCAGATTAGCGATTTGTCATTCTGAATGTCGGCTCTCTTGTGAGACATGACCTTAAGAAAATGTTTTGTTTGGTGCGAGACACAGTATAAAGACTGGACATCAAGGCTGCTACAAATTATATGTTTAACTTTAAATTCTGTTGACCTTTACCTTTTTATATACTCTTAACCAATTATCAAACAATAACGGCATTTTACCAGTTTGTTGCAGACGACTTTGGAAAACATTGTGGTAAAACAAGAAATTGCTCTTAACGAGCAATTTCTCCTTTTCCCACATTGTTTTCTGCCATATCAGATTATTTTTCAATTACATCACTTTTTGAAATGTCGTATGCAAACTGTCTCAATTTGGGACAGTCGAAAAATTATTGGTGTCTGGTAAAAGGTTAACTGAGTAGCAGTAGAAAGTATTGGAATCCAATATGAAGAAAAGTGAGACATGACAAGTAAATTGAAGTTATATTTTGATTTTGATTTCTTGTTTTTGGGGGGGTTTCCCCAAATTTTCGGTATCTCTTTATAGCAAAAGTTGAGGTAATTTCAGTTGATATCAATACTACACTTCTGTCCCCATTTATTTCCAGGATATCATCTGCATGAAAATACCCCCTTAAAACACATCAAGGCATGTTTGATCAACTTATCAACATGTAATATGCGATATGTTGTATATTGCTTTGAACTGGAAAATTAGGAATCATATGACATGTAAATGGTTAGCATACAGTTTCGATAAAAGTTTAGAACGGGGTTAATTTGTATACGAAAATTGGAATAGGGGTTTGTATCACTATGGTGTTTCTTTTTTTCTATGCATGCAAAATGTGAAAGGGGGTTTCTTCCCCACTCTTCCGTTTTTAGGAAGGTGTTTCTTCTGGGGGGGGG
Source organism: Cerastoderma edule (assembly GCA_947846245.1). NCBI lineage: Eukaryota > Metazoa > Mollusca > Bivalvia > Cardiida > Cardiidae > Cerastoderma > Cerastoderma edule. Next base: position 174,456 of record OX401419.1, read on the forward strand.
GGGGTTTCCAGGTATTCCAGGATTCAAATCCAGGAGGTAGTAAAAAAGTAAATATTCCTGATTTCAATCTTTCAGATGGATGGTAAGGATTTGTTTAGGGTTAAAGTGGATTCAGTTTCACATTATGTCAACCTTGGGACCCTGAGCCAACATGTCAGTAACATTACTCCCATTAATTACATTGCATGTTATAGACCTGTAACCCAGCTACTCCATGGATATATGAGCATGCACCTGGGTATTCATACAGCTAATAAAACACAGAACCTTAACTATAACTGAGAGCAAAAAAGAGTCCAATTTAATGAAATTATAGGTGAATAAAAGTTGTACAGTTTCCTGTTGAACAAACCTAAGACTATTGTGAGGAAAGCAGAAATAGCTTCAAACATTCACTGTGTTGTCATTAACTGAATACCAAGTCAACCAAAAATTTTACCATACTATATGCTAAAGCATCATTGGAAAATGAGAAACTGCTGATAATTTGATAAATATCTTCCATGATTTCTTTCCAGACACAAGTATTTTTTCCAATTTTGATCACAATTTCCATCTGTTAACCCTAACAATTTAGGACAATGAACAAGTTGGCATTCACCATAATAATAAAATTTGAAGATCAAAATTTCAATGCAAGACTATAATAAGACCTTCACAAAGATGGAGCACTTGCTATAGTCTTGCATTGAATCCTCTATAATGTTAATCATAGACTGCATCAGAAAACATTTTACAGCTATATTAATGTTCAGCTGAAAAAAGGTCAAGCACATGCATGTCATTTCCCTCCCCAGGTGCATAAACACATTCCCCTCATAACTAATTTTGTGACTGGTCCAAATTGAAAGAGGAAGAAGACGACATTTGATAAGTATGAACAAATGACATTTTCTCTGAGTATTTGGTCGAAACGTTTGTGACAAAAGGGGAAATTGCTCATGATGACTAATTTCTCCTTTTGTCACAATCGTTATGTTGGGTCTCTGTTGTATGCAACTTATTCCAAGCCAGATGTAATGAAATAATGGATAAAGCCTAGGTAAATCCCTCCTCCATTTAACCCAGGAGTGATCAGATACCCGATTTGATTGTTGAAGATGAAAACTGACCCCGGAGCCCAGGTGGGTACCCACTGAGCCTCCGTGTTTACATAATGTCACCCCAGCTCAATTAAAATTTCTGGATCGAAATCCATCCCTATCAAAGTGGAAATTAAACCCTTTATTCCTTGAATATGTTTTTCAACTTTCAACTCTTGTAGCTATACAGACCTCTTTATAAAGAATAAAGGCCGAAGACATTGTACTAAGACAATTCTCAGAATTTGTTAGTTTTATATCAAAAGTATTCAGTTTTATTGCAATGCCCAACTCCTAATGATTCAGGATGAGCCCTTACTAAAGTTTCCATGAGGTATAATTAAGTCAGATATAACCATGATTGGTCATTCCATAAATCACTTCCATTCAGTGAATTTTGAAAATGTCTATGGATAATTCTATAAAGTGAATAATCACATTAAGTGTCATCTGATTAAAAGACTCAACAGGAAAACTGGTAGACTTTCCCTACTTGTGATAAGTTCACCATTTGAGGATAAAAATACTTATTTCAAATTTTTGATTTGAGTTCTCACAGGGCTCACAGAAGCTGAAATTTGTAATAGTAAAAATATTGATTATCAGACACTATGCCAGGACCATGTGATAAGACAATCTCTTTTTGTATCGCACTCTTAAAGTTTTTACGGATGTATACATCATTGTCGCCATGTTATGTAGTTTGAAAAACAGGCCAACCCAGTTACACAGCTATGCAGAAGTAAAAAAAGAAATGCGCAATAACTATTTTGAACTAGAGTGGTTTGAATAAATCCTTCTGCTGTTTAAACCTAGTAGACAACATCAATTTAATAATGAAAGTTTATTAAATCATGCTTCCTGCATAATTCATATTTAATATGCTTTGCCCAAGTGCTTCCAGAATCAAAGGCATCAAACAAGAACCTGGGTCATATAAGCATAGCTTTCACTACACCATTGGCTCAATTTCATTGCAATGCGAGATTTGGGTAGTTTGGCATCCAGTTATAACTTATTTTTCATTTTCACAGTATTTTTAACCAGCATTACCTAAAACAATATATTTTGGCTTCAAAATGGAAATGTACACCCTCTGAAGAATGCATTAAATTTCAGCCCACCTGTCAAACTGAGATTGAATGTGAAAATAAAGCACTTCCCAATTGAATAGCATGGGCGACCCTGAACCTATCTGCGCAGCCCCTAACTCACCCCTGACCTTTCTATAAAGGGTTTATCATATATCATTATGGTATCAGCAATAGACATGGCACTTTTCTAACCATGAAAACTACTTAAAAACATAAGGTTGCCATTAAAACCTCATTAAAACATCATAAACAGCTAACATCTCCGTAATCCTACCCATGTAAATGAACATCATTCTAGCAAGAATTCTTCAATCCAGTCTGCAGCTGATAACATGTGAAAACATTGTGACAAACAAAGAGTTTGCTCATGCCAAGCAAAAATCTAATGTCCTTTTGTTACAATGCTTCAACCAATCTTATTGAATAACCCGTTGATTAACCCAACAATCAAGTAACCTGTTTAGTTACAATTGCTTTCCCAAGTTTATTTTCCATATTTCTTTGCAACAGGAAAGGTTGATCTTACTAGACTGAAACAATTTCTAACCCTTAGAATGCTGGGTAATTTTCTAAAAATAGACTTTTGTGTAGTCTGCTTTCCAAAACCAGTAACATCTGCTTAATTTTGGTGAGGAAAGGTACTTAGGGTAGCAAATAGGCTAGATCACAGGCTAGCCGCCAATTTACTGGCCTGAATCTTACCTGTTTGAATAAGCAAGAATTCGGTTCCAGCACAATAAGGGTTAAAGCCAAAAAAAAATATGGTATGCCTATGATAATGACGAATTTAAAGGGTTCTATGTGCCCTGCTATAAGAAACTTAGGGTAACCTCACTGTAACATCTGAATATAATGTTTTTTACTAGTAAAAGGATTGCTAATAAAAAGTTTAAAATGAACATTTTTGAAATTTTCATAAAATCAAGGTTTGATTTTTCAATAATTTATTTTACTTCCTTCACAACAATCCAAGCATCTGTCTTGGCCAAACTTATATTCCTACCACTTGAGTCACCATTCATAAGGAAATATCAACCAGTCCCCACTCAACTTTAGATATTACAAACTGTCAAGTAATCTCTGTTACTTCTTGCTTTTAGTTTTCCCCCTCATTAATGAGAGATTCTAGAGCAGTTGATTTGAAAAATATCTTAATAAAACATTCATTCATAAAGGTCAGACATTAGAGTATATAAAGATTTAAAGGAAATTCTCTACTTTATTCAAAACATTTAACTACAATTTCTGCAGAAAAAGATCCCCATTATGACATGCATTATGGGAGGAAAAGTGTTGACGGCAGAACGTCATGACAACCGCAGAACGTCATGACAACCTGATACACGTCAGTGAAGTAAGAAGGAAACAGTTCATCTGAGATAGTCAATCTAATTCACACCATAGCATGGCAACCATGACAAATTAATAGTGGACAACATGGCGGGATAACTTTAAAGTGAATGACGTTTTCAACAATTTTCATCCTTTATTGCAATGGTCAAATGGAAAACTGTATCTATTTGCTCAATGAAGCAAGTAATTAACAAGTCCTTCATCTAATGCTAGAGATGTTTTCAATTGGGTTTCAATAAAAACTCAATACTTTTGAGAATGTACCTATCAGTGCAGTTAAAGTTGAAAGGTAATGCATGGTTAAAAAGGACGGTTTAAATGTAAAAAGGAAAATACTCAAATGAGCAAGCACAAAATACTTTAATCTTTAATCCCAAATTGAAAATTCCTCTGTTTCTATGGAAGAAAGAGACAAACTAGGAATTCAAACAAGTAAAACATATTTTTACTGTACATGTGTACCCATTCCATAACATGCCCTATCTCCTTTCTCCATCTGTTTGACAAGTTTCCAGCATTACCCCTTTCCCAAACAACAAATTTTAGACTGTTCCAAATTGAAAGTTTGCAGACGACATTTCAAAATGATGATCAGCAGAATGCTTAACCCATTACCAAACAATAACAACATTTGACCACTTTGTTGCAGAAAACACTGGAAACCATTGTGGGAAAAGGAGAAATTGCTCGTAACGAGATATCTTTCCTTTTCCCACAAGGTTTTTTGCTCTATCTGAAGAATATTTTTCAATTTCATCACATTTTGAAATGTCGTCTGCAAACTCTTTCAATTTGGGACAGTCCAAAATTTGTTGTTTGGGAAATGGTTAAAGAAAGTCATCTTTGATAGTGAGTCAGTAAGAAAGTTATAGCCAATAAATCACAATATTACTAAACATAGTGAAAACGGCTCATAAACATATACATCTTTACAGTCCTAGCATGTCAGATGTACCATTAAAACAAGGCAAACTCTTGTTGATAGATTTGTCAACTGATTGATCATGGTATAAATGAATGTTAACCATTAGAATCCTGGTTAATTTTCTAAAAAAAGATTTTTGTGTTGTCTGCTTTCCAAAACCTTGAATATCTGCTTCAATTTGATGAGGAAAGACACTCAGAGTAGCAAACAGGTTAAATCAGAGGCCAGCCACCAATTAACTTGTTTGCATGAGCATGAGGTCTGTTCAAGTACTTTTAGGGGTAAGTAACAAGTCCTTCCCTTCAACCTTTCCGTAATACAGACTTATTGAAAAGCATTTTGTTTTCGACAATATTATAGTGCCCATATCCCTGTATCCTGGGACTTTCCCATCATTGCTTTAATCAAAGAAAAAAGTCCCTCAAGCCAATGACTACTTTCGATATGGTCAATTAGAAAGGTCAAACAGATACACGTAAATCAAAGTAGACTTGTAACTCTCATAATGATTCAGCTTAATTCTGCATGTCAATCAGACTGACTTGTTATTCACTCAATTTGTCATCAAGTGACATTCATTGTAGAATTTATCGCTTGTACCTTTGTCAGTCCATTTTTAATTGGTTATAAGCAATGTGGGATAGGGGTGAGTTTATAGCCATTTTCAACAATATTACAGCTACACAATGACAGTCAATGTGCCTAGTCATGTTCCCTGCATTGCCTGTGAGCATTAATCGGCCAATATTTCTTCCAACATGTACTGACTATTACCTCTTATACAATTGGGAACTACAACCTGCTCATATGGCTTGCTTTTGGATTGCTTATAATCAATTAATCTATATACTTGTTAGTATGGGTTTTAGACAGTGTCAAGATCATTTCAGTTTTAAATCTGAATCTAAACCAGTATTTGAACCTACATGGAGAGGGGCAATGCGATTTCAAGTTCTGAACTCTAATCACTAGACTATGGAGACCCCTTGCTTTATTTAAAGGTGTGATTAATAATTATTGACTGGCTAAATCTCTGAATTCTCTTAAAATGATGATTTGTATTTGGTGTTTTCAGTCATGGATTAGGCCTTTTGTATACAGCTACTTGAACAGAACACCATGCTTCTTTTTCTTTTTCCAAAACTGTACAAAATCCACCTCTAGGGCATCTTTGTACAGGTTGTATTTACTAATGCAATGGGAAGGATATACTCTGAGAATAGATATGTGTGCAAACCTCACAGTAGTATGACTGTTGAGCCCCCCCCCCTACAATTTTTTTTAAACACTACCCATTCCATTAATCAACCACAGAGGGAATGTTTACCCAGGATCCCGGACCCAGGATATGGGCTCCAGTAGGGGGTGAGGGCCCACGCCCATTCATCAACATTGACAGCTACCGGGTACCGGTCAGGATACAAGGGCTTGGTTTACAGAGGAGACAGTATTAAAGGAGCCACAGGGGTCCTGAAAGAGGCCATAGGAGTCATTTATTATCCATTCATTAACAATGTCCCTCCCACTTGTCACCTGAAAACTGGCTATCTTAGATGAGTGGACTTTGAAAATCTGCTGATAGTGCAAAAATGATTGGCCATGCACCTTTATCACTTTTAGAGTATTGCATTAAGAGGGTTTATATGCTTACAGACATGAACATATACAATTTCTGAGCAAATTTTCCTTGTAACTGCTCAAACAGATGGTATTTAGTAAGGACAAGTAACTTTTTGGCCATTCATTAACCACCATATCAAAGTGTTCGATACCTGGGGTTAGTATTGCACTCAAGGGTTCATTGAAAGCCTTGCGTCCTACTGTGTGACACATTTAGGGCCAATTTCAGTTACACCATTGCAATCTCATCTCATAAATTACTGCCTTTTGTACACAGAAATCAAGCAGAAAATAGCATCAAGAAAACTTGATTGTTGCCTGAAGCTTTTCAGATTGTGCATAAAAGGTATCAGGCAATAAGTCACATATGGATCTTGATTGTGTTATTGTTGTGAACATCTAAACATTTCATCCTAGAATCATCTTTCATATACTTTTGTTTGTATGGGGTTTAATGCAGTGTCAACAGTATTTCAGTTATTTTTACAGCTTTCCTGAATTTCACCAGTACTAGGCAGGACTCTGTGTTATCATGCCATGAAGATTTCCAGTGCAGCAAGTGAGGATTGGACCCAGGGCCTTACACTTTAACCCTTTCCCAAACAATAACAACATTTGACCACTTTGTTGCAGACAACTTTAGAAAACATTGTGGGAAAAGGAGAAATTGCTTGTAATAAGCAATTTTTCCCTTTCCCACGATGTTTTCTGCCCTATCAGAAGATTATTTTCCAATTTCATCACATATTGAAATGTCGTCTGCAAACCCTTTCAATTTGGGACAGTCGCAAATTTGTTGTTTCGGAAAGGGTTAAACACTGGATAACTCAGGGCCCTTTCAGACACTTGTTTCCCCCAAATTGGTAGTAATCAATTGTGTACTTCATATACAAAACAGTTAACTAAAGGCAAGGTACTTGCTTCTTTGCCTTGGAAGGAACAAAAATTGAACCAATTCTCAATAGCTCAGCACAACATTATTGTCATTTCTTAACAAGAGTCAAGGTCATGTTATAGTGTAACACTGAGCCACATATCTGTCTTTAACCCTTCAAGGACTAACAGAGAAAAGCTGACGATAGCAAGTTGATAATTAAGCCCAAAGTCAATATTTTGTACATCAGGGTGACACCTAGTGGGGGTCTCCGAGTTGGTCAATATGTCCATATATAAAAGCGCATATATTATAAAGGCCTGATATGATCTAATGATACCAACCATCAACCTGGGAGGGAAGCCAACTTTGTGATGGTGCTTTTCAGGGCAGTGTTGATCAAGTGCAGACCATTGGGTACAGATAACTTTCAGAATTAAAATGCTCATTTGTGCCATAAAGAATATTGAATGAACATATACAAAACCAAAACAACTGATCTTGTCTCTTTCTACGAACAGGTTATTTTGGCAGAGACATAGATAATATTGTCTCTGACCAAACTAAATGTCAACACATTTACTTAGTCAAACAGACCTATTGGAAATAATAATCCTTTCAAACAGAAGACAAACAATATAGGAAATATAACCATGCCCTTCTTTTTAATGTTTCCAAAACATGTTTGAAGACAAGAAGTTCTGTTTGAACATTATTTTGTAGCCATCTGTTCACGGTATTGACTTGGATAATAGGGATGAAGGGACTGCACCAAGAGACAATCTGAAGTGCTTGGTCAATTCAGCATGTTTAATGAACTGAGCCAGCACTGTGTGTACAGAGCTATGGAAGCCAGGTTATTATCTGGACACACTTGACGGGCAGACTGACCAACGACCTCCCCGAAGCTGTCCCGATGTTTGCTGGTCAACATTGGAGCGCAGAATAGACAATGACCGATTTAAACTGACCATCCGATCTGTTTGGACAATCTGAAGTGTGCAGGGGATTAAATAAACTGCAAGCAATAAATGTTTGTGTACATCATCATTTATGACCCATATCTTGGTCCATTATTATGCTTGTTCAAAGTTTGCATTTGAGAGAGAGAGAGGTGGACTGCTCACACTAAAAACAATTACAAACAAAGATCCAGTGTGAGAACAGAAAATCTGAACAAAGGAGAACCAGCGCTAAACAAACGACTCCCACTCATCAGAATAGGTGCTACTAGGTAAGCAGAAAGAAATGAAGACGCACAATACAATCATGTGTTTTCTATATCTATAGTAAAATAATTCAGTATAAAGATTGCCTCTTATTTTCTCAACATTTCCTGATCCAATCAAATTAGTTCAAATACTCTTTATCTCTGCTATTTGTCATCTAAACTGACTATTTCAATGATTCAAGCTTATTGTAACAGAAGATTCTTAATTTCTGCCAGTAGTAATGGAGGTGAGCAAAGCTATCCAAGGAAAGATGCAAAACTTAAACTGATAAGTGATCATGAGCAAACTTTCCTTTTGTCACAAAGCTTTCCTTTCAAATGTCGCTTGCTGTGAGTGTTTAATATTGTATGAATGAGGGAAAAGGTTTTAATCTTTTCTTGTTTCATAACCCTGTGATTGATGGGAAAACGGCCCATCAACTATGTGGTATGAATTAAGGAATTTACGACAATATTTTTTATCTCCTTGCAATTTTTTGCAAATCATCTAACTGCGAAATTGTTGAAGTCATATATATCTTAGTGATATGTCTGTTACTTTATCATTGTAGATATCGGATTTCATCATCAATTTTAAATCAGATCCAATTTTAAAAGCTTTCAACATTCTTTCTGGCAAATAAGTTGTGATATAGATAATTTTGATTTCTATTCATTTACTCCTTATAATAGTTATCATAAGACCATTTTATTGGTATTGTCAGCTCTCGAAAATGTTTTTAAAACTTTCAAAGTCAAATGCAACCAATAGAAAAAGGTGCATCCAGAATTGATAATTATCCACTGAAATCATTGTGACAAAAGGAGAATTTGTTCATTTCAAATATCGTCTACAGAGTGAAAGGGCTAACAGAATAAAGAAGAATAAACAGAATGCATCATGATTAAATACCGATTTTCAATTGCAGGGTCTACACAGTAAATACCAGACCGAAAGCCCCGGACAATTTGACCATTGTCTAAGGTAACAAATTCCTTCAAATTATATATTTCAAGTATCATAAATAAAACAGCAAGCGATTTCTTTACAAAGACCATTAGACGATCCTCACTCTAATGACACCCATATTTCAGGCAAACGCCTCATTAGGGTGACAAATTCACCCTATTTAGTTAATAGAATATGTGCTAATGGAAAAACCATAACAAAAGATCACAGGTTTTTAACTTTTAAAAAATCTTTTTCAAGCTAGATCATTTGGAATCTTGACCCCGTATTCTAAAATTAGAACTTACTCTTAACGAATTCCTTGTTTCGGTTTCCAGTACTTTAAAGCTAAAGACCTAAAAATCCAATAACTCAGCTTTCCTTTAACCCTTTACCAAACAACAAATTTTTGACTGTCCCAAATTGAAAGAGTTTGCAGACGACATTTCAAAATGTGATGAAATTGGAAAATAACCTTCCGATAGGCCAGAAAACATTGTGGGAAAAGAAGAAATTGTTCGTCACGAGCAATTTAACCTTTTCCCTCAATGTTTTCTTAAGTCGTCTGCAACAAAGTGGTCAAATGTCATTATTGTTTTGGGAAGGGTTAAAAAAAACATAATAATTGGTCATTGATACTGAAACCATGATTGGACAAAAGGAGAGATTGTTCATGATGACAAAATTTATCTTCTGAACAAGGCAATTCTATTGATTGCCTAAAAATTATAGCTTTGTTTAAGTCATCCAGAGGGAATATGAAAAAGATCTTTCTATAAAGAAAGCTTTTTTTCATTATGCCAGTTGAAGTCATTATCAAGAAATAACACTTTAAACTCATACATCATAATTTTTGCTTAAAGTTTGGGAGAGTCTGAAAATCCCCTATTTGGGAATGGTTAAAAGGAATATTTCATAAATCACTGTTTATGGAAGTCACCATGAAATCACCGAAATACAGCAATTTATCAAACTAAAAGGGTTAATTATTTCAGTGTCTAGGGCGACTGTTGACATTTGGGGCAAGGTCTGGTAAATAAGGGGCCCAGTAATCAAAGGGGTCAATTCATGGGCACTGGGTCTACAAAACATGAAATGGGCTGCCAGAAACCCTTCATTAACCAGAGTTCATGGTCTATCATACACAATCAGGACATTTCCTTCATGAAACTTTATTCCTTCAAATAGTTTGCAAAGCCAGATTAACCCTTTACCAAACACCAAATTTTTCGACTGTCCCAAATTGAAAGTGTTTGCAGACGACATTTCTAAATGTGTTGAAATTCAAAAATAACCTTCTGAGAGGGAAGAAAATTACTCGTTAAGACGTTTTGCAGAGTCGTCTGCAAAGAACTGGTTAAATGTCATTGTTGTTTGGTAATGGGTTGATACAAACAGAGCATCATCTGCTGTTGAGAATTATTTTGTTCAAATGGTCTTTAACACCGTATCAACAATTTTTCAATTATGTAACAGCATTCCTGGATACACCAGTGCAAGGCAAGGGCTCTGAAGTGACTCGCCAAAGGTCAATGGTGGGAAACAAGAGCTGTTGGTGGGGCTCGAACTTGTGATTCCCGAGTTCTAAGTCCACCATCATAACCATTGGGCCACACAGGACCCCTTGAGAAATATTACTGATGTCATGCTAACTTGATACAACCAAAATTTAACGTTGAAATCTACTAGGCGGCTGCCCTTGATCTAACCTGTTTGCATAAGCATGAAGTTGGTTCCAGCACTTTAATTGTTAAAAGAGACTCAATAATGATATTTCAGTCAATGGTTCAAGATCACAGAATGTATTAACATGTAACTGTGAAGCTTAGACAAATAGCCTAATGTGACAAAAGGTAACAATGGTCGCCTAAAAGACGGAGATCATCAGTGTCATAAAGCAGGGCCTTCCAGTTGAGTAAATTGAACGCCCTTAAAAGACAACCTTCAGATGTCAAAACACCCAAAACAGTTACCGCCTACAGACTGAATGAATGAAATGATAGATTTACCCTTTCTGTATGCAAGGTAATCATCAGGCAGATAACACTTTAACAAATTACCATAGTGACAAAAATGGCTATGAAAAAAATTGCTTTATTGACCTATCATCAAGTGTTAACTCTCTTTACATCAAAATTCTTTCCTATTTTCAGCCTTACATGGGATATGAGTCCCAAAAAGGTCTATCGCAGATCACTTGTACATACATGAGGTATGATGGAAATTAGAGATTTGTCACAAATTATCTGTACTTCATCGGTTCCCAAATTGTTACAAAACAACGCCAAACAAAAAAACACATGTTTTTCAATTACCAAAATCTAAAAAAGGCATTTTGGCATGTTGACTTTTTCTACTACTGTTTGGATGTCAACAGTCATTTTCAACCCATCTTAAACATTCGACTCATGATGTGTCTAAACAGATAGCAGTACCAGATGATTACTGTCACAGTGTGTATGGAAAAAAGTACAACTCATAACTTGGCATGATTCAATGAGAATATCTAGAATTCGCACACCATCATCAGACTTTTTTTGCAACAAAGTCAAATGACTGGCTGTGTTGATTTTAGTATCTATTGAGATATTGGCTCAGCTAACAAAGGAATATCTGACATTAAAACATTTCAAATAGTTTAAATATTTTCACAGTTTGACATTTAAATGTTTTGCTTGCTGTTTATAAACATTACAGAATAAGCTTTGTCTTGTTTGCTACACATACCATTCCTTTATACAATTTTTTTTCTTTTGTAATCCATTACCAAACATTTGACCAGATTGTTGCAGACGACTCTGGAAAACGTTGTGGGAAAGGAAAAAATTGCTTGTGACAAGCAATTTCTCATTTTCCCACAATGTTTTCTACTCTACCAGAAAATTATCTTTCAATTTCATCACATTTTGAAATGCCGTCTGCAAACTCTTCCAATTTGGGACTGTTGAAAATTTGGCATTTGGTAAAGGGTTAAGCTTTGTCTTGTTTGCGACACATACCATTCCTTCACACATTTTTTTCCATCTTTTTAAAAGCATTGTTTTGTATAGGATAACTTGCCAAGGGTTCTTGTAATAATAGTATTTTCAATTGTACCCTTATAGTGCTGGAACCCACTTCATGCTTATCCAAACAGGTTAGATCCAAGCCAGCGGCCAAGTAAATTAGTGGCTGGCCTGTGATCTAACCTGTTTGATGCTCTGAGTGTGTTTCCTCACCAAAACCAAGCAGATATTTAAGGTTTTGGAGAGCAGACAACACAAAAATCTATTCCCAGATTCGGCATTCTAAGGGTTAAATGCTAAACCCATATACATTTATTCCTTGTCTAATGGCATGACATTATGTCCATATGCCACAAAGTTACAGTTAATCTTTGAATTAGTCATAAGTAGATTAACAACTGATCCCTCTTGATTGAAAGTAAATGGAATAAATGACTGATCCCTAGTGAAGGCCATGTGTTGGTCAAACAAGGAAAAAGCTAATCATTGAATGTATCCTTCTCCTAATCCAATACCTAAAAACAGCCTTTGAGCATACAATATTTGAAATTATAGTGACAAAGGGAGAATATACCTATCATAAGCAAATTTTCATCTTGTAAAAAGATTTAAATGCATTTTCAATTGATTACCATTTTTGCAATGGTAATTTTGTCATAACTTAAATTATCTATTATGGTGCTCTCACTAATACATCTCTTGAAACGGAGAAAGCACTTTTGGTCTTGGATGTTTAAAAGAGGTAATATTGCTACATAATCCCTTATTGGTCAGCGAATAGAAATTCAACACATCTGAAATGTTGAGAGAATCTTAAAGTTTGAAGTATTAAAAGACAACTGTCTCTAAATGTTGCTGGTTAATCAACTCCGAATTGATCAAGCATTTGATCCATATTTCAAATATAAAATCACCAAGAGCAAAATACTCACTCCTGTTGTTTGAATCAATAAGGACATCAGAGTTACTTCCCCTATATAAGGTGAGCCTGCATAGTTATTACAGAGTGAGACTTGTGTCATTCATAGCAGATATATCTCCTCATTGCCACTATGATAGATGGATTAATAAACCAATATGGGAAATACAAAACTCCTATCAAATATTCACTTCAATTTGACATAAGATTTCTACTCCAGTTTAAAAATAAAAGATAAGATCAAGCATGCATCCTACTTTAAAGAGTTCATCACTTTTTCAAGCACCAACCACAGAATACAAAACCTTTATCTGTTTGTTTCATTTTATCCTTGTGAAAAAACAGAAAATGTCATAGTATGCAATTTCTTTATATTTTTTGAAACAATAATTTCATGATGAAAACATTGGGAAAGAAGGAAAGAAAGCTCATTGTGAGCACCTCTTTGTTTTTTGGCCCAACATTTTCAAGAAATTGGTAACATTAACCCTTTACCAAATGCCACATTATCCACTGTCCCAAATTGAAAAAGTTTGCAGACGACATCTCAAAATGTGATGGAATTGGAAAATAATCTTTTGATAGGGCAATTACTCCTTTTTCCACAATGTTTTTAAGAGTTCTGCAACAAATTGGTCAAATGTCTTCATTGTTTGGTAATGGGTTAATGACATACGTGTAAGGGGCATCATACTTTGAGCATATATTTATGATACTTAACATAATTAACATATAAGCAGAGGCCTTGATAAGAGTGTTACAAAATGATTGGAAATCCTAAATTATGGTTACCAATTGTGAATTTACTAAACTACAGATGTTTAAAACTTTAGAAATATAAATATTTACATATTGTTTTTGAGCAAGCAGGGCTCTCACAAAGTTTCTCTAGCACTTTAAGCATCAATACATGATACAGCATCAGATCAATAGCTTTATCAAGACCTCTACTGTATGGGAGACTACGAGTGTGTTAGTAGAGAGACTGGAAGAAAAGTTGCTTGTCCTTATCTAATAAAATTCATCTATTTCGAGAGTTCAGTGCAATAGTAAGTGCTTTACGTATGTGAAGGACTTACTTGTCTTACATTGAACCCCGGCTTGAAATTATCATTAAAATAGAAACTTATTCACATCATTCTACAAGTGTAACTGTGAAAACTTTGCATAACATTGTAAACATTTAAATCAACATAATAGAAAAAATAATTTACTCATGATGGACAATTTCTATTTCTAGCCATTTTAGGCCCACATTTTTCAAATGTTGTATCAACACTGTATCAAAGGGTCAGTGCAATACTATAGTAAGTGCTTCATGTTAATGAAGCACTTACTATAGTCTTGCATTGAACCTTTGTTATGTCATTTGCATTTATGAAACATGTAGGGAAGAAGCAGCTCTTTGGAATTTATCATAAGACAGGAGAAATTTAAAAAATCACAAGCAAGTATTATTCCTCACTCTGCAGTGAAGTGTTAGAAAATAACAAAAAAAAGAACACAAAAATGGTAAGAATTGGGGTGATAACATTTGAAGCAAGGTCACTAAACTTTGGAGGTTATATATTTTGTATTATTTGAGAGGATCATAGAACATTTTCTATGTTACCATGACTACAGTAACATAAGCTTACCCCTGGCAACAGGATATATGGAAGAGTAGGAGGAATCATGGGTGGAGTCTAGAGTGAATGACAGATCCTCTGGTGGGGGAAAATGGAGGGAAAACAACAATAAAATAGAGAAAACATTCATACCACAATATCACAGCAATGATGCAAAAGGATGGAAAATGGAGGAAAAAAATAAAATAAGTTAAGGACGATAGTAAATATGCATCTTAACCCATTACCAAACAATAAGGACATTTAACAAGTTTGTTGCAGACGACTCTGGAATTCATTGTGCGAAAACGAGAAATTGCTCATAACGAGCAATTTCCTGTTTTCCCACAATGTTTTCTCCCCTATCAGAAGAATATTTTCTAATCTCATCACATTTTGAAATGTCGTCTGCAAACTCTTTCAATTTGTGAGTCAAATATATGATGTTAAGTAAAGGGTTAATAAAACTGTTCTTGGATCATCTGTGTGAAAGATCTTATCTGTTTGTCAAATTTATTTCAAGCAAACCAAACTAATCCTCTGCATTTTTGTCACATATCATTATGACATATTTTTTTTTATTTAACCTATCTTCATTTGTCATCTGAGGAATTGGTCTTAGAAAGAAACTCCTTGCAACAAGCAAATATAAGATTGGTGTCTCAATAATTCACCAGACATCTTGGATCAAAATATGTCTTTTGACTAGCTACTTGTGTGTTTTATTTCTCAAAAGATCTTTTTAATTCCTTTGACCTCACATAAAAATATTAAGATATCACTCACACAGACATACAAAATTCAGCTTTCTTACAAATGCATCGACAACACAATCCCTTTTCAACGAGTCAATATGATGTTTTTTATAGTTACAAAAGATGATATTTCTTTCATTTCAATGAGAGAGATATCACCATTAAAAACTACACCAAGCTATCTGTATTGTGATTTGTTATTGCCAAATCTACCAACTATCGACAATATTCACTGGATAAATTGTTTAAATACAAACTGACAACAATTTTTACAACAACAATACTAATAACAAAACTAGCATGTCTTTATTTCTTGTAAATTCACCTTCAACACATTTGGACAAGAGATTGTCCAATATAATGGTAAGTAAGCAAATTCAAAACATCATTAAAAAATTTTAAGGCAGATACTTAATGTTCAATTTCATTTAATGAAGATTAAAGGATATGTACAAGAGGCTAATTTCAAGCATGCACAATTTCTTTAAAATATTAAATCTTAAAAATAATGGAATCTCACTGAGTTATTTATCAAATTAAAATATTGCATCCTGATCAATAATTGCAATAAAAAAAGAAATGAAAACTTTCAATAAAGTGTATTATCATAAAAAGACAGTAAAATCATGTGATAACATGTTTACCCAATCCTCCATAAAATAATTAGTGACTGATCCAATCTGAAATCATTAATAGAAAAAAGAATAGCAAAAAACTTTTGCACTATGATATTAGGCAGAAACTATTGTGACAAAAGGTGAAATTGCTTGTAACAAGCAATTTCACCTTTTGGCACAATTGTTTCTAAAGTCATCAGCAGTAGATGCGGAAAATTAAGGCATTATGGAGTAAAGGGTTCCAAAAAATATGATGAATATAAGGGAGATAATACATACCTTCAACAGTAAGCATACAAGATGTAGTTGCCTCCCCTGCATAGTTGACAGCCTTGCAGAAATATTGACCATCATCCTCTGGGAAAACGTCAAGGAATTCAAGACGACATTTGTTGCCGATGTTGGATATTTGGAATTCCTGAAAAAATAGTATTCAAAAATGTAACTTATGCTTATACCCGTCATGTAACAGCAGTGTTAGTCACATATTGACAAATATTAGCAGAAATACACTGAAATGTGATAAGGATGTTTTCTTTTCCCTGGAAGAATAGCAATCATTCTTGAAAACAAGAAGAGCTTCATTTTTTCTTTTCTTTTCCAATAATAATTTCAAACATTTTCAACTTCTTCCTGAACAAAAACATTTATCTTGGTCATTGTCTCAAGTAACATGGATCCTTTACAGTCATTGTCTCCAATAATATGTATCCTATAATGGTCAATGTCTCAACATGTACCCTATTTTTGTTTAGTTCCTTTCTCTTTTCAGATCTTAATCTTAGTCAGAATTCCTGGAATGTAAACCAACACAATGCAAGGAAAGAATTCTTATGCAAATGCTTCTAGCAGATTAAAATATCTATTGAATGTTTAAAAAGAAAATGCTTTCCCAAGCAGCAGGAATGATTACAAATTCCAAAACAATGAGTTTACGATAGTAAGCGTTCCCTTACCTGTGAGTCAAGGACTTCTATTTTCCCCTTGAACCAGGAGATCTGTGGGCGCGGGGTACCGCTAACCTCGCACTCCAGGGTTACATTCTCACCATCTCTAACATGCTTGTCTGTCAGGGCTGCCGTGAACATTGGGGCACCATTACCTTCACCATTGGAATCTCCATTTTCTGGAAGGGAGGCGAAATTTTACATGATTATGTTACATATCTTGTAAAACTGTGTAAAGATTGGTCAGAAATTTGGGCTAACTGGTATTCAGTATCATTGAATGAAGTCTTCGTTGATTTTTGGAGAGAAAAAAAAAGTGGGAAGTATAATTTTAGTTATGATTTGACTAAAACAATTTACATTCATCTAAAAGTGTAAAATCAAGATAAGAACTACTAGGTCCTGTTCCCTTCTCAAGTAAGGAAATATATACTAAAAACCTTTCCAAAAAAGATCACATTCATTCAAATATTTGGTAATGTTAAACTTTAATTTTCATCTCATGGTCAGAGTTAAATGTGAAAGGTCAAGGTTACCTGTAACAACAAGAGTTCCCGAGGTCGTAAGAGTCTCTCCTGTAACCGTGGTAACATCACAGCTATATATTCCGGAGTCGTCAGATTTTGTGTTGGCGATTACAAGTTCGAGGGTGCCGTCAGCCTCCTGGGTGAGACGGATGTGATCCGAGTCACTCAGCTGGAAATAATCAAAACACTGAGAGTGCCGATAATGGAAAGTAATCGAAATCAAATACTTAAAATAATGTGACAGAATGAGTATTTGTTTGCATTTTCATGGATATGTTGCAGTTTCTTTAACAAAAAGATTGAAAGAAAGAGATAAATGTTTTAGGTGTATGAAAAATGATTTTTGTACCTAGAGGAAACAAGTTAAAATAGCTTTGTATCAGAAAATGTTTGAAAATCGTGCAATAAGAGGAGAATTACCTTGTAATTAGCAATTTCTCCTTTTATCACAAAGACTTCAACAAATGTATTTTTCATAAGATACTTGTATTTTTGTCATTTTGATAATAAAATATAATGTGCAGCTCTTTTTTCTGCAATGTTCTCAACATTTAAAAAAGTAAAGAAAACAATACAAATAAGAACACTACTCACTCTATAATCAGAGCCTATATCCATCTTTAATAACACAAATTAATGTCCTTATCAAAACACAAGTTTCTTTTAACCAACCTACAAAAACATTACTAAATCAAGAGTCAAAACAAAGACAAACATAATTCCCCACAGCTCAACAATGCACATCTCCTTTCGTAAAAAAAACCCCCAAAATGTTGATGGTCAATTGGTCAGATCTGACCACTAGGTATTGTAATTACAGACAAGACAATTGCCCAGATCTTCAAATTAAATGGTGATTACTAAACATTGACCACTATAAATCTGAGTTTGGTCACATGACCCCCCCAATACCTGTCTTAGTTCCTCAATAAACCACTAACCCCTAATATCTCATTTACAGCAGTTGCTACAAAAGATTTAGGACCATTGTGACCAACAGATAAAATGCTCCTCATGAGCAATTTAACCTTTGGTCACAATTGTTTCTCCTCAATGTTGTAAAGAAACCCTGTTAATTTCATGTCCTTTATTTATTGTCTGCTGTTGCTTTCAATTTGGACTAATCATATATTTCAATATGGATGATTGGGTTAAGAGATCAAACACATTGGTCTGACTAAAAAAACCATTCAGAATCTGACACTTACTTCTGCATACACCTTTCAAATAGATGGTTCAGTGACTTACAGGATTATTATATTGAAGTTGCTTATATTGAAGTTGCATAATCCCTATAATTGACCACATCTAAAAGCATTGTAATTATGATTTTAGCAAACAAATGGGAAAAGTCATTCACAAAAACTTGATATACAATTTTACAGACAGAGTGGCAACATTGCCTTACCATTTTATCTATCAAATTATTGAATTGAGAGCAATACGTTTTCAATTATTTTCCCATATAAGCTTTTGTGACCAATCAAAATGGAAAGAAAAAATGTACAACATTTTATAATTAATCAAACATTACATAACATGTATGGGGCACATTTCTTACCTTTATAGAGTCTTTCCTCCACACAGCTGATTTGATGTCGTCTTTTACAGCACAGGTCAATTTGGTTTTGTTGCCAGTGGCAACAGTTGTCTTTGGTTCAAGGTCAATTACAAATTTGGCAGTGTCTTTTTCTGTTCCTGAATAAGATTAAAACATCAAAATAAGAATATAAAAAAAGCACCAAAGCTATCTTAAAACGAAATAGAAATTAAACTAGCCATTCTTACCAACAACAAACGCTCTTTGTGAAACAATTGAATGAATAAGTAACAAAAGCTTTTCTGACTTTGTTACAAGTTTGGTCTGCTGCTGGTTTGGTTGAAAGAATTTCTTCAAAATGAAGGCTTAAATGAGATTCTAGATCAGCTTAGAAGTTTGAATAGGCCGATATATGTAGACACAAAATGAACCAGAAAAAGACTTTTTTTGGCAAATTCACACTTTTTAACTTTCAATATCATTAAGATTTTGATCTTTTACTTTCGCTGAAAGAAAGCAACAAAAGTGAAACTGTTACAATGCAGATTAATATATATCCACACAAAAGAAATCAATAACTGCAATGAATTCTCACATTGACACTATATGTAAAATGAAGGTATACCTTTAATGCTAAGGGTAGCAGAGCATGACTTCATGCCAGCGTCTGATGAGGCTGTACAGATGTAATTTCCAGCATCTTCAACAGATACAGACATAATGCGTAGTTTGTGTCGATCACCAATTGTGCGCAGTTGGATATTACCACCAGAACTTATAGGTCTACCATTCTTCAACCTGCAAACAAGATTTGATAGCTTTAGTTGAACACCCTTCTAGTTCAAGAGATGATAAAAAACTTTGAAGTTAAATAGAGACCACTGAGAGACAAGGTCAATTGCTTACTGCAATCAAGTTGTTGTTTTGGCACTATTACTTCTCCAGCTTAGTTGTAGTTGCATTTAGAAGACTACCTGTCCTAATGTGGCAAGGTCATCAATAATGATCATTTCTCAAATCAAAACTTATAAACATGGCAAATCAGTTTTCTAAAACAAGAACTAAATCAAATTCCAGACCCAGACTTACCACATAACATCAGGATCTGGTTTGCCTGTTACTTCACAGTCAAACACAACAGTGTCTCCGATATCAGCTTCCATATCCTGCGGTTTTGTTACAAACTCCGGAGCTCGGAGACTTACACCCCTTGACGCACGTCGCTGAGCTGGTAGGTCTATCGGGGACATTTGTTTGTAACGTCCTTCGAAGCCGAGACTTGCAAACTCTCGTTGCATTGAGCGAACGTTAGAGCTTTTATACTGGACGAGTTCAATGTTGCCTTCGATATAACAGTCCATTTGAACGTTAAATCCTTCCATCACATCAATAGAGGGTGGCAGGGGCTTCATGAAGAATGGAGCTGAAAGGAGAAACAGGTTGGAGATGTTTCATTATAGAATGACATGAGTGGCAAAGATAAAACTCAATACATGAAAAGAATGAAAGTATTGAAGCTTATATTTGATATCGTATCTCTGTGAAAAAAGAGATGAATAGCTAGTTAACTTCATAATAATGATAAGCCTATATTTCTTGTGTTTATAATGAAATGATAAAAAGAGATAGCATTTCTCTTAAATTTAGTCTTTTAACATAGAGAATTGAAACAATATCAAAACACCTGTACAAAAGAAAATCTGTGTAAACAGTTTGATTTTAATAGTAAAGAAAGTAGTGAGACAGAAGCTAGATTACGTTGTAGCGATCATTACAAAAAAAAAGAGAGACCCACTAAACAAGGTTTGAAGAAGGGATAGAAGTCAGCAAGCCAAATATGCCAATCAATTCAAGAGATTTGCTTCATAATAGGTAGACTGTGATTCTCTGTAGAACTTATATCAGCTAATAAGGTTATAGATTGTTCTACATGATTCGGTTAGCTCTAAAACATGCATATAGGTCTTTAACAAATGATAATTACCATCTCAAATAGAAAAAAGACACTAATTGTTTAACAATGTCCAATCCATATGATTAAACATTTTGATATGCAGTACAGGCTTTTAGGAGAAAGCATGTATAATTCATAACCATCGTAATTGTAACAGAAAAATATATCCATGTCATTCTCGTTCCTTCCAGCATTGACACTATTTTTTCTCAATAATAAGACAACAATGATACAGAAAACATCCATAGCTTATAAACATTTCATAGAAAATAAAGATATTAAATTACATATACATGCATTGTTAAAAATTTCCATTTGTCACAATGACTTAGTCCTATATAGGAATTGCATTAGTTATGATGTACAGGGATTGTCTGTTGATGTTTCCAATTTTAACCGATCAGACAAACTACTAAATGTGTTATAACATACATATAGTCTGTAAATTTGATATACATACATAAGTGAGTCAGGATACAGGATAAAGTGAATACATATCAAAATTTAGGTGTTTTGACAATAGTTAAACAAATATTTAACTTTTTCCCAAACAATAACGACACTTGACTACTTTGTTGCAGACGACTTTAGAAAACAGTGTGGGAAAAGGAGGAATTGCTCGTGACGAGCAATTTTTCCTTTTCCCACAAGGACTTCTTCTCTTTCTGAAGAATATTGTTCAGGTTCACCCCATTTTGAAATGTCGTCTGGCAAACTTTCACTTTGGGACAGTTTGTTGTTTGGGAAAGGGTTAAGTGAATTTCCCTTGGTTAAAGGAAGACAACCAAAGAATATTAAAAATGCATTTTTTAACTTTACCAAAACACCTTGTAAATATGTTAAGAAACAATGTATGTATATCTTCGGTTTGTTATTGAAATTAGTTTTTTCTATGATACATTGCTAATGGATATATGTCTGTAAATGCTTAAGAGAGTAAAATCTGTACCAAATCCTTCAATTTCTGTTGGAGGTCCGTCTGTAGGGTGGAAGAAATGCAACAAATATTACAAATCTATAAAATCTCTTTGCTTCTAACAAGAAATAGTTGAATTGAACCTGATCAACTGAGATAACTTTTTATTTTAACCAAAAGGATTTTAAATGTCTGTCATACATATGTGAACTGTTGTGGTGTATAAAATTTAAAATGATGCAAAACTTTGCAATTCATTGATTGACCATTGGACAAGCTAAAGCATGAGTTGAAAATACATAGTGATTTACACCAATGAATTGATAAGCCAAAACACACTTGTTGCTTGAAGCAACGTCCACAATACATGAAACAATTATGGATCCAATATAATAGCAGTACCAGGCAGTAATAATACCAAAAGATAAAACATATTTAAAAAAACGAGTAGACAGACAAACATTCATAAAACAAACACAAAACAGAGCAAGTTAAGTCTGAGTAGAAAGGAGAGGTCAGAAATATGTACTTAGACAAGTAAACCAAAATGGCCAAGAGGGAGAAACTACAAAAACAACTAAAACCCAAAGTGAAATCTAGGAAAGGGATATAACTCACCTGCTCCTGATGCCTGTAATGCTGCCAAATCATCATCACTGAAAAAAATTATCCATTTATTAGGTTGTTATTAGATTAATCTTTGGAAATAAAAGTTAATTACTCCAAGGAGATTGTCTTTTAACAATACTCACATTGGGATTTAAAGTGTTATTTGGAGAGTCCAAAAGCAAAAGAACTAATATTGTATCATCTTCGAAAATCTTCATAATAGACAAACGATGTGACAAAAGAAGTTTTCTTTTCATAGTTCATAGATCAAGTAATTTCTCCACCCCTAATTGTGAAATACCTGCCAACAAACACATTGGGATGGGTTATGTAAACTTGTCAATTGATTTTAGTGTATCCTACAACCAATGCCAACAAACACATTGGGATGGGTTATGTAAACTAGTCAATTGATTTTAGCGTATCCTACAACCAATGCCAACAAACACATTGGGATGGGTTATGTAAACTAGTCAATTGATTTTAGCGTATCCTACAACCAATGCCAACAAACACATTGGGGTGGGTTATGTAAACTAGTCAATTGATTTTAGTGTATCCTACAACCAATGCCAACAAACACATTGGGATGGGTTATGTAAACTAGTCAAATGATTTTAGTGTATCCTACAACCAATGCCAACAAACACATTGGGATGGGTTATGTAAATTAGTCAATTGATTTTAGTGTATCCTACAACCAATGCCAACAAACACATTGGGGTGGGTTATGTAAACTAGTCAATTGATTTTAGTGTATCCTACAACCAATGCCAACAAACACATTGGGGTGGGTTATGTAAACTAGTCAATTGATTTTAGTGTATCCTACAACCAATGCCAACAAACACATTGGGGTGGGTTATGTAAACTAGTCAATTGATTTTAGTGTATCCTACAACCAATGCCAACAAACAATGAAAGGGTCGCATTAGATTGTTATAAGTATTTCACTGAGTACATTTCTAATTCAATAAAAGAAGACAATGATGTATATTGATTAATGCACTTACTCATCCCTTCTTGGACTTCTCCTCTGTACCTTCACAGTACATCTGGACTCAACGGTACCATGTTTATTGGTTGCCTTGACGATATATTCTCCGGAATCGGACATGAGAACATCCTTGAGTTCCAGAACCTCGGAGCTACGATGTGAAGAGATTCTGTAGCGGACATCATACGATATCTCGCGTCTTCCCTTGAACCAAGCCACTGAAAATAAAAGGAAGGTGATTTACTGATAAAAATGGCTTTCTTTCAAGGGATGTTAACACTATCCAAGCTCTAAATAATGAATATAGAACCAAATGTCAAAGATAAATGTAACATCATTTAAAAACCTAAATAATTTTATATCTATGAAATTGCTTTTAAATAAGTAATCCTTTTTCCTTTTTTGTTAAGAAATGATTACAACCAAGTTTTGCTTTCATTTGAAAATGTAAAAAGAAGAAAAGAAAACTCAGGGTACAATATTGTAC
The DNA here is from genome assembly GCA_947846245.1 of Cerastoderma edule. Taxonomy (NCBI): domain Eukaryota; kingdom Metazoa; phylum Mollusca; class Bivalvia; order Cardiida; family Cardiidae; genus Cerastoderma; species Cerastoderma edule. Next base: position 198,443 of record OX401419.1, read on the forward strand.
GTCAAGTATAGTAAAAACATGAAAATATATTCCTCATTAAAACCAATTTGATCAAAGAGTTGCAATACATTGGCAATTGAATTTTATGAACAATGAAGTTTCAAAATATTACATACATGGTCATAAGGTCATATAAACAAGATTACAAAGCAAATAACTTTGATGGTTACAAGGTTATATCATATTTACAGTTAGGCTGTGGTAGTCCATCAGCTCTAGCTTCCAAACGAAGTCTGTCTCCCTCTTCCAGCTCTATGACCTTGGGTAGAGTGACCTTGAACTTTGGAAGGTCACCAGGTATGACCTGTTTCTTCTCATAAGTCTCCTGTTTGTAACTGCTGTAGCTACTGGTAATTTCTTCATACACAGGTTTGGGAGATGGTTTAGCTGGTGACTTGGCACGGGCTGAAAAAATAACAACATTTGAAATGATTTAACCCATTACCAAACAATGACCATATTTGACCAGTTTGTTGCCGACGACTCTGGAAAACATTGTGGTAAAAGGAGAAATTTAGCAATTTCTCCATTTCCCACAATATTTTCTGCTCTATCAGAAGTATATTTTTCAATTTCATCACATTTTTAAATGTCGTCTGCAAACTCTTTTAATTTTGGACAGTCAAAAATTTGGCATTTGGTAAAGTGTCAAGCAATACAATTATCTTTCAGTGAGTTGATTCATGTCTATCTGCCTACATCTAGAAATGTTTTTTAATAGCATGTATGCAGTATATCAATCAACCAAAAATTGATAATGATATTTTCAGAGGCGAGTTTCATTTGCGAATAGCAAGGACTTTAGAAAACAATGTGATAATAGGATAAATTGCTTAAAATTAGCAATTTATCCTATTATCAGACTGGTTTCTACCCAATACCATAGAAAAAAATAATTATTTCTCGTTATCTTAAATCATCTGTAATAGCTTTTAATTTGGACAAGGCCTAAAATCCCATATGACGGAGTGGTTTACTGAGTAACCTCTCTAGATTCAATTGACCATGGTGCTTACCAATGACTCTGAGGGAAGCCGAGCACTTGGTGCGACCAGATTTGCTGGTTGCTAGGCAATAGTAGAGTCCTTCGTCTTTCTTGGTGACCTTTCTGATGGTCATCTCTATGGTTCCCTCACTGTCCATGTGCATGGAGTACCGATGTGATTCAACAATGTCAACCAGATCCTTTTGCCTGTAACATACAAGATACCATAGCTCTTTCATTAACTTTCTTTCTTTTTTTTTTTTGTCACAGTGGAATATACGCTATGTCAACTACTTTTCAGGTATACGTGTATTCAGTTCAGTTGTATTACAGCTTTCCCAGGATTTACCAGTAATAAACTAGTGTTCTGAAGCCCCTTACCAAGGAACAATGCTACAAAACCAGCAATGCCTGAGAGGCCTGAAACTGACTAGGATGGTCCCAGATGTCATTGATGTTTGCAATCTGAGAAAATTTACAAAATGATCAAGAAGCTATGATAAGACCATAACTCTAGAATAAAAAAACCAAAGAATTATTCCAATTTGATTCGTTCTTCACAAACCCTTGAGTAGAAGAGACTCACCATTTGATGGTTGGTTCAGGTTTGCCGTCAATTTTACAGGTAAAGGTTGCGTCCTGTCCCTCGTTCACGGTGATGTCACGTAACATACGGAAGAACGTTGGCCTACTGTATACCTCCTTGGCTTTAGGTTTGGGTGATTTTCTCAACTCTTTAAAAGGAAAGACGTAATTATTAGGTTAAACAATTAAATTTCCTTTTTATTTGTTTTATGATCTTTTCTTCCAAATTTATTTATAATTACTAATGTTACATTTTTAAAATTTTGTTTCTGCTTTGTTTCTACCATTAAAAATCCATACTTTGCACCAAATGAAAAAAATAGATATAATGAATAAGACTAACCATTTTGGTTATTGGTTGTAAAGCACATTGTTGAATCGAAAAAGGACAAATTGGATTCTGAAAAAAACTAAACAACTTATAGCATAGGCGTTCAGAGTAAATCAGTAACAAATTCCATGTTCTAATAGTGATGTGTGACCCATAACAAAAGAACTATCCATAGATCAGAGTCTTTACAACATAATAAAACTTGAGTTACCTTCGACAGTGACTGTAGAACTGGTTTCCACCTCTCCTACTGAATTATAGGCTCTGCACACATAATGTCCAGCATCTCTCACAGTAGAGGAGTGGATCTCAAGGCTTAGAAGGCCGTAGTTGTTCTGAAAGTAGATAAACAGGTATATCCTTGAATAGAAAATTCTACCGGTATCTTTACTCCCAATATGGGCAGATGTAGATGAAATAAATGTTTTTCAATATCAGGATATTGATGTGAGGAACTAAAATCAGAGAAGATATTAATCCAAGTTAAAAGTATCTTCTTGATCATCTGTCAGATCCAGGTTTTTAAATCCGTTTGGTAATATTTTCACTTTACATTCATTTCTAAGTATCTTATTGCAATAATTTCTTCTTTTTTTTATTCACTTTTTATGAAGGCTGTGTGTTAACATTTAATATATGCAGCAATGCCCCTCTGTTACATATCAACAGGGGAGGGAATTCCCCTGTTTTACTCACTGTGATAATATACTGGCTGCCAGAAGTTATCTCCCTTCCATCTTTGGTCCAGACGGCCTGAGGTGCAGGAATTCCCGTCACCGAGCAGGTCAGCCGGATCTTGTTGCCCTCGACGACGTTTCGGTCCTTCAGTTTAGCTGTAAAGTCGGGAGCCTTGTCGTAAGATTTCTTGGGGATGTCTGATGGACCAGCCATTGTGCCAGCTGCTGTAGATGGCAGCAGTGGGGACTCTTTGGGTTCTGCAGCTGTTTATATACAAAATTACACCATGAAGTCACCACTTTTTCAACATCTATGAACTTTCTACCACTTGCAGGCGACATTTTCTTACTTGAAGCAGACGCCTTTAAAAAAAGCTTTGTTAACATGTGAAAAACTTTTCAGTTCTGCTGTTGTTATATGTGTATAGATTAAAAAAGTATTATGGCAAGCAATTTCTCATTTTGCGTTTTGAATGTCGTCTGCTGCAAGGTGCAAAAATGTGGCATTAGGTGGTAATGAGTTAAACAGTTCCCTAAATTGTAAATGTCTGACCCTACAGCTGTTCATATACAAAATAACACCATTAGATTATTACTCAATCAACATCTTGTTAAACAATTCCTTATATTGTTATTTTCTAATCCTGCACTTGTTCATATACAAAAATATTTATTTAAATATTATCTCTATAAATATTGTAATCACTTATTCCCTAAATAGTTATTTTCAAAAGTTGTCCAAGTTGATAAATGAAGTTTTTCACTATCATTAATTGTGAAAGATGATAATATTGTTGTGATAGTGGGGGTAGAAACCAAAGCTACGATACAATTAACTGTTTCTGGTATAAAAATCAATATCTTGTTTTATTTGCTTCATCTGTGTTTAAATAACAAAAAAATAATTCTACTCGATCAAATTACCAGCATTGGCCTTTATATTTCTATCAAAATATACTGAAAAATGAAATTGCTAAACAAAAAAAGCAAGCACTGACCTTGAACTTTGACCCTGGCCTCAGTAGAGGCAGATCCAGCCTTGTTTTCAGCCTTACACATGTAGTGACCCTGGTCTGATGTATAAACATCGCGAATGTACAGCGTACACATGCCTTCCTCGTACGATATTGTGTAGTGACGGCCTGGTTGGATGAGACGACGGTCCTTATACCTGTATAGAGGAATTGAAATTGTAAATATTTCATTGAAAATCCTTTGTTGTATGCAACAAACTGCAAGAGAATGATAGATTTAATCACCTATCTGCAATCGAAAGATTGAATAGAAAGAATAGATTTATGATATTAATAAAAGTCTGACAAACTGAGTTTTTCTTCTTTTTTTACTTGTTCGTGAAGGCTTTTGTACAAGCTGAGCAATAAAGACATTTAATTTTGCCACCCCTGAATGGTGTGTAAACCGAAGTACTATAAGATCACGCACCATTCAATCTCACATCTTGGATGTCCTTCAACCTTGCACTCTAGGATAATCTTTGTGTTCTCCATGATTGTGATGTCCTCAAGTTTACGGGTGAATCTTGGTTCTCTGTAATTGTCTGGTACAGTTTCTGTAACAAGATTTTTAGATATATCTTTAAATGTATATACAAGAAAAATAAAAGATGATGTGAAATTCTGGATAAGTTATGATGAATAAACCTTTTGTATTGTTCTGAACATGCTATAGCATCACTTAATCAAAACAGAATTAAAGAAAAGGGTGAATACTTTTTGTTTTTCAAATTATATCTATTTTTATCTTAAGTTCAGTTTTGATAAGATTTTGTTGTATATCAGAATAAAAGAAATGGGTATTTTCAATGAGATAAGGCTGTGAATCAAAAGAAAATAGAGGTTAAATTCATTGTTGATGATAAAACAGTAAAATGATCAAAATATTGATTCAGTAACACTCACTTGAGTTACCTAATAAATCAAACTGATAACATGCAAATCTGTCTTTCTTCATACTTTGCAAACTCTTGATATGGTTGTCAGACAACTTGGAAAGACACATATGATTCTCATTAATCTCATTGTTTATCATCTTACAAATTTCGTCTATTGGTCCTTAAAAAAACCACAAGACCTCCATATTGGACCTACCGATCACTTTAAGGTCGGCGAAGCATGAAGATTGGCCGTAGTTGTTGTTGGCAACACAGCGCCATGTGGCTGCGTCCTCTTTGTCTACGCCTTTAATGATTAGTCGATATACGCCCTTCATGTGTTCTAGCGTGTACTTATCACTGGCCGTGACCTTCACCCCATCACGGAACCACGTCACTTCTGGCTCTGGTCGACATGTTACTATAAATAGATTTGTACGAGGGTATCATTAGATTTTTTGTTCTAAAGGATTTTTTTCCATATTGACACACTATGAACCATTGCAGGAAGATGACTTTGAAATCCAACATAAAGAGCATATTTAGTTGGTTAGTTGGGGAAAGCGAATGCTCATGTAAGCCTACTAAATTTATCAAAACGTATATCTACCTATGAGAATATGAGTTTCAAGTTTAGTTATTGAAATTGTATGTATAAATAAGAAGTTATACAAATGGCCAATAAAATGTTGATGTTACAAAGACTCCTACCTGTCACACTGAATGTAACGGTTTCCCCTTTCTTTGCAGACTGGTCTACCAAAGGTAATAAGAACTCGGGTGGTATGTTTGTGTCCTTCATCTCCATGTCGTAGTCATGTTTGTCGTACCTGGGGGGAAGTATAGAGCTTGGAAATCAGAATTTGATACTTAAAAAATACATGTCTATGGTTCAGTGCAATATCATAGTAAGGGCTTCATGTTTGTGATGTCCTGATTTTAATCTTGAATGAAACCCTCAAAGTAGATCATGAAGATTTATCAAATATGCAAACTTTATATATAAATTTGAAAAATGACAAACATTGAGGAGTTTGGGAAGTTATTTCATCATATCTTTGACATTTTGTGCTGTAAATTTGTTGATGGCAAATTTGATGATAATAAAAGTTCAAACTTCCTCTCATCATCATCAAGCCAGGTGCATTCATTGACATTCAGTAAGTCATTCGAGAGACTGCCTTGCATGAAAATCAAAATGCTGACTGGGATTTGAACCCACAGGGAGAGGGGCCATGTGATATCTAGTTCTGTACTTTAACCAATAGACCATGGAAGCCCCTTTGTTATAAGAGCAAGCAGTATAACACAAGTAGAGTAAGTATCTTATCATCAAGACTTACTTTTTCTTCTTCAGCCTCATTGTGTCCTCGGACTCCTTCTTGCGTCTGCGATGTCTGACTTCTTCTACGGATAGACTGGCGCTGCTTTTCACGTATCCAAACTCGTTGGTGGCTTTACATGTGATTCTGCCAGCATCCTCAGGTTCAAGGCCGTTTATAAATAGGGAGGCGATGTCCTCTCTATAGGTCAAGGTGAACTTGGCTGAATCCTCAAGGTCGGTACCATCCTTGGACCTTAAAGAGTATTTGGTTCCTTATTTCACTAAACTGTTTCAAACACTTGGAAAGGATTCAATTTGCAAAGTTGTTTCTGCTTTTCTCTAATGAGAAATGATGCAATCAACAAGTGATTGGCTCATAGAACTACACAGTATCCATGGACAGAATTACAGGAATATTCTACATAATTTTTTCTTCAAATCTAAAACACTTATGTTGCAATGTTGCACCAGATATAATTGCAATAAGATCAAATCAACAAAGAAATTAAGGCAAAACAGGTAAAATCCTTCAAAACACTATATAGCACACTATTGTAAAACAGTTTTAAAAAAAAGTTAAAATCCTGAAATGTTTCTACATAACACTGATCAATTTATTATAAAACAGAGAAGCTGAATGTATCTGTAACCTCTAACAACAGTTCACCTGTAATCAGCCATATCTAACTGGCATGGGGTGAAACAAACATATATCAATCGCCTCTCATCCTTTGCTTCCTTAAAAATCCCAAAATACAATAAACATCTCTTTCTCTTACAAATCAAAATTATTTAAACAATCTAAAACAAAGTTTTACAGGCAATTATTGGAAGCAAAATGGAATTGGCAGATTATTCTCATAATGAAGCACATGTCACAAAGAACTTGACTAAATTTTTCATTTGACTTCTTGAATATGCTTCAGTAATGAAGAAACTAGTCCAAGAATAAATGCTTTATCAGCTAATTCTATCGGCTTTAGATATTGAACCTGTTCTTGAGATTTTGCCAGATAAACTCAAAGATGCAAATCTTCTACCCTTTTAATGATATTAATGATTAGACAGTTTACATAAGATTCTTATAAAGTGTTTCTTGTCAAGTTTATAGGAAACATTGTTTTAAGCTGATAATTTTTCTACTTTTATTCAAGCATAAGAACAATTCTACTTTTGACTTATAGAATTGTTTCCTATTCCGTCTTTCGCAAATGCACCAGAGACTTTATCTAATAAAGCAACATAAGAGAGTGAAGGAACCTACTCTATGCAGACATTTTGTAATAAACAATAATACATGTTTACGGCATTTTTTATATCCACAATCCTTTTTCGTAATACAAACAATCTTTGATGCCCTTGTAGAAGTTAATGTTTAAAAACACTGTGAGAAAAGAGGAAGTGCTCATTACAATTTTAACATTAACTCTACCATCTGCAGACATTTCTTTACTTGAAGCAGACGATTTCAAAAAAGCTTTGTAAACATGTGAAAAAAACTTTTAAGTCTGCTGTTGTGATATGTGAATTGTGTGAAAAAGCACTATGGCAAAATGGTGACAAGCAATTTCTCCTTTTGCCACAATGCTTTTTGAAAGTTGTCTGCTGCAAGATGCAAAAAATGTGGTGTTAGGTGGTAATGTATTAACCATTTCACTATTTATGTTTTACTTGAATCCTTTTCTGTTTTTTCTTTAATCAAAATGTTACATACAAGAAACAGGCAAGGATTGCTGATGAAATGGGCGGATTTTTCAACTGTTATCACAGTTACAGTAACAGCTGATTGTGACCTCTGATACCAGAACATATCCATCCCTTTATAGAGGCACCATAGTGAGTTCTTTAGATATCTGTACAATAACTGTATAGATACCCACAAATTGTTGCAATACTGAAGTATAAGCCCTTCATATTTCTGAAGACCTTACTATAATAATGCATTGAACCATCAGTTGATTTTCAACTCACTATACCTTACATACATGTGTATTTAGAAAGTATTGATAGCAAAGAAAGAATTGCTCGAACTGATTTTTTTACTTTTATTTTCTTAACAAGACTTTTTCTAACAGCATTAAAAAAGATGGTAAAACTTTCAATGCTTTAATGTTCTTTACCTGCTGGCATTTGTAACTTGAGCAAGTCTAAGGACTGAATTTTATTCGAAAGACTGGTAAAACTTTTCATGCTTCAATGTTCGCTGCTGATACTTTCAACTTGAGCAAATCTCAGGACATTTAGAGATGCCATCTACAACAAAATACAGGATAAACTATCACACAATACTTACCAGACAATGTTGGGTGTGGGTTTGCCTGTTATTTTACAGGACATTTCTATCCTGGAACCCTCATACCCACATAGATCGTCCAGTCCTTCAACAAGAATGGGGGTGTGATCCGGCATTTCTGGAATTAAACACAAAATGTTCTATGAAATCAAAATTGATTTGTCCTTTGTGTTTGATCTTTATTTCACTTGCCTTATATTATTTATATGGGGTTTACATCTAATCATTATTACTTTATCTAACTTAATTTCCCAAATTTCTTCAATGTCTTTTTATATTTTTTGCACTAAAGCATACAGAATTGCATCTGAAGTGCATTACATAACCTTTTTCTACTCGGTTGTCTAAACAAGGCAGAATATCAGGGTGTTTGGACATGCTATATTTAAGAAAATAACAAACAAACCCTCAATTGTGGGTACTCATAAGAATGTTTCTGATGAGACGATTCTAATGAGTACCAACAATATAAGGTTTAGAGAGCCAATAAAGAAGTTTATCTGTTCTTGTCTACTCACCCATAACCAGGTTTCTGGCCATGATTCCAGTTTCCCCTTCCTTCCTAAAAACTGCACTGTCTCGGGACAAACGACCAATGGGCAGAATGTCAAGGTCATCTTCCTATAAATAGAACAGTAAAGATCATATGAAAAAAACAATTAAAGCAAGGTCAATTTCAGAGTGACAGGGCATACTTTAATAGAATGATGAAAAGTAAAACAAATGAATTTTTGTTTCTTTGTAATGTCAATGCTCTAGGTTGAGATCTTATAATTGGTCTAAATTGAAAACAGGATCAGATCATTTTCAACCATAAAAGTCTTTTTGACATATGGTAAAACCAAATGTGTGAAGAATCTGCTTTACCCAATGGTTTTTAAATGTTTTGGCTTCATGTACCTTACTACATTTACATTGTTATTTGTTGGCACTCTCAAAATAAACAAAGCAACAAACTTAAGACCACCACTGACTCTGTATTTTTGTCAATACAACATTATAATGGTCTGGTACCCACCTTATGTCTGGTTCTCTGTCTGTAATCCTTGTGGTGTTGTTTGGAGAGAGATTTTCCTGTTACCTTGGCACCGCCCTGAAAATAAAATATTGAATTAGTAACAGCAGTTAAACTTTTTTCATTTGTAAGATCTGTAGCTTATTGTGAATTCAAAATGGCATTGAAAATAACCAATGTATCATTTCCTTGTTGAAAGTTTGATTTATTAGGGTTTTACCTAGCATCTACAATTTTTCAGTTATATTTGGATGCCGGCTTATCATAGAATGAGGAAAAAATCCCGACTTTACTAACTGCCCTAAAGGCTGGACAAGCTGGGAAGAACTCAGCATTCCATTAGTCAACCAGAAAACTAGCACCAAGCACTCATTAAAATAAAATCTACCATTTGTGATTTCAACCCATTCATACAGGGGCTTTGTGATTCTAAGTTCAGTACTCTAACCGCTAGGTCACGGAAGACAAAGTGTATCATAGAAAGCATTCTGAACACCTTTTGTCATGGTGGCTCCTCTCTTCTATACTGAGTGCTATTAAATGCTATATAGAAAACATCTGCTGCACATCGCAATGAAATCATAAATCTCTTTGATAAGAAAAGTGGTCAAATCTAAATACATTCAGCACAGAGATGTGTATAAAAAGTGTCTAAATTTGACCAATTATTATCATTCAATGATCTTTAATTGTGAAAAAACAATGTCAGTACTTTTTCAGAAAATTTTATTAGATAGTATAACTGAATCTATATACCTTTTTAGACTCTTCTGTCTCTGTCTTCTTTCTTGGCTGTTTTAATATGATGGAATGAGAGAAACAATAAGCAGCTGTTAATTGTTAGAACTACAAGCTGTTACATTTAACCCTTTCCTAAACAATAACGACGTTTGACCACTTTGTTGCAGACGACTTTAGAAAACATTGTGGGAAAAGGAGAAATTGCTCGTAACGAGCAATTTCTCCTTTTCCCACAATGTTTTCTGGCCTATCAGAAGATTATTTTCCAATTTCATCACATTTTGAAATGTCATCTGCAAACTCTTTCAATTTGGGACAGTCGAAACTTTGTTGCTTGGGAAAGGGTTAATTAAAGCATGAATGGCTTTCTGATATGATTCTACATCTATAAGTGGCTATTAGACAAAAGTTGATACTTCCAAGCACATATAGCACCTAATTTCCAATCTAAACACTGATTTGACCAATTTGAAATTACCTCCCTTGATGTAAGAAGTCTTTAACTTGAAGATATATACCATTAGCCAATCCTTGAAGTAGTAACAGAACTTGTAACTAACTATCCGTCTTTTTGTAAAGATTTTGTAAAGAAATAATTGTATTCTAATCTTTTCTTGATTTAGGTTTAATGCCATATCAACCATTTCCAGTTTTATTACAAACCCATGGAATTAATTAGTAGGGCTATGAATTTTCTTATCAATGGACACTTCCCCGAATCTAGGATCAGCTAGTAAAGAGCAACCTTAACCACTGAGCCACACAGGACCAAGATTTAAGTCTGTATAACCATGTTAAGATCATTGCTCACAAATATTAAAACATAGCATGAATAAATAGCATTAAGCCTCTACTGCTTATTACTTTTACTGTGAAGTTAATGATGGACAAAACAGAAGCTGTAAAACACATTTGGTTTATTTATGAGAAATATTACATGAGGATGAAGTTTATTGATATAGATTTCTTCGAACACAGAATATCATCAACAATTAGTCTTTTGTCAACAATGTTTAAAATGTTTTAATTAGAAAGGTAATTCTTGTAGAAATCTAGGATATGATAAGGATACAGTTTGTTTGTGAAATCTATTCTAAGTAACTGATTAATGATGACACAAAATGATAGCAATGTGTAACATGAACATTTAACATCAATTTCACAATACCCACAAGCCAGATATATATATACAAGTAAAATATTACATACGTTTAACCAGGGGTGGTCCAGAGCATCATCAATTGTCATACGTTTACTGAAAATAAAGAAGAATTTAATGAAGAGATTTTGAACAACCATTTTCAATTTACATGAGACTACATTTAGATGACAAATCATGACTTAACGTTATCACTTAGGTCATTATCATCTACATACCAGGTTCTTGAAACGGCAAGCATTCAAGGTAAAAATATCTTTTTCCAAATTCATATTTAGAAAGTTCAATACCATGTTACAGAGATAAAGATAAAAGGCCATAATCAAGTCATTTCCTCTTTTAAGTGAATTCCTATATAAAGGGATCTTAGTATAAATGTCACTAAGCACCCACAACATAGGTTTAAGAGAAGATCTATACAGAATAGCAATGAAAACTTCTCTTTCATCTAAAATGTGATTGTTTGTTTTATTATCAGAGTGTAAACAGTGCCTGGCTGTTTTAAAGTTTTAATATAATCAAATATATAAGGTTCAGTGCAAGACCCCCCCCCCCACCCCCCCCAACTTATACAGTAAATGACCCCTAATTCCTCAACATGACCCCTAAAGATCATTATTTTCCAATCACAATTCAATATAAAAGGGCTCAAAAGCCCCCCAAATTAGCATAAATCAAGGGGTCAAAACAAAACCTGTAAAAGTGAAGGAGTTACTTAACTCTTGCAAAGAATTTTCAATACATAAGTGCAAACAATGCAGCCTTCACCCTCACCTTTTGTCTTTGGTAAGTAGTCTGGTGATGAAATCTTTGCCGTCAGCGGACACGACATCCCAAACCTCGTCATCAAAATCAAACTCAACACCGTTGATGTGGTGGAACGTCTCATGATCATTGTCACCAGCAAACGGAGAATAGCCACTCAGTCTGAAACATCCATGTTCGACGTTGAGTAGTTGTAAAAGTATTATAATTCTCTAATCAAAGGTCATTTACATACATGAGAAAACATCGTTAATTGTAAGTAAACTTTGTAAAACAAATGCAAACACATGATTCACAATTTAATTTTAGTCACTTGACTGACTAAGGGAAAAATAATTGCTTCTACTTAAACTGCACATAGCCCTTGGATAAGTTTAAATATGACATACATCACAGACAACTCAATGTTAATAAAACTTTACAGTGGTAAAGATAAGGGCTCCTACAAGGGTCTTCATCCTGCAGTAATTACAATATCACATGACAAACTCTGTGGAAACTCATAAAAATTGTCTTCTTTAGACGATTCTAATAAGTATAAATTATACAGAGTTTAGAGAATTAATAAAAAAATTTGGATAGGTGAATACACCTTTTGTCAGAATCTCTATGGATCTCTGTGTTATCAAAAAAAAAATGAGTTTGGATATTTATAAGTCATCAATTCTACACTTACAGTACGTAGGACATGACTCCAAGCGACCACATGTCTGCGGAGAATGAGACTGGCTCGTAATTGATGATTTCAGGGGCACAGAACTCTGCTGTACCAAACAGAACGCGGACCTTCTTGCCTTCCTCGAGTCGCTGAGCGAGACCGAAGTCAATCAGCTTGATGTCAGTGCTGTCTTTTGTGACACACATAATGTTCTCAGGCTGGAAGCAAACATGATATATACATATAAAAGTCAGACATATAATTGTCAAAATGTTTGATAAATAAAACTGAAAAACTAAAATAAGCCTTTGGAAGGATATTTAAGTAAACAATTTTATCTAACTAATCCATACCGATCCTAACCTTTTCATTTTTTTCATTACCTGCAGAAGGCAATTAAAGAAGCAATGTAAACAAAAAAGTTTTCTTTTTTCTCTCCATGTTTTCTAAACTCATTCTTAAAACAGAAATGTACCAATCATATTAGTTAAGATTGTGTTTACAAAACTCTTAAGACACCTGTCCAAGATTTTAGCGAATTATTGAAATATTCCATGAATAACTTCAAATTGCTATTGTCAAATTATTTCTAATTGGTTGAATACATTAGAATATTAATATTTCATTATATACAAAGAGCTTTTACCTTTAAGTCTAGATGTACAATGTTCTGTTGGTGCATATGCCTTACACCCTGGCAAATCTGTCGCATGTAGGTGATACAGTCTTGTTCTGTGAAATCGTAATCTTGCTCGACCAGTCTGTCAAACAACTCTCCACCACTCAGCCTGCCAAACCCAATACAGACTTACAAATACAATGTACATCATTGAATCTCATACTTTTCTCTATGAAGTCAAGAGAGAAAGACCTTTTCACACTTCTGTATAAGAACAGATTTCTAGTTTGACTGGTTTTAATAGCAGAAGACTGTTGTGTTAAAAGGAAATGAGTTGCATAAGCTTGTTTCAAGTGTTTTATTCAGATCTTAACAGGAAATCAGAGAAATCTTTCAATTAGGTTGACTACCTACAAAACATAGGATTAACTGACTTTTCATCATGCATAAGTCTAAGAAAATATTTGTATAAGCTGAGCTTTAAAATCTTATTGACAAAAGGACAATATTAAAAAAAATTGAAAAATGAGCTAATTATGTCTTTAATCACAATTAGGAAAAGTTCTTTTAGACTTCATAAATGTTTTATGAATTTTTTTTTCTTTAAACCATTGAATTTACTGTTGTCTAAAGAAAAATATTAAGACCAGGAAAATGGTTCAAGTTGCTTGTATTCCTAATATATATGCTGCCTGTGTATGACCGGAAATACTTACAGTTCGAGTATCATAACCATCTCCCCTGATTGGTCAAAAGCCTCGTGAAGTTGCATCAGTTTGGGATGATGTAAACTGTTCATGATGTCAATCTCATGGCGTACAACCTCCTTCTCGTGAGGCTTGCAGTGGATAAACTTGGCGGCCCAGTTTTTGTTGGTGGCCCTCTCGATTGCTCGATGGACGACACCAAATGCGCCTCGGCCGAGTTCCTCACAGATGATGTATTTACCAAGAACGTCACCTCGGATCTTACTGACGTCAACCTGATCCCCACGGAATGAGGCATCATCTGGAATTGAAGGATGCGTTTCATATGACAATTAACTACATAACTAGCTTGATATCCATTGATAAATATTTAAAACATCAACCACAGTGACCTAACTGATTGCACATAAATAGATTGTTTAAATTAACTCATCAAAATCCAAATGAAATTGTGCAATTGACTGAATTGAAAACATGTTGTTTGTAAAGCAAACTGAAATAGAAGAACTATTTAACAGGCTTTTTCTATCAATCCATTTAAAAATTTAACAAGTTATCGTAACTTACAGAAGTCAGTATAGTCAACATCTGGAGTTTCCTCCCTTGTATTGGCGACGGCCGACTCTGGACCTGGTTCACTGATGCCAACCACGTTCTCGGCGAGGACACGGAACTTGTACTCCTTATGTTCCTCTAGGCAGCTCACTGTCACGGAGGTTGAAGTCGAGGTTGTTGCACGACGCCATAGACCTGTTGTTGTGTCACATTTTTCAATGATGTAGCCAGTGACAGGGGAGCCGCCATTGTCAGCAGGTTCCCTCCAGGAGATCTCGACTGAGTGTTTGGTGATTGAGATAATGTTGACAGGACCTTGCGGAGCATCTGGACGGTCTGTAGTATAGTTAACATGATTCATAATTTTTACATTCATGGCTTTTTTCTAGTGAAAGTAAACACATAATTGCGTACTTTATGAAGAAAGAGAAATATTTTGCTGTTCTTTTCCCCATGTGGGGGTCCTAGCCATTTTTTTCCTTCATGCCTAAACCTTACAGTTCATTTTTTCTTTAGTTTTTTTCATTTAAAGAAAGTTTCACTGTACCTCCCCATTGATGTTACTTATCATAGTGTTAATGGAAACAACAGTACCAGCTTATACCGTAACTACTTTAAAAACAGTTGCAAAATATCATCATGCTAATAACAAGGAAAGTCTACCTTGATCCATGGCTGGTATTCTTTATCTTTCAAAGGTTAGAAAAACTATAGATTAAGCCATAGGCTTAAATACAAGAAGTTATTTATGACTCACCAATGACAGAGATAGGAATCTCCACCCTATCTTTTCCGAGTTTGTTCTCCACAATAAACGTGTAAGTGCCACTGTCGGGCCTGTCTGCATCGTCGATGGTCAGTATACTGTGTTGGTTGGTCGTCTTGATTTCTACACGACGGTATGCCTTCAGCGTTTTCTCGCCATGCTTCCATGTGACCGTGGGAGTGGGACGTCCAGTAAACATGATACGGGCATGGATTGTGTCTCCACGACAGAACTTGAGACCTTCTGTGTAACGGGCAGGAACATCTTTTATCTTGGCAGGGGCTGTAATGGAAGTCAATGTGATGCAAGGTTAAAGTTTGTTGAAATTAAGTAACTAGTGCATTATAATGATAAGAGAATGGTTAATGCCTGAAATGAATTCGTAATTTTATTTTTGTATTTCAATATACATACACAATCTATCTTTTTTAACAAATAGATCTATGAATTGATATGAATCGCTCAATATGAAAGCTCAGAAAAGATTAAACATATGCCCCCTGATCTAGATGACTGATCAAAGTACAACAATTTCAATGTTAAATCACAAAAATTGTCTTATAAATTTTGAGATACAGCAAGATAAAACCATTACATGACCCTCTTCTTACCTTCCACTGAGAGGTTAGCCCTACAGGAGACGGATCCAAACTTGTTACGAGCAGAACACTCAATGCCTCCCATATCCTTGTTGTCAACAGCCTTGATCACCAGGGTGTACTTTGTACCGTCCGACGACACCGTGGTGTGACGTCCTGTGAACACCTCACGGTAGTTTTTGTACCATGTGACCTCAGGACGGGGCATACCGGTGATTTCGCACGTGAAGATGGCTTCAGTTCCCTCTATAACTGTGGTGTCGACGATTTCCTTCACAAATTTGGGACCAGATGTGGCTGTAATGTATATGGTATCCAAGTTATTTTTTTTAACTACAGATGCAAATACAAAGTCAAGTAATTTGCAAATCAAATCCATTTATCTGACGTGACCCCTCTTTTCATGTTACCTCACTTAGCCACATATGCTACAAAAAAGTACAAAGATCTACTGTGACAAAAACATAAATTGCTCTAATGCACCATGGTTTCATCTACCCAATAGTTCAGAAAACAGCCATGAATTCATCATTTACATAAAATATTATTTTCCCTGTGATTAAGACAAATCAGCATACCAATCCTGTCCCTGCAGTAGATCTGATCA
This sequence comes from Cerastoderma edule, assembly GCA_947846245.1. Taxonomy (NCBI): domain Eukaryota; kingdom Metazoa; phylum Mollusca; class Bivalvia; order Cardiida; family Cardiidae; genus Cerastoderma; species Cerastoderma edule. Next base: position 214,720 of record OX401419.1, read on the forward strand.
GTTGACGGGGAAGGTTCACCAAGTCCCTCCTTGTTTTCAGCTCGCACTCGGAACATGTATGGAATATCCTCAAACAAGTCTCCCAGACGGAGTTTTGTATCCTTAGCGGCGGTCTTTGCCATGGGCATCCATCTTGTTCCAGAAAGGTCAGCCTTTTCCACATGATAGCGTGTGATTGGTGAACCGCCATCAAAAGCTGGTGGCTCCCATGACAACTCACAGAAGCGGGGACCAACCTCTAGGATTTCAGGAGCATTTGCAGGTGCTCCAGGTTTCTCTGTAGGAATAAATTCATATAAAGTGTTATCAAGGAAATTAAATTTCATATGAACTAGATTAGCTCTAGGAACAAGATTCTTAAAATTTATGAAAGGAGTTGCCGTTATTATGAAACTAGAATAGATCACATATTTGATTCACATATAAAGAGGAATTAATCTTTGCAGAATTAGATTTCTTTAAAATTCTATAACACTGGTTGCATTTATTATGGAACTAAAATAGATCTTATTTAATTGATTTGCATGTTTAGAAGAATCAATTAATGATTACATGCTTTTATTAAATCTGTAAAACTGTATGGTGTATTTAAATGATACTAAAGTCAATAGTTCAAGTCATATTCAGAATGTTGGTAAATTAGAAAAAAAGGGATGGTTTTAAAGGGAATAAAACAAGTGGTTATTGTTAAGATTAGATTGCACACATAAAACATCTTTTAAAGGAGATCCATCATCTATATTAATTAAATAAGTATTTCCACGTTTCCAGAACCAAATAGGTAGGTAGTGTTGTCATCATATTTGTTAAATTCCAAGATATGTTCAGAATGAATGTGATTGACAAGTAATAACATTAACAAATGAATTTTCTTGTTTAAATCACCGATACATTGACTGAAATTTAGGCATGCATTTACATCTTCTTACTGGAAAAAAGAAAACAAATACATGAAACATGCCAACAAACATAAAGTGTGCTTGCAAACTGAAAAATGAAACAAGACATAAACAATTAATCAACATAATGATGATGAGGGTGATTCAAATTAAACATTCCATTACTGTGCTATGCTGTAAATGTAGCCTTTTAAAATTACAGTCATGAACACCAACAAAGAAATCAAATCACTCAGCTATTTTGAAGGTAATTTCAAATGGTTTCCTTTGTGGAAATCTTTGATAATCTCAGATTTCATTAACATAAAAGTCATCAATATAAACATCCATGATCAATTAAGACTAAAATGTGAATATTTTTTTCCTGTTCCTTATCTTTTTGAAGAAAAATGAGGAAGTAATCATGAAAAAAAAATAAGATTTGAAACCTTTGGCAACACAGCTAGTTGATATAAATGAAATAACTACAAATTAATATGCAAATAACTTAAAATAAAACATAAAACAAAAAACAAAAAAAGGATCCATAAGAGAATGTTTACCTTTTCTTCCCTTGAGTTCTACAACAACAGGAAGTTCCGTAGGCTTGCTAATGCCAGCCGGGTTCTCTGCTGATACCCGGAAGTGGAAGGCACCGCCAGATTGTAGCCCGGTGATACGGTGAGTTTTCACCTTGCCTTGTACCCGGCCTGCTCGTGTCCATTCGTCTAGATGTTCCTTTCTCTTCTCTATGAGGTAGTTGGTGATGGTGTTGTCGCCGTAAGGTGGTTCCCAGCTCAGTGTGACAGCTGTGTGGTTCACATCTGATGCTCGGAGAGCTGTCGGTGGTTCTGGTACCTCTGCAGAAGTTGGGAAAAGCAACATATATAAACAGGGAAACATTGTGCAGAACTTCCTTCCTTTTCTTAGAATACTTTCTAATGAAATATAAAGCCAGATTTAAGTAAAAAATAAGAAAGTCCGAACATTCCCCTTACATTGTAGCTGTTATTTGTTTGTTATAATATCTCATGCCCAACAATAATCTGTAAAAATATTAAAGCTATATTATGAGAAACCTGCACTTATCACTTTGTATAATGTACATGGCTTCCATTAAAATACTTGAAAAGAAGCCAAATTTGAAGATATTGTAATATTGAATGAAAACATGTCATTTTCTTGAAATTTGTCTTTCCCTTATATATACATATTTCTACAGAAAGCTCCACCAATACATACCAAGTTTTCTCTTTGGTACAATAGGCTGGTCTGAATCCAGGGCTGGACTGGTTCCCACTTTGTTCTGGGCCACAACACGGAAGTAATACTCTGTATCCTCCCGTAGGCCCGTAATCTTAATCTGGGTTTTGTCAGCGTCGGTTTTACCGATATTGTAGTACATTCTGCGAGTTCCCTCCCTTTGTTCGACCAGGTAGTTTGTGATTGGTGTACCTCCATCAGATGTGGAAGGCTCCCATTGGATGGTTGCCGAGTCGCGTGTCACCTGGAGCACCTTGATTGGTCCAACTGGTGCAGATGGCGTGCCTGGATAGAGTGGAGGGTAAAATGAATTTAATTCTGTTTTATCCTCAAACACAAATTTTGTATTTTGAACTTTTTCATTGATATCAACCTTATTGCTTATTTGAAAAGAGCTCTCTTTGTTTACAATCAATATGGCAGAATGGATTGAAGAAAATCATATAATGGGGTCCATACAGCACCTACTGGTATTAAATGCTAATTATTACAGTTTTGTCATTCTTCATTATTTCAAATAAAAAGGAATGGATTGAAGAAAAATCTTATAAGTGAGTGTTTACGAGAACACGCTGTCTACTTACTGTATGGACTGACTGGCTTGACTGGTTTCTTCATTTCCAGCGGAGAGCTGAGTCCCATGGTGTTTTCCGCCATCACACGGAAATAGTAATCCTGGTCTTCAAGAAGATTGTCCATGTCAGCTGTGAGATCCTCAGGTCCAACACGAGCAGCCCGCACCCATTTTGGTCGGCGAGCCTCGGACTTTTCAACAACGTAGCCGGTAATTCGGGAACCACCATCATAGTCTGGTTTCTCCCATGAGAGTTTCAGGTGATCGGCCATTATATCTGTGGCCTCAAGGGGTCCTCTTGGTGCATTTGGTTTGTCTAGAATTGAACGTATACCAATTTTTTATCATCGAGCATTTAGTAATGTCTTCATCAATTCATGTAACAGACACATTCTTCAATTTTGAAATTTAAATGATATAAATGCCTTATACGTTCAGAATTGCAATGGGGACCTTTAACCTGATAAATTGTGTGTTTGTGAACTGTTTGATACGCTATGAGATTGACAAGCCCTCAATATGTTCAAAATTAAATATTTAAAACTACTTTACATTACTTTACATAGATGTGACTTGTCATAGTTTTGGAATGAACCTTCAATTTCATTTCAGTTTGGTTCCCACAACAATTCTATATAACACCACTCACCAATAGGTTTGCTGGGCACCACTGGCTGTGAAAGAGTAGCCGGTTCCCCAACACCCACACTGTTTTTGGCGCTGACTCTAAAATAGTACTTGTTCTCAGGTACCAGGTTTTGGGCTTGATGGCTGTGTACAAAGCTGTCTACTTGTTTCTCCTTCATCCAGGTGTCCTTGAACTCTTCCCGTTTCTCGATGATGTAGGCACTGATTGTAGACCCGCCATCGTTCTTTGGTCGCTTCCATCTTAGGGACGCATTGTTCTTCTCGACGGCCGTCACTTCAAAGCTGTCAGGGGCACCTGGAACGGCTGAAAGAGATGACAGAATAATGTTAATTTATTTATAACGAGACAATTTACGTCAAAATATATTCAATAAAGATTTGATATTTGTTATAGCCTTCATTCATATAGAATTACTTTTTCCACCTGCACCAGACGGCATAGAAACCAAAGTGACAATTATGTGCATTTTCCCTTTAATCACCTTTGATTCTTTATTAATATCATTATTATTTATTAATAAATCTGCAAATACTTCATTACTGTCATTTGCTGATTCTTCCTACTAGCACGAGTAACATAACCCCATATGAGAGAATTGTTATAATAATCTTCAAAAGTACTATACAAAAGTAATTAATGGATATTATAGTTATATGGGTTGTACATCATGCCAACAGTATTTCAGATATGTTGCAATGCCAAGCGTACACTTGATGATGAAAATATAAATATACAGATCTAAAAATTGATGAAAAACTTACTAAGATCCTGTTCTGGTGTCACTGATTTGTCCAGAGTGGCAGGCTCACTAAGACCTTCAGAGTTCTCTGCCATGACCCTGAAAATGTACGCTCTTCCTTCCAGGAGTTTGGGCACAGTGAAGGTTGTGTCCTTGGGAGACACTCGCGAGACCCTAGACCATTGTTGGCGACTAGCATCACGTTTCTCAACCTCATACCCAACCAAAGGAGCACCTCCATCTGACCTTGGTGCCGACCATTGCAGGGTCACGGAGTCTGCAGTAGTGTCCTTGACCTTCAGGTCCTGTGGAGCAGACGGTACATCCAGACCACTTGTGACCTTGAGGGCTTCATAGAGCTCTGCGGGTTCACTGGTGCCGAATTTGTTCTGGGCGTAAACTCGGAAGTTGTATCTGTGGTTTTTGGTCAAGTTATCTATCGTTGCCGTGGTGACATCAGCTGGTAAGCGAGCTGCAGGTGACCAGCCACCTATGTCAAGGTCAAGTCGGTCGATGAGGTATCCTGTTAGTGGGGAGCCACCATCTTCCTTTGGTGGTTGCCATGACAACTTCACAGAGCTGTTGGTTACATCACTGGATGTGAGGGCAGTTGGATAGCTTGGTACTTCTGCAAGGAAATAAAACAGAACATAGATATATTTTATTGTTTAAATCTTTATTACTAAATGACTATCCTCTATTTCTTTGCATAAGTCTTCATCATGACTTTCAGCATTAGATCTTATTTGTAGACTTTATGCTTAAAAAATAAATATCTAATTGATATCATAGCCTAACCTTATCATTTTACCCACTATCTCTAAGAAATGCTATGCACACATTTTGTAACATTTTAATACATGCAAGTGACACTGTTTTTTGTCCTTATAACCTTATGATGTGATACTCTCAACTACTACATGAAAATAGATGTTCTTTGTCATGATTCTTGCAAGAGATGCAAGTAAAACTGTTTGTTGTCAATTACTGTCAATCACTGATGCTTTATATTTTTACAATTGTACCTTACATGGTGAGATGGTGCCTAGCAGAACCATGTCATATTACTTACCAGGTTCCCTTTGTGGTCTCACTGAAGTCTCAGTTTGTACAGGCTTGCCCTGACCAACTTTGTTGATGGCGGTTATCCTGAAATCATAATCCTCTCCTTCGACAAGATCCTTCAGTGTGTAGTTAGTACTGGAGCTGGGTAACCTAGCAACCTCCTTCCAGTCACCGGTCTTAGAGTCTCGGGACTCCAGGAGATAGTTAGTGATTGGTGAACCACCGTCGTCAAGGGGCTGTTTCCATGACAACTTGACAGAATCAGGGGTAAGGTCACTTGTTTTAGGAGATCCATTGATTGGTCCTGGTTTATCTGTAAACGAAAGTTGTTGATTGATACACTTTTCCTGGCTCTTTCTCATGATAAGCTTATTAACAAGTAATCAATTACCTTCATAATTTAACTTACAAATTCATCTGATAATTTCTTCTTTACAAGACAATTAAATACAAAAAGATATGTTCAAGTTCTATGTTAGATTAAACTTTTATCTAGACTCACTTTTGAACTGGTGGGGAAAATGGTTTTGCTTGGAAAAAAGTAAAAAAAATCTCAAAGCAGAGAAACTATTATATTTACCTGCAGATTTTTAGTTATTGCTTGGGGGGAAAAAAAATTGTTGATCAAAGTAGAGAATTCAATAAATATTTACCTGCAGATTTGCGGCAAACCACTTTTTCACTGGTTTCCAAGGCAGGACTTCTACCTTCCTGGTTCTCTGCAAACACTCTGAACTCGTACTCAGTTCCCTCCACAAGCCGGGACACATCGCAGGAAGTGTTCTTGGCTCTAACAGTGTCCACCTCCACCCAGTTTGTTCTTCTCTTGTCACGACGTTCCACGATGTACTGTTTGATTGGTTGTCCTCCGTCACTGTCTGGGGCTTTCCAGGTCAGCTTACAGGAGCTGGCAGTCAGATCTGATACCACCAGGGGTCCCTTAGGGGCTGATGGTGGGCCTGTTATAGAGTATTGACTATATTAGACTTGTGAAATGTATAGGTAGCTCATGGATCGTTGGGAAGTCTCAAGTGAGATTTATAAATAGTATCACTTGAATAATTAAACAGTTTCAAACTAATGTATTAAACTCAAAACAAAATTCATTGAAAAAAATATAAAAACAATTACCATAGGGATTCTTCGGTGTAAACTTGTCACTGTCGAGTGGTTCAGACTGCCCCGCCTTGTTTTCGGCCTTCACCCTGGCCACATACTCGGTTCCCTGTGTGAGTCGAGTCAGTTTGTATGTAGTGGCTGGTGCCCGGACCTTCTCTACACTGGTCCATGAGGATTTCCAGGATTCCTTCATCTCCAACATGTAGTGTGTGATGGGGGATCCACCATCATCAGGACTGACCTTCCATGTTAGGATGGCTGAGTTCTTTGTGAGGTCAGATACAACAAGGGGACCTTCTGGTGGGGACGGCGATTCTGGAAATATGGAATTAGTGTTAATAGGATTCTTAATACCAATTTGGAAGGAGATGTTGTTCAAATTTTTTACCTGAGACAAGTGAAAAGTCTTGCATAAAGCATATTTATTACATACCAGTGATTATTTCAGTGCAGATACATACTTTTGACACAGGTGAAATCACACACAATGGATTATATTTTATATAAAATCTGTATTACCATATGAGCCATTACGGCTTGGAAGGGGCTAACTCATGATGAGCACTTTTTCCTTCAACCACAATGTTCACATCTATCACTTAGGACACTTAATACCTTATGACAAATGCTGAGACTTTCAATATCAATCAATCACAAATTTCATGCTATGGAATGAGATGATCAACAAAGATTGATTTTAAAAATGAATCCTAGCTTACTCATTGGTTTAGTCAGGCTGACTGGTTTATCAATTTCGGCCATTTCTCCGAGTCCCATCTCATTCTCTGCCATTACAGCAAACAGGTATATCTCATCTGGCGACAGTCCCGTCACAACAGTATTGGTTTTGTATGAGTCCACGCTACCAGCATCTGACCATACACTTCCAGGCTTGTCCGTCTTCTTGTAGACCTTGTATTTCTTGATGCGGGAACCGCCGTCAGATTTGGGAGCTTTCCATGACAGAGTGATGTCTTTGTCGGTGATTTTGTCTATCGTGAGTTTTGTAGGCGCACCAGGTGGCTCTGTGTAAAGGATTTAGTAGGTTTTGGGATATTCGTAATAATATGGCATTGTAGAGACACAATTTAAATGAAGAAAGTAAGTCATGTCAAGCTATTTAAGCCTTGCATTCTGGTTTGAAGATATAGTTATCAAAAGAAAATAAGATATAAACCTCTCATAAATGTCAAAATGAATATGAGCCAAATGAGTTATCGAACCCAGAACACTTGTAGTCCAAGTTGGACAAAATACCGACCACTCAAAATATCTTCGATACCTTGAATGAAGAAAAAAGGACATGATCACCTGAGATCAAAATGTCAATACCATTCAGTGATGGTTCATCTTTCTTTCAGAGCAAAAAGTGTGGTTATTTTATCAATCATTCTAAAAAAAAAAAGTCTTATACAGTCAAACTTGTGTTAAGAGGCCAGCCTATGGGACAGAGTAAATTGGCTGTTTAAGACAGGTTGGCTGCTTAACACAACTTGATGTACACTATAAGTCTAATAATGGGACTTTCTGTAGTGGCTGTTTAAGGCAGGTTGGCTGCTTAAAAGGGTGGCTGCTTAACACAGGTTAGACTGTAATAAGTAATTTAACAAGATACAACTAGTGATATCTCAAGGCTAGTTATTCTTAAAATGATGACATACCTATTTTCTTCTTGGGAACAACAGCTTCATCCAATTCTAGAGGGATGCTCTCCCCTTCATCATTAACGGCTTTAACACGGAAGAAATATTCGTTACCAACGCTCAAATTCTTTGGAGAGAATTGAGTGGTGGATGCATCAACTGTGCCAGACTGACTCCACATGCTGCGCCGTGCCTCTCGTGACTCGATGATGTACTTTTTGATTGGCAGACCACCATCCTTTTCAGATGGATTCCATTTCAACACACAGCTTGTCTCTGTGACGTCAGAAACAGCCAGTGGGCCCTTTGGTACTGAGGGAACGTCTGGAAAATTTAGTACAGAATTATGTAACATGTATTAGATTTGTATACACACAGCAAAGGAGCATTCTATAATCTGCAGCAAATATCTTTTTAAAGACGTAAGTGACAAAACCAAGCACTTATTTTTATAGGAAGAGCATGTTGCCAAACAAAATGATATGCCTATACAACAACAAAAATTAATAAGTCATGAAAAATTATAAAATTTGTACAAATTTTGCAATGATATGATGAAACGTAATGACACCCACTTTCATGTTATCAGCAATCAGAAATCTATGTTTAGTTTGATACTGGATCAAAGGTCGATATGCGTTGGGGATTCTCTGATATAACATTTATATTAAAGAGGATCCTGTTTAATGTAAATGATTAACATTAGTTTAAACTTATCTATTTTACATTGATTGTCAAACAAGTTCATACTACTTAGATAAATCACTTTTGTTTCTGCTTCCTTGATACTAAGCCAGTACTTGTGGCAAACTGTGGATTACCCTTGGCATTTTCACCTCATTGCTAATGGGGATCGAATCCAGGACCCTCTGTACAAGAGGCCAACGCTCTACCACTGCACCCATGTAGCCTATAGAACAATCATTAGACATCCAATTTTCTAAACCACATACCATATGGACTCTTGATGGTGATATATTTAGTCATCTCAAGAGGTTCGCTGGTTCCCATTTTGTTCACAGCCGACACCCTAAACAGGAGCTCTGAACCAGTGGTAAGTTTCTTAAGGACGATAGTCGTCGAGTCATCGGCTGTCTGTTCAAGATGTGTCCACCTTGAGTACGTCTTCTCACGTTTCTCAATAATGTAACTCGTGATCTTAGATCCACCGTCGCTGTCTGGCTCTTTCCATGACAACTCGATGGACTCCTTGGTGAGTAGTTTGTAGTTGAAAGGTTCATTGGGTCTGCTTGGTTTGTCTGGATGAAGGTAAAGGAGGCATATTGAAATATCTCTTGGTGTATTTTTTATGGAAACAATTTCACCTTTTGTCATAAACTACATAACCTGTTCAAAATGAATTGAATTAATATAACCTATACACAAATTAGTTACTCTGTACACTTTTATTACTCATCTGTCCATATATGAAATATTTAGTTTAAAAGTCTGATCACATTTGGTTTCAATATCAGTTCTGTTAATTTCATTTTACATACATGTATTACCCAGCATACTGCACATAACATTGTATACAGAACAAAAGTAAACAGTCAATTTCGAGAGAAAATATATAAAGAAATCCTACCTTTTGGTGCCTGGCAGATGACACTTTCCGACACCAATGATTTACTGTCCCCTACATCATTGAATGCAATCACACAGAAGTAGTATGTTTGGTCGGTTACAAGGTCGCGAACTTTGTGACTCGTCTTGTCTGTAATGGTGACGTCTGTCCAGATTTTCTGATCAGTTGTCACCTGAATCTTGTACCCAGCAAGTTTGGATCCTCCATCAGATTTGGGAGCCAGCCATTCCATAGTGAGGCTTGTGGTATTGATATCCCGGAATTTGATTGGTCCATTTGGTGTATCAGGTACAGCTGATAACAAAAAAGAAGAAAATATTATAAACATTTGTTGATTCTTCTTGTTATATGCAGCAAAATTTCACTATATTTTATTTATATCAAAGAAGTCAGTGAATTACAATAAAATCAATAGTGAGGGAAAAAATAATGGAATGCAATGTTTCTTAAAATCATATGAATCTTTGCCGCAAAAACAGTAATTAGCTCATAATGAGCAGATTCTCCTTTTGTCACTTTTCTTTCAAATGCTTGTTCCCGAAGGTCATATGCTTTCCATTTCAAGACACCACTCAGCAAAGACAAATCTAAGAAAAAACAAAGAAACTATTGTAATGCCAAGCTTTCTACTTTTGTCATAATTTTCCTATGACAAGTCTTGTTTAAGAACAGAAACAAATAGTTTTCATTATAACATCATTCATTCATGTTTACTAAGAGAACTTGCTGCATGATCAAAACGGGTTATATGCTTTACCTTATCAGGAAAAATGAAAAGTTACTTTCATTTCTTTCCATATTCTTTTAGTTATGCAGCCTTAAATGTCAATAAGAAATCAACTTACTTTTATCCTTTTCAGGTTTCACTGCTTGTCTCAACTCGACAAATGGTCCTTTTCCTTCGGTGTTCTCCGCACAAACACGGTAGAAATACTCTACACCGACGGACAAGTTCTGCGACTCAAATGTTGTGGATGGAGCTGCGACCTTTCCATCCGATTTCCAGGATCCATATTTCTTCTCCTTCTTCTCGATGTGATATGTGGTGATTGATACACCACCATCCTTCTCTGGAGCCTTCCACTCAAGTGTAGCGATGGAAGAGCTGACAGATGTTGTCTTCAAGTCTCTAGGAGCACTTGGGGCATCTAAAAATGAATGCATAACTCCTTGTATTGATATGGAATAACTAGGATGACAAAACCCATGTATACAAGGCTATTGTATGACTCATTTGATATGGAATAACTAGGATGACAAAACCCATGTATACAAGGCTATTGTATGACTCATTTGATATGGAATAACTAGGATGACAAAACCCATAAATACAAGGCTATTGTATGACTCATTTGATATGGAATAACTAGGATGACAAAACCCATGTATACAAGGCTATTGTATGACTCATTTGATATGAAATAACTTTTAGGACAAGACTATAAGGGTAATGGAACAGAACTTTTATATGTTGACACACTATCAAGAAAAATTACACTTTCATAGCATCAATTTTCTGTCAAAGGAATTGTTTTCGTTTTATATATATCTACAAATAAATTTGTTTTCAAATTTGTCTTTATATCTAACACTCTACATATAAAATATCTTGCCCTCTTCATCTAAAACTAGTTCTCATTCCTTAAAGGTTTGGTGGAAGATTCGAGTTGAAAGCTTTAACAGGCAACAAAGATAGATTATGAACATTACAAAACAAAAATAATATAAATACAATCATACCATATGGGCTCTTTGGTTTGAGAGTGGTCGGTGCCTCAAGAGGTTTGGACTGTCCCACAGAGTTCACGGCCTTCACCTGGATCAGGTAATCTTGACCTTCTTTAAGGTCAGAGAGGTCGGCAGTAAGTTTGTCGAGGTGTTGACCGTCGGTCCTGATGGACGCAGCATTGACCCAGGATCGCATGGATTTCTCACGCTTTTCAACAACGTAATGAGTGATAGGGGATCCACCGTTACTCCTGCTTGGTTTCCAGGCTATGGTAGCTGATGTCTTGTTGACGTTTAAGAACTCTATTGGTCCAATTGGTATGGTGGGGATATCTGATAGAAAAAAATACACCATTCTTAGACCAGCTCAACTTATCTAGAGGGATAGGAAGTTTAACATAGTAATTAAGGTAGGGAGTTTCATACTAAACAATTTAGGGTCAATTACATATATCTTAAAAAGCTCCATTTTAAAGATTATGTATAGGGGATTGGAGCTTACACTGTTTTCAACAATAGTTCAGTCATGCCATGGTGGTATGCACACCTATCAGTCATCCTGGTATAGTGTCACACGTTATCCACATAATTCTTTCATAGAATATAACTTCATTCAAAGATTAACTGAACAGAGGGTCTTAGCAAACATAACAATCATTTTAAGGTAAGAACCAATTCAAAGAGCTTTACTTGAAAGATCATATTTGAATATCAATTGCATAGATGAAATCAAGAGAGTATCCATTTGAAAATTCATAAAATTACAAAGTGATCGTGGTTGTAAATGGCAAATTGTTTCATTTAATCACAGAGGACATTAAATTTAAGCAACATTACACAGTGGGCTATGAATTATTTTAATTTAATATTGATAACAGAGAGAAGAATAAACAGAACCCCTACTCACCCACTGGTTTTGGTATCACAACAGGCTCAGAAATTTGGGCAAGTTCACTCTCGTCAACGTCATTCTCCGCTGAGACGGCAAACAAGAAGCCAATTTCACACTGGACCTTCTTCACGTCTGTCGAGGTCTGGTACGCATCAAGTGTTTGGATCTTTTTAAAGTTGACATCATCTTCAATTGTCTTGTAGATGTGATAGTTGGTCACTTTAGCGCCTCCGTCGCTCGCAGGTGCTTTCCATTCCAGGTAGACTGTGTCACCCACAATACGGGTGCTTCTCACATTCTGTGGAGGACTGGGGGCACCTGTGAACAATTATAATTGGCATTGCATGAAATAATTTACGTCCAAACAACCTTCATATGACTAATGCAGCATGTAAAAGTTCATTAAATATAGAAGAATTTTAGGAAACAGCAAAAAAAAAAAATCAGGGTCCAATTATCACAATTTCTACATTTAACCCGCATAATTGACATCAATTAGTCATCACACAAGTCGGTATGTTTATGGTAAGAGGATGTATGTCAAATAGTTTGAAATCTGATAATGGAAAATATTTCCAAAAAATAACAAAATGTTAAGACTTTATCAAGGCATTCTTAACCCATTCCCAAACAACAAACTTTCTACTGTCCAAAATTGAAAGAGTTTGCAGACAACATTTCAAAATGTGATGAAATTTGAAAATAATCTTCAGATAGGGCAGAAAACATTGTGGGAAAAGGAAAAAATTGCTCATTACGAGCAATTTCTCCTTTTCCCACAATGGTTTCTAAAGTCGTCTGCAATAAAGTGGTCAAATGTTGTTATTGATTGGGAAAGGGTTAAGACATTTTTATCACATGGTAACATTGTACTTTCTTTGTAATTTGATGGAGAAAAAAGAGAAACAAAAACTAACAATAATTAATGGAAGTTGTGCAGAATAAAGAGATATTTGATGTTTATACTCACTCTTTGGAGTTTGCGGTTTGATTGGTTTAGACATTTCCAGGAAGTCAGATTGTCCAACAGCATTGACTGCACAGACACGGAACAGGAATTCTTCTCCCTCCTTCAGTCTGTCTACAGAAATGGTTTGTACATCGGCAGCTGTTTCACCATACTTGCTCCACTTTGATTTCCAGCTTTCCCGCATTTCAACAACATATCCTGTGATTGGAGACCCTCCGTCCTTTTTACTTGGTTTCCATGAGAACTTAACATTGTTCTTCTGAACGTCAAGGATCTCAAATGGTCCTTCTGGCATGGAAGGTTTGTCTGTTGATTAAAATTAGAAAATATTTCATAGTTCCCAAGTTGGTTGTTACCTTTCATTTATATACATATTAAATGTATTTATTTCTTACATTTCCTTAACAGTATATCTTATCTATATTTACTTGAGTCATGCACATTTCTAAAATGAAAAACGAAAACATAACATTTTTTTATATTTGTTTGCAAAAGAACAATTTTCAAATATCTTTAATGCCTGTTTGCTTTCAATGTCAATCAACAAAAGACAAAATACAATATCTTTATTTATAAAGTACAAAGTGGATTACTGTTCCACTTTTCTTCATCCAAAGACAGACCAAACCAATGATCACCTCACCTTTTGGCTTCTCAGCGATTACAGGAGCATCAAGTTCACATTTTGGTCCGACACCTCCTTCATTTTCTGCAGCCACAGCAAAGTAGTAGGTCTGTCCCTCTGTCAGTTTGGGTACACTGAACTTATCATCAGCACCCTTGGTCTTGCCAACCTCTTCCCATTCTCCGGGGCTTGTTGCCATGTAAATATGGTAGGCCTTGACCTTAGAGCCGCCATCTTTCTTTGGTGGGGTCCATTGGAGGTCAACAGAGGTCGGTGTTACCTTGGATACCTTGAGTGAAGTTGGAGCTTCTGGGACATCTGTAATTCATTAAGGATGTTAATTCAGAATTAAATGAAATTCAACAGGTTTGGTTAGCCAGCTTTAATGTTATCAACAGTTTTGGATGAGTTTTATGAAAAAAAGAAGGAAAAAACACCTAGTTTAATCTAACGCTTTAGTTCTATTGTTGCAATCAATGACGTACTATTGAAAGCTTACACCATTGTACCCCTTATTACCTACAGTTTGTTATGTGAAACACTATACAAGCAAAAGCATGCATTCATCAAGTCATATTCATAGTTAAACATTCAAATACAGGCTGTAGTGAGACACAATATTCTTACCGATTTTCTTCTTGATTGGTGTAGCTTTCTCTGTTTCCAAAGGTTCACTTTCTCCTTCCTCGTTAACGGCCTTAACGCGGAAGTAGTAATCAGTACCAGTGAAAAGTTTGTCAGCTTTAAACAACGTCTGGCTTGGTCGAGTATCTCCAATCTATAATGTATAAGAATAATGTAACTTGTCTATGGTTGAATACAAGTACAATACAGATATCTTGGTGCCTTGGACAAATCCATTCTATCAAGAGAAATAAGGGGAAATCTATCAAAGAGAAAGAAGTGGGAATTTATCATATAAGTAAAGTTTAATTGTATTAGAGTACCTTTATCTTATTTCTTAATTTTTTCAATCATTAAGCCGTAAAGTAGGTTAATATGCTAACTATTCAATAACATAACCATAGCTAAAGTAAACAAAATAATGCTGTTAATAGTGTTAAATGAAGGATATATGGCGGGCCTGGTGCTTTGTTATAGTGTGTGCTTCACATTTGGAGAATCTATGTAGTCTTGAAATGAACCCTTGATAGGTACAACATTTGTTCAAAGTACAACATAACATTATCAGTAAGATAATGGTTTAGAGAATATTTTACCTTCTTCCAGGATGTGCTGGTTGCAGGTTTGCACTCAATGACATATCCAGTGAGAGGGGAACCGCCATCATAAGCTGGTGGTTGCCATGACAGTGATGCAGAGGTTTCTGTCACCTCTTTCACTTCTAATGGACCAATTGGTTTTGATGGAGCATCTGAAAGTTAAAAAAATGTTAAGAGGGGAGTTCAATCATTTTAAACATACTTTGTTGGTTTTTTTTGGGGTTTTTTTAATCTTAACTCATAAAAGAGTAAGGAGACCAGTACAGACATTTCTTTTGGCAAAACTTTTTTTAGAGTCAAATATCTAAAACATATACAAAAAATAACGAAACAATTATAAAGAAAAAGCTTCATAGTTTGTAATGATTCTTTTATCAGAACAGGGTAGAGCCAAAGCCTTAACAACAGGGTCACACATTTAAATCTCATGTGTAAGAGAGTCCACAATTTGTGCAAGAACTGGCTACATTTCCAGGCGGCGAAATCAAGAATTACTTATACTCAAGTTGTTAGAACATAGTTCATACTCAATGTAAAATAAATAAGATTGATTTATACTACATCAAGATCATAGGAGTGTTATATTCTATATTATATATGATCTAGATTTTCTATATAGTCTCGTTTTAAAGCATGCGTGGCATCTAGCTCCAATTACTTACCAAAGGGAGATTTAAGGGTCACTGTTTCCGATACCAGAGCATCAGATTTGCCAACTTCATTTTCAGCAAACACTCGGAACACATAGTCCTGTTTGTCTTTAAGGTTGCTGGCGCAGTACATTGTAGCACCTGGTTTAACCTTGGCGACCTTGGTCCACGAAGCCTTGGAGACTTCCTTAGCCTCGAGGATGTAAGCTGTGATTGGAGAACCTCCGTCATTATCGCTGGGTTTCCATATGACAGTCGCTGAAGTTTGCTTGATGTCAGAGAACTCAATTGGGCCGAGTGGTGTGGAGGGTTGAACTGTGAAGAGCAAGAGGATTGACATAAGGCATGGGAAGCCAACAGTTATGAAGGGATTATTTACTCAAATGTTTTAACATGACTTTTGGTCACATCCTTTTGTTTATATACCCTGGAGATGGGGTTCTGCCAATATGCATTTGAATTAGATAACAATATTTACTGAATTATCACTATGAATTGTACTCAATATTTTATCATCTTGATTGACCTTTATGAGTTCAAGTCTTATCAATAGAAAGACGAAACAAATAGAAGTTTGAAGACAAATAAATAATCCTTTCATAGCAAAGTTCTTAAACGCAATCATTTTTGCATCAAATAAGAAGATTCAAATCTCACCTGATTTCTTTTTCAACACAACAGGAGATGAGGTCATCACTGAATCCCCTCTTCCCACCTCGTTTTGAGCCTCTACTCGGAACTGGTAGGATTTTCCTGGGACGAGATCCCGTACTTTATAATCCGTATCAAGGGCCTTAACTCTGGCAATATCGTTCCATTCCCCATCCCCTTCCTTCACACTGATGTGGTAGGCCTCAATCTTGGCACCGCCATCTTGTTTGGGCGATTTCCAGGTCAAGGTGACAGAAGTGTCTTTCTTGTCCTTGACATTCAGGTTTGTGGGAGCTTCAGGGGTGGCTGTGAAATAGACAATATATCAGACGTCTTGAACAATCTCAACAAGAAGATTTAAAACAAAATGAGAAACTCTTGAAATGTTCTTTTTTCATATTTCTCTGTAATGAATGCTTTAATTAAGTATTTATAGGCAATATGATCACAAGAGAAAAGCTAATATCATGTCAAGATAGCAATAGAGGTTTAACTATGTATTCATCTGCAGTTTAACCCTTTCCCAAACAACAAATTATCAACTGTCCTAAATTGAAAGAGTTTGCAGACGACATTTCAAAATGAGATGAAATTGGAAAATAATCTTCTGATAGGGCAGAAATCATTGTGGGAAAAGGAAAAATTGCCTGTTTTCTTAAGTCGTCTGCAACAAAGTGGTCAAATGTTGTTATTGTTTGGTAATGGGTTAAAAGACTGCTTTGTGAGAGAAAAGTTGTGTCCAACACAAGTGAAAAGCAATTATCAAAATGGGAGATAGCAATAGAGGTTAAACTATTCATTCATCTGCAGTTTAAACCATAAGATTGTTTGGTAAATGCACGCTTTATATCAAGATGAGCATGAGTACTGATAAAGATTGTTCATTTTAGTGATAAGTTGTTTTCAACTTTAATATCATAAATTGTTTTTCATTCATTTGCATCGCATGATTTAATGTCAATGATGCTTTAAAATATTTGTTTATATGGTGATCGAATCAATGTATCAACTTACATTTTGGCTTCCTTGGAATAACAGCGCTGGACTCTAATGGAGCACTTTGACCTTCTGCATTCTCGGCAATAATCCTGAAGATGTACTCATTATCCTCGATCAGTTTGACAGGTGTGAAGGTCGTCTTGTTCTTGTCCACAGTTCCGGCCTTTAACCAGGCCGTCCTGCGAGTGTCTCGCTGCTCAATGATGTAACCCTTGATCTCTACACCGCCATCTTTGTTTGGTGGTTGCCATGACAGTGTGACGGAATCTTTCTTGATGGCACTAATGACAACTGGTCCTACCGGAGCTTCTGGCACATCTGTTAGGATACAGGCATTACCAGTTTATCATATCAAATGTAGGTTTTCCGTTTTTCCTCATATAGATAGGAGGGTTTATGGGTATGCCGCATGAACGTAGTTGACGAGATTAATGTTAGAAAAGGAGAAACAGGTTGTATGTGAATTTCTCTTTCGTCCATTTTTAGAAAATACAATTTCTTCTTTTTTGTATTGTTATCTAATTTTTGTTTGCAAACTCTTATGATGGTCAAAACCATTCTGACGTATAAAGAGTTAAGGGGAACCCTAAATGTATTTAGTTTATCAGAAATTCTCTTATTGCAACTAAAATATAAACTTACCAAACGGTGATTTAATGGTGACGCTGACTGATTCAAGAGAATCAGACCTTCCGACTTTGTTTTCTGCAGAAACTCTGAAGAAATATTCTTTCTTTTCCTTCAGTCTCTGTACACAGTATGATGTGATGCTGGGCCCGGTGGTGTCAGTTCTGGTCCATGTAGACTTGGACGATTCTCGTTGCTCGATGTAGTAACCAGTGATTGGGGACCCTCCATCATCTTCACTTGGCTTCCAAGCAATGTTGACGGAGCTCTTCTGAATATCCGAGAATTCAATTGGTCCAACAGGTGCTGATGGTTTTGTTGCCTTCTTCTTGAAGACTGTAGGGCTGGATGTCTCTAGAGCCTCACTCTGGCCAACCTTGTTCTCCGCAGTAACGGCAAAGTTGTATTTCTTGGCGGGTTCAAGACCTTTGACCTTGTAGTCATTTTCGAAGCCTTTGACCTTGGCAATTTCCTTCCAGTCCTTGTCGTCCTCCTTCATGAGTATGTGATAGGTCTCAATCTTGGCACCACCATCACTCTTGGGCTTGTTCCAGGTCAAGGTCAAACTGTCTTCCTTAATGTCCTTCACCTTGATATCACTGGGTTTGATTGGTGCAGCTATAAATAGGAAAACAACTTTAATCTAACCCTTTCCCAAACAACAAATTTTCGACTGTCCCAGATTGAAAGAGTTTGCAGACGACATTTCAAAATGTGATAAAATTGGTCCATAATCTTCTGATAGGGCAGAAAACAATAGTGGGAAAAGGAAAAATTGCTCGTTAAGAGCAATTTCTCCTTTTCCCACAATGTTTTCTAAAGTCGTCTCCAACAAAGTGGCCAATTGTCGTTATTGTTAGGGAAAGGGTTAAAATTTGATTCTAATTACATTTACCTTCAGTAACAAATATAGACAGAAGCACCTTTTTTTTGTTATAATCCGTTATTGGTAAAGAAAGGGCTATATGACAATGAGATTATGCTATGTTAATATAAAGCTAGATGAAAACTTGACATGGTACTTATATTTGAATATGACCCTACAAAATAATCCTCATCAAAAAGTTTAGTTGTGCTCAACAAAAGCAACAATTACAGCTAGATACTTTTGACATATCTTTAACAATGAAGTCCATTGAAAGGAATTGTCAAATAAAGAATTTCCAAACTTTTTCATGTAAACGTCTTAAAAACGAAAAAAACTAAATGTTTTGAAAGACAGACATTACTGAATATGCCCTACCTAATGGTTTCTTTGGTCTGATGATGTCTGAGGCTTCAAGTGGAGCACTTTCACCCTTATCATTCACTGCTGTGACGCGGAATACATAGTCTGTCTCCTCCAGAAGCTTGGTCTGTGTCCATGTGGTCGTATCCTTGTCAACGGACCCAGCTTTCAGCCATGTGGATTGGCTCTTTGGCCGGTACTCAATGTTGTATCCTGTGATTGGCTTACCTCCATTGTCTGTTGGTGGTTTCCATGACAACTTCACTGAATCCTCCTTGAGATCAGAGAATACAATTGGGCCAACTGGTTTTTCAGGAGCTTCTGTTGAATAAGAAAAAATTAAGCATTAACATTTGAAAATGTGTTTAAAAGTTTGGCCTATTGCATTATTCTTGTACCAGTTACTTGAATAACTCCACACAGTTATAAATGATAATGAAGATAAGCTTTCCAAATTAACCCCTTTCAAGAACTATAAAAAAATTTTGATTAAAAAGAAATTGGTCCAACTATACAATCATACTAAAAATATGGTTAATAACAACAAAATGCTGATATTGCCAAACCTATCTATTTTTGATAAGATAAGATATAATAAATAATTATTGTCTACAAAAGACCATCAAGAATGATCAATAATAAACATACTATGAAGACTCTTCAAGGTGACAGTGTTCTCCATCTCTAAAGGTTTGCTGGTTCCCTCCATATTCTCTGCCGACACTCGGAACAGGTACTCGGTTCCCTCTGTCAGATCCTCGACCTTGAACCTTGTCTCCTCGGGTCCGATTCTAGCGACCTTGGCCCAGAACTGTTTGCGGCCTTCACGTTTTTCGATGAAATATCCTGTGAGGGGAGTTCCACCATCATGCTCTGGTGGTTGCCATGACAATGTGAGTTCTGTACCGTCCAGATCCTTGGCCTTCAGCGGTCCAGCAGGAGAACTTGGAGGTCCTGAAATAAAAAAAAATTATCCATCATACATAACGAATGAAAACTTACAATACCTGATAAACAGTTAAGTGTACATTGTACCTAATTACAGTGTCCAAGTAAATGTAAGTATCTGAACTACCTAATGTTTCATATTTCTCCATTAACCCATTTTGTGTGTACTCATTGATTGATTTAGATACAAATTTATGACACATGAACAGCTATGTTCAAAAAACATGATCTAGCCGCCTCTTTAATACTAAGCTAAAGCTTAGTGGTTCCTTTGTTTTATATAGGATATAATGCCATATCAAAATATTTTTTCAGTTTAAACAAGGCTGTTAAGGAGGAATGTTAAAGCTAAATCAAAAACTTAAAAATCAATAGCAGTAATCCAATATAGTTTTCACAACTTAATAAGTATATCTCAGGATTAGATATAACCACTACGTTCTTTCTTACCAAAACTATTTGACAATATCATCAGAAACCTCTCACCACTACAAACATATTTCATTGTCTTTTTTTGTCAAATGAGTATATTTTAGAAGTAAATCAAATTAAATAAACCTTGGTAACTGCATTGTTTCTGGTAAAGAAAGAAGACCCAGTATAATTGGATACAATGTTATTGTAGTGCCAGCACTCTAGCTATTAATAAGTCCCCATTACACTGATGCATACATACCTATTGGATACTCTGGTTTCACAGCCTTTTCTGTCTCGGCTGCTGGACCAACTCCTGCTGCATTTTCTGCAGCAACAGAGAAATAGAATTTCTTCTCAGGAAGCTTGGTGACCTTGTAGATCAGTTCTGAAGGTTTTAAGGTCGCAACCTTGACCCATTCATCAGACTTGGCCTCCCGCTGGGAAACGATGAATGCTGTACGCTTGGTGTTACCATCCTTTTCTGGCTGTTTCCATTCAAGGGTGACCGAATCCTTGTCAACTTTTATGACTGTTAGGTCTTTTGGCTCACTTGGTGGTGCTACAATTGAAACATTCAAAAATCATCATTACTATTGGACTCATTTGAAGTTTTCAAAAGGGAATGGAATATCAATATGGGATAATTTTCTTTCATAACAATAGGTTTTATTGAAGTTTTATATTCCTGAAGAATCAAAGGCTGTTTACCTTTCTTGATAAAGATTTAAAAACCTTTGCCCTCCTTCATAAACTCAAAGCTCTATCCCAATCAAATTTTATGTGGGATCATTATCTTACAAGTTTGGAACAGGTAAAAACAGAGATGAGAACATATCAAAATCAAACTGAAAAAATCATACTCACACATTGGTTTCTGTGGTTTCACAGACTTCTCCGATTCAAGAGGTTTACTGGAACCTTCGTTGTTGACAGCTGTGACTCGGAACATGTACTCGGTGCCTTCCTGCAAGTCTTTGACAGTGAAATCTGTGGTTGGACGATCAACACTTCCAGCCTTGATCCAGGACGAGCGAGTGGTTGGCTTGTATTCGATGATGTAGTTTCTAATAGGCTGTCCTCCGTCTGATGTTGGTGGCTGCCATGTCAGGTCAACTGAATCATGGGTAATATTCTCAACCAATAGTGGACCAACTGGGGCTGATGGGGCATCTACAAATAGATTTGAGAAATCAAAATAATAAATCTTTATATAAGGATGAGAGTGCGAGAAATTGTTTTTACAATCATATCAATTAGATCTTCAGCTAATTTTTTTATTTGTCCTCTAAACGGTTTGTACCTATCAGACCTGTCTAAATAAGACAATTCTAATGACTACCAACAAAATAGTCTATCAGTTTATGAAATAATGTGTGTAAAAGACACAAAAACACCTTTTTTATCTAGACCATTGATAAATGTTGAATAAACAAGTCAAGTAGTTTTTAATTTATTTCCATCTGAAAAATATCATCAGAAGCTATCTTTTAATTAACATGAATAACTTTATGTAGAAACTTTATGTAGAAATCCTTTTGATTTTATCATTCAGAAAAGAACATGTATTTTTGTTTTCAATTCCTAATATTTTCAAACCAGATTTATTCATGCAACTAGGCCTTCAATTTTATTAAATTGTGAAATTAAGAGACAATCTCACCATAAGGACTCTTTGCTACCACCGGTGCTTTGATTTCACATGGTTCCCCAGCTCCTTTCTTGTTCTCAGCTACGACACGGAACATGTACTCTGACCCTTCCTGTAGTTTGTCAACAGTAAACTCTGTGGCATCTTTGGGTGCCTTGCCTGCTGGCGTCCAGGTTGGGCGCTTCATGTCGCGCTTCTCGATGACGTAGCCTGTGATTGGTGCCCCACCATCGTAGGTAGGCGGGGTCCATGTGAGATGTACGGAGTTCTTCTGGACATCGAGGACTTCCACAGCTTGTGGTTTGTCAGGAGATTCTATTCATGAAAAATTATAAAGGATAGAAATTTCATTGGAAAACAAAATTAAGCAAGATAAAACATTTGACAAGAATTAATTAATTTCAGAACATTGCAAGCTACACAAATAGAAATTGCAATGTTTACAAAAAAAACATGAAATAATCAACAAATTTGTCAAACATTACAAAAACAAATATTTGATAAAAAAGTGGTTAAAACAATTGTCTTCTTTACTATCAGGATTTTACAATCTTGGTCTATCATAAGAAATTAGAAGTTTATGGCTGCTCTAGAGATCCTTGTAAAGTAAAGGGTAAGAAAACATACAAATATCATAAGAAAACAAAATGTTTTGATAAAACTTTATCGTGTAATATTTACTATTGTTCAGCCTAAATGAGTCAGTTTCAAAGAACCAAACTGAACTTTTCTTTAATCAAATAATTTCCAATGGTGCAAAAAGAAAATACAAATTCTTTCAGTTTCTCACCTATTGGTTTGGTTGGCTTGAACACATCAGATTTCAATGGTTCCCCAGCACCGACATCATTGACAGCAGAAACACGGAAGTGATAATCTTGTCCAGGTTTCAGATTCTTCGCTGTATATTGTAATGTGTGTTTATCCACAGAGTCAAGCTGATCCCAGGTTTTTCCGTCTTTGGACACCTCCAGCTTGTAGGACTTAATGGGAGCACCTCCATCCCTTTTAGGGGCCTTCCATGATAGAATCACAGAGTCCTTGGTGGGCTTGGATAAGGTCAGCTGTCCTGAAGGTTTGCTAGGTGCCTCTGTAATGTAAGGGACAGTAAGAGTTACAATTTGGTTAAGTCATAATCTTGGAAGTAATAGTTGGTCAATAGCTTGAGAACTAGTACAGCTTTAAAATGAATATAGCAATGGTATTGCCAATGGTAGTGCTTTTTAAATTTTCTAAACCTTACAGTTTTTGAAATTCATAATCATTGAATAGTCATAATTGATTTTTAATCTGTCAAAAGCAATTTCTAAGATTTGGTTATTCATGTGAGTATAACAACAAGATAGTGTAACAAATCAGGAAACTTCTGTTACCCAAGCACTTTCCCATTTTTTTTCAAATATAGAAGTGTAACATTCTGTAGTATTGCAAAATGAAAATGGTCGCAGATAGTTTACCTGCAGGTTTCTTTGGTACAACTTCATGGTCGGTTTCGAGTGGTTTACCAGGACCTTCAGCATTAACGGCCATTACTCTGAACAGATAGGCGTTGTCCTCCAACAGCTTGGGTACAACATAGCTCAGGGTCTCACTGTCCACTTCTGCAACTACAGTCCACGTCTTGCGCTTTTTGTCGCATTTCTCCACCAGGTATTTTGTGACGGGCATTCCCCCATCCTTCTCTGGTGGTTGCCATGACAACTTGACACTGTCATCAAGGATGTCCGAGACTTCGAGAGGACCCACAGGGGCAGATGGAACTTCTGCAATAAGGGCATTGAATAATAAATATGTATTGTTACCCTATTATAATTTACTTTGAGGATTTGAATAATTAATTTTAACCTCTAGGTTTTATTTCTATCTTAACCCTTTACCAAACGCCAAATATTCGACTTTCACAATTGAAAGAGTTTGCAGACGACATTTCACATTACAAAGACATTTGAAGATTATTTTCTGATAGGGTAGAACACATTGTGGTAAAAGAAGAAATTGCTCATAACGAGAAATTTCTTTTTCCCACAATGTCTCCTGAGTCATCTGAAACAAAGTGGTCAAATGTCATTATTGTTTGGTAATTGGTTAAAGAATGGATATTAACACTGTGGGCCACGAGTTTATGGGAGAATGTATGTTATCTTTATTACTGCATGTTAAACCATACAGTGATGGGTTATGCTGGTTTAAAATATACATAAAAGATGGCGATTAATTTTATTTATTAAAAGAGCATGAGTATTTTCAATACCTAGATGCTACTTTATTTGTATCAAGCAAATTGGATATCATGATCAAACATGTAAAATCTGCGAGTTGGGTAACCTTTCATTACATTTTAGAACAATCGTAGATATAAACCGCCAATTATAATCAACACGCGAAAACCCATGATAATAAGGTCTTATCGCAAAGACCATCGATTGTTTGGTTAAATATAATATATTTACGGACATTTATGTTGGCATATTAAAAAAAAATATCGATTCTTTACAATGTAATGATATTTGCACCTGACAAAACGCTGTCGAAGTAATGAAGTTGATATTTTATAAATCTCAACCACGTGGACGCGTTTACTTTTAAGTTACAAGCGCGCGGATTATCGCGGAATTTGTGGGTCAAGAAAAAACCCGTTAAATCAGTTACCAAAGGTCTTTGGTGAAAGGAACGGAAAGCATATCAGGTTTTGGTTAAATCTTTGAGCTCAAGTGTTACGTTAAAGATCCATAAGAAGTGTACTAGTCAAAGAAGATCTAAGAAACCATAAAGAATCTTGAATAGGTTCGAAAATTAATAAATAGGAAAGTCAGAAGTAAACTAATGGATATCTATATATTGAAATGAAGACAATAAATAAAGCGCAATAAAGAATAAAGAACAAGATAAATCGAAAGGATACTCTATTTGAGACCTTTGAGTGTGTTAACTGAACGACCAGACTGGGAAATAGACCTTCATCGATTAAAAATCAAAATTTATTTTAGCTTACGGATATGACCATTCTTATCAACATGCTATGTTTGACCCTTTACCAAACGCCAAAGTTCCGACTGTCCGAAATTGAAAGAATGCAGACGACATTTCAAAATGTGATGAAATTGGAAAATAATCTTCTGATAAGGCAGAACACATTGTGGGAAAAGGAAAAACTGCTCGTTACGAGCAATTTCTCCTTGTTCCACAATGTTTTCCAGAGTTGATTACAAGAAAGTCGTTATATGTTGTTATTGTTTGGTAATAGGTTAAGAAGATGCTAACTGTGACAGAATTCTACTGCACATGACGGTCAAGAACCGCCTTTCTTTCTGATATCTATGTCTACCGATCGTTTTCACGAGCATGCCGCAGAAAGTCCACCAAACTTGGCCATTATAATAGTAGTAATATCTTCTCGACAAGATTTGTGTGTTAAATATCAAATAATTGATCGATTGGATTTGAGTGTTATTCCAACTGGTGCTATCAAATGGGCGTACTTCAATTATGCGTTAGCATTTCAAATTCTTACAAAATTGCACACTTTATGCAGACCGCTTCCCTTACATTTGTTTACAGAGAAACTACTGTATATAGCATATATTGATTTGTCACCATAATTCACTAAATGAATTCTGTTCTTAAGAAGTGTGCAAGACCCTTGAAATGGGGTTCCTCTTAATTGGTGTTTGAATAGATTCTTACTATTTACCATAAGCACGCGTTTTCTGTGCCAAGTGTATACGTGAGTTTTAAAGGACAAATGTTGTTATCAGCAGCTATAGGCGTGAATTGAAATTGTTGGGAAATATCCGTGTTTGGTATCACTACTTATGGTAAAGCACGGCTCTAGTAGACATGTGTTGTGTCAAGATTTTGTGTACGTTAATTGTTTACCAGAGGTATCCATTTATGAGTAAATCTCGATCATTATATCTATGAATACGATAAATACTGAGGTAATACCAAAGGAGCCGTTAACTTGTCAATAACGTTTTCTCATGAATTCTGCATCTTATATTAATCTTGACCTTCCGACAGAATGGACATATACTGGCCAATACGAACGGAATAGTTGTTTGTGCATTTGTTATTGTAATGTGGTACTGCACACGCTTCTTTGGCAGCATGTACATTTGTGCAAATGATTCTCTTTTATAAATTTGATATGCAGGAGTATTCCAGACCCTTTCCATCAGTCGAACTTTATTATTGTGCGCTTATCAAGGGAAAAGTCAAAATGCCTCTTAAAGAAGTGAAATAGCACTCGTTATTAGTATTTTGTTTAGTGAGAGAATGGTCACCTATCGACAGATGCAGGTGCACGGTTGAACAAGTATAATGAAGAAATGGATAAAAAATAAGCCTATTTTTGGCGTATTTCGTCGATTCAAGCTCAAATCCGGGATAATTACTGAGATTTGTTGAGTTGTCTAAAGCTTTCTTTTTCTGATATACTTAAAGGCCAAGTTTATGGATTTTTATAGGATACAAACATCTTACCTGAGCAACGTATCCATAGAAACAGCACTCCATGCAAGGTCATCTTTCAAGGTCATCATGCAGCAATACAAACAGACAAATCATCACACAGGCGAAGTGTATTGTATATGTAGCAATACACGAAGTCGGCATCCAGGATGAGTTAGTAAGCATGCTGTTTTCTGTATATCTGACTTCAAATATGTTTTGATATAATGAACATTTTTACTCATGCGGCAAATGTATCGAAAACTTTGTATTTAGAAAGAGGATAAGGCTTTAACGTTTCGTGTGCCTAGTGTTCATATTTCGACGGCGACATTTTTCTCTTTTAAAGACTGACTGCCAACGGACGATTGGCTGCATTTGTAAACGTGTCAAGCATCGTTTAGATCAGCGTGAATGATAAACACAGACTTATATGATACGAAACTTTACAGATCACTCACATACAACATAGATCTACATCAAGAGAGAGCAAGCACAATCGTCGTTTGAATGATTCGCCCGGGGGTCCTGTCCCGTGCATATCCCCGGTGCATGGTGGCCAAATGGGGATATGCACGGGACAGGACCCCCGGGCGTTGGGAAAATAGGTCTTGAACAGGAGGAGTTAATTGCCCATGTACGTGTATATTCAAAAGGTGTGCCATGCAGATCGACTTGAAATGTCAACTGTTCATAAGCCATTACATGAATATTTCGTGATTTGTATTATTACACGAAGGCTCTATATTCTGTATTAATTGGAAGACAGCGATGTCATTTTATGAATGGCGAACGGATTGTATGTAAAGTAAATCATACCATGTCAACAATGTAACAGATGTTTTATGGCTCTCCTTTGATTCAGCAACACTGGTCTTGGACTCTGAAGTGGGATTCTATTAGACACTTCAA
The DNA here is from genome assembly GCA_947846245.1 of Cerastoderma edule. Taxonomy (NCBI): domain Eukaryota; kingdom Metazoa; phylum Mollusca; class Bivalvia; order Cardiida; family Cardiidae; genus Cerastoderma; species Cerastoderma edule. The sequence goes on from OX401419.1 coordinate 242,205, forward strand.
CTACACATAAGGCGCCGGTGGTGATCAACCTTTGAACAAAACCCCATCGATTACAAAAACATCACCTTAGATACCCGACCACACAGAATCTCAACGGCGAAAAAGGGTTGTAGCAGCTATAAACGTGCATGTGTGTTGATTCTGACAGATCTCCATAAAAAGATGTCTAACCCTAATCCATCAAAACGTTTTACTGTTTGAAATTTATAGTAGAGAACCATGGTACAACATTAAGGAATGATTTAATAGTGTTTTATGGCGCATCGACATCTAAGGTAATTCAGCGCGCGGTACAACATTATAATAGGCCTATGCAGTAATTGTCAAAACTACTAAAACATAACTATAGCCTTCATTTGAACGGAGGATGAGATATGCCGATTTAGTTTTGACAAAACGTATAGTCTGTTTGAACTCATGCAGAAAACATTGCAATCAATGAAACGACTCTTCTTAGGACCATTTTTCCAGTAAAACGTTTTTCCAAATATGGGCATATGATCGTATATAACAAGATGTATTTATGTGATGATGGGCGAGGGAGGGCTGTTTTAGTTATCAAACAGGGTAGGGAAGTGAAACAAACTCTCGGAAAGGAAATGAACACGGTGTGGATAAAGAGGTATCTTTGGGATCAAAATGAGGCCTGTCGGTATGCAACACAGTCATTAACACATTACCACCTTACGCCATATTTTTGCGTCTTGCAGCAACTACTCCAGTTAGAAGACTTTCAAAAAGCATTGTGGTAAAATGAGAAATTGCTTGTCACAATCAATTTCTCTTTTTGCCACAATGCTTTTTTCAATCTATTCACACATCACAACAGCAGAACTGAAAGGTTTTTCACATGTTTACATAGCTTTTCTAAAGTCGTCTGCTTCAAGTAAAAATAATGTCGTCTGTGGGTTGTTAAGAGTAATGGTCTGTCCTCACACACATTTCTGAACAAGCGAAATGTGGTCATAATTATAAAAGTTAATTAATCTTTTGTCAAAATGATTTCAAACAAACACTTATGAATTTGTAGATGAAAAAGAAAATGATCATTTGTACGTAAATGTCTCTAAACCTCTGTTTAATATATGTTGTTAATTGTTGATGAATTGAAGACATTTCTTTTTGACATAAGTTGCTGTTGTCTATCATTTCCTTAATCTGGATAATTGATATGTTTAAATTTCACAAAAACACCAAAGGTTTCGATGTACAAGTTATCTGTTCTTACTACAAGGTGGGGGAATATCTAAAAAACAAAACACATTCACCATGCAAATGCAGGGTTAACTACCCATTGAAAAATAATATCAACATAAAAATGTTTTTCTTTCTCTTTATTTTGCATATATATTAAACTAAGCACCAACATGCTCTATCAACTAGGATGCTATCTAATACACACATGAAATTTAATTCGTTTAATCATGCCGTCTATAGATAAATATTCATATCTGCATAAATACTCTAGATTTGAAATACTATATTGATATATACTGTATAAAAATGTTATATATAATATATATACAAAAAGGAATCACATTTCATAAAATGACCAATGTTATGTGTTTACAATATGCTTATGTGAGTTTTACTTGACTCTTTTTACATTGCTAGCAATGTTTGATCTGTTTGAAGGAGAATATGATTTATATATTTTAATGTTGTTATTAGTATCAGCTTAAATCAACAAATTGATGTAGACAAAAATTATAAACCTTTAGATACATGTATGTATAGATTAGTGGATATGTTTCTATGATATTTGATTGTGAATGTGTTAAAATTCTATGATATAAATGACTTTCCTGCTGGAAGAAAAAAAGCCTGATGGTTGTATTGACTTTATGTATATGGAATACCAACATAGCAATTGATATGCCTTTCACAAATATCAATATGAAATATTAGCTAAAGGCAACTTTCAAAATAACAATAGTCAAGTCAGTATATATTATACAATGGTAAATGACTTAGTAAAAATAAGTTTTTTATGGAATGTATATAAACTCATCACTGATATGTAAATAGTATGTGTATAAATGTGTATTCTAAGCACCAGCAATGTCTTTCCTATATGTACAATCTGAATAGTGACGGATATGATTCCTAAATATGATTCCTGGTGAATCAGTTCTTGAGTACTTTTTCATCTTCAGCGAGAACTGAAAAGTCTTACTAGGAACAACTTCACCTATGAAAGATGATACACCTATGAAAGATGATGCACACAAAAGCATCTATAAAAAGTTTCTATTTAATAAAATCCAAATATATTTACATATAATCACATATGTGCTTCAGAAATAATATCATTGTGTTTGAAGTATGACCTCTATTTTCATGCTGTATCTGCAGCAAATAATACAAAAATATATGCTTGATACAGTTCATACACTTGTCAAAGGAAGCATAAAAGGCCAATGTTCAACTTTGAATTCAGTTTACATTGATTTGGTCATTATATTGTAAAAAAACATACAAAATAGACAATCTTTAATTCATATTGACACAACTTTGCTCAGCAGTTTTTTATGCAGTTAAGATAAATTGGTTTTATCAGTTTTTTTGTGTGAGTTATATCTTTTCTATGACTGCCTAGCCTCAATCAAACTAATTTTTCTTTATTTTCATTTCACTAAATGGCAAAATTCTTATAGTCCCAGATTGAAATTGGCTTCTGTTAATGAATCCTAAAAATTAAATGAATATTCGATAACTCCTCTACTAGGATAAAATTATTGCTGGGCAAAAGAGAATTTGCCTGTATAAGGGTTTTTGTTCCTTATATTTTCAATGAGTCTTCTACAGCAATTCCGAAATTTCCTATTTATTTGGTTTCGAGTCCAAACATTTCAATACAAACAATGAGCATTCCCTTCAATCATGCACAACATTTCTCATATCAAAAATACCCAAACTAAAGAAAAATGCATGACAACTGTACAATGAATATTGATTAAATGCATTCAAACAAAAACAAAACAAATTTATAGCAAATCTTTATGTAAACAATAAAAGATTTTGTGTGGCAACCTTGATTAAATCCTAATCCTAAAAAATATGTTTTCACTTTACTAAGCAAATCTATTGTTACTCAACCATGAAAGGTGAACACTTTTTAACATGTAGCTGTACACTGAATCATCTATATGATATTATGCAGCGGACAACTTTGGAAAACATTGTGACACAAGAAGAAATACTTTCCTATATCAGGCAAGTGGGTATCCAGTTTCAACTACAGTTTTTAGGTTTTTGCAGATTTCAACAGCAAATTCTTTTTTTTTAAGGTGAAAAATTAATTATCTAAATAGCCAACAACTTTAATTTAAATGACAATTATCTTTTAAACATCATGCTTCTTCTAAAAAAAAAACATGCATTGGAAAACCATTCAACCTTCACACATAATCCAGAGAACATTTCACTGTTGGATTAACAGACTATAGCAGTGACGTCTGATCCCATTTGGTGAGCAGAGTATATCACAACCTATTCAAGTAGGAAGAAATGAGTGCATCTTATAAAAGCCTTATGAGCTTACCATTGACAGCTATTGATAACAACTGTAAAGGTTTTTAACTCATCTATCAAAAGAACTCTTAAGTCAATCGTCAGTATATTGATGCTTTCAACCCAATTCTCCAAATAAAAGCTTAATTGACTGTGTTAAAGAAAACAAAAACGAAAGTTAGTTATGTACCAAGAGGGATATAAAAACTCAAACATCTTTCACACTGTTAGTCACATTAATGTTGGTTACCACTGGCAACAGGTTCTCAAAAATAACAGGGGAGGTCAATCCAGCGTGATGCAAGAACAACAACTCTAGTAGCAGGTACAGCAAGGGGATGCAACACTTCAACCTACCAAACCCGCTCTTTGGTGTAACAGCTTCCTTCAGTTCCATTGGTTCCGAGTCACCGACGTCATTCTTAGCGACGATGCGGAAGATGTACTCCTTGCCCTCCGTGAGATCCTTCACAAGATAGGAGCTCTCACCACCGTCGAGGGTCGCGACCTTGGTCCATGTTGATCGACCTTGCTCTCGGCGTTCAATCTCGTAAGCAATAATGTCAGTTCCCCCATCATCTTTAGGTGGTTGCCATGACAATGTAACACTGTCACGCTTTATGTTCTCTGGCTTCAGTATTTCTGGTTTACTTGGTACATCTGTTAAAAAATAAATGGAGCAATTCTCTTTGATTTATATATTGAGAAAGAACAAAGACAATGGCTTTTCCACAAAAATGTACATGATTAACGAATATCCCTTCAAATACAAATGATTAGTTTAAACCTATTAATTTTACATCGACTGTAACAACTTACATTAATCACTCTCAATTCTGCTTCCTGGATACATAACCAGTACTCACATCGAATGTGGATTAATGAAAGGTTGCAAGGCAGATCCCACTTCTCACAGGTTTCGAACCCACGACCTTCCTGTCCAAAAGCCGATGCTCTACTCCTGGACTACTGTCCTCCACAAATGTTTCCAAAGCTCTTAATAATACAATGTTTCTAAATGATGAAATTTAGTTCTCCATACCTAGGAGACCATTAAAGTCACTAGAGCTTGATAATGTAAGAGTTAAAAGTACCAATAGCCATTCCATACCTATAACCATGATATCAAAAGTGGCCCCTTCAGTTCCTGCCTCGTTCTGGGCAGACACAGAGTATACCCCATCATCCTCTCTTGTGACCTTCTTCAAGGTTAAGGTTGTGGCCTTGTCATTGACATCCAAGGTCAAACGTCCCTGAGATTGGACTGGTTTATCGTCCTTGTTCCAGGTTATTGAAGGCTTGGGTAGACCGGTAAACTTGACTGGTATCTTTAGAGTGGCTCCAGCCTTGAGTGTCATCTCCTTGTATTTGTTGTCATAGGTCAATTTGGGTTTGTCTGAATAAGGAAAATTAGTGGATGTTGTTTACCCATTTCTTCATGAATGAATCAGTTTTGTTGGTAAGAAATACTGAAATATATAATGGTAAATAATGGATAGGTAACACATCTTTAAAACCTTGAGGCTTAAAGGTCATTGCTCACAAGACCAATATGTATGAATGCTGTTTTTAACTAGAGTTATAAATATAACCTTTTGAGTAATCCAGAATAATCTGGCATTTATTGACCTTCAGAAAAGAGATAAGTATCTCATCAAAAAGGCATTTGCACAAAGAAAATAAATTCATAAATCTACCTTGTACTTCCAACTGTCCTGTAGTCTTTACAGATCCCAGATCGTTGGACGCCTCACAAGTGATTTTACCAGCATCCTTCTCTGTGATAGAGTTAATCTTGATCGAGGCTACCATCTCGGAGTAATCAAACGAGTATTTTTTGTTTGGTCGGAGTTCCTTCTGGTCCATAAACCAGGCGATGGTGGGTTCTGGTTCCCCGCTGATCTTACACTCGAGGTAACCGATCTCGTCTAACAGCACCGTCACGTCGGGCAGGCCCTCCAGTACAGATGGGGCTTCACCCACAGTAACTGGGGCTTCTTCTGTAACATACAGACATAAGGCGTGAATTTCAAGGAGAAATTGTTTACTACTAACATATATAGATCTTTATCAATAAAATTAATAATTTCATACTTTAAAAAAAGAAAAAGAAAATATAACTTTTGTCAAATTTTGGTTTATTAATGTCACAAGATTTTATTAAGGCACATTCTTTATATAGTAGTATATTTTCAAATTGAGATTTGTAAATAAATGAAAACTTCATACATAATGGTCATATATTATTTTTCTATTCTTTTTTGCTTAAACCTTTGTCTTTGTTGAAAACTGTTTTTTGGAAAGCCGTCCACATGGTTAGATATAAATTATATCTGGTAATGTCAAGACATCTTATAAAAATACAAACATGATATAATATTCTATACAAAATGTTTAAAAAGTCTGTAAACTCACCACCTGGGGCTTGTACAGTACATTTCTCTGATACATTTGATGGCTTGCCCTTCCCGGCTTTGTTCTCGGCTGAGACACGGAACTCATAGACTTCTCCATCAACTAGATCCTTTACAGTGTATGTAGTATCGGATACGTTGACGTTTTTGTTGGCTGGCAACCATTTACTGGATGTAGATGGTTTGTATTCAATGAAGTAGTTGTTTACAGCATTTCCGCCATCTTTAGTTGGTGCCGTCCATTCCAATGTACAAGATTCTCCAGTAACATCTGTTATTGTCGGGACTCCAGGTGCACTTGGTTTGTCTGTAAGGGTTTTAATTGAATATGCAAATGCTTTGAATATCAATGGAAACAATTTTTGATTTAGTTATCAATTGAGAGAATTTTCTTCAAGCATGTAACACAGTACAAAAAAATGTATTTGATTATTATTAGCAAATGCTTTGTTTAACTATTCAATGGTAACACTCAAGAAAATACTTCATTATGTAAAAGATGTTTTAAATTGATTCTTGTATATGGAAGCTTTGCCATTGGAATACCTGAAACCTTTTTTACTAATATCATTGTAAATAAGTGTTACAATTCTAATCTTAACATCTGTTCATCTGACTTGATCAACAATCAATGATGACAGTCAATTAGGCAAAATTTGATCAAAACAACTCTTAGATAGAGTGCCAATGTCTATAATGTTAAGAGCTCTTATTGCTGATAAAGAAATATGACAGTTCACAATATTCACTTAAAACAACACATTCTCTGCTGTAAACTAAAGAGTATAGATACATATCATCATACCAAATGGAGTCTTTACTGTGGTTGGGCTGGTTGGTTCAGATGGTTTACCCAAGCCAACAGCGTTTTCTGCCGATACTCTAAACTGGTAATCTGTATTCTCTATCAGATCAGTTACTGTGTGCATCGTGTCTGAGATCGGCTTTTTGCCGACCTTGACCCAGCGAGTACCAGGAAGTTGGCAGCGCTCCAAGATATATCCGGTGATTGGAGATCCGCCATCTTTCTGGGGGGCTTCCCAGGTCAATGTCACCGATGTCTTTGTGACCTCTGTGGGTTGGACGTGTTTGGGCGAGTCTGGGACATCTGTAATATACATACGGCTTGATGGTTAAAGATTGGAAATGGTTGAATTGCTTTTGACTGAACTTACATATAAGAAAATATCATCTGAGTGACAAATAAGAAACAGCATTAGAAGTGTCACTTTTACTATTAATTATGCCTTAGCAAATTCTTCTGTTACCATAAAGTTTTAATTCTAAAACCAATACACTCATACTCATAAGCAAAATAAGGACCCAGTCTTTTTAATTCATTCATTAAAAGGTAAAAGCTAAAGAATTCTGCCAGTTAATTGTGAAAGGGATGTCAACAGAAGGTAAACAGGCTGAGCTATCCTTATTTGCCTCTTTACAAATCTTACCAATAAAGAAAACCTTTAAGAGTTAGTCCCAATGCCCTACTCCCAGCGCTTAGAACAAATAAAGGAAACCTGGATATACATACCGAAGGGACTCTTGGCAAGTACCGGAGCCTCTAATTCAACAGGCTCTCCTTGTCCCATCTCGTTTTCCGCAGACACCCTGAAGTAATATTCATTGCCTTCAAGGAGTTTCTGTACAGCGAATGTGTTAGTCAGTCCAGTGACCTTTTCTAATCGTGTCCAGGTGTTTCTCTTGGCATCCCTCTTCTCGACAATATAGGCTGTGATATCACTGCCTCCAGTGTTGGTGGGAGCTTCCCATGATAACATGGCCGAGTCCTTCATGACGTCATTTACCTTCAGGTTAATGGGCTTGCCTGGTTTGTCTGGAATAATCAAAACAAGAATATATAAAGGTATTGTACATGGTTGCTAATACTCAAACTTGCAGATGTATAGACTCTGTTTGAAGGTGCTGCATTTTCAACTGGAGAGGGATTCACATCTCATTATCACTGGTGAAGTATTCTTTGCAGAATCGTTAATCAAAAGAAAAAATTCAAACTGTAGCATACATGTCTTTTCAGATTTGAATTTTCAATATTTTTGACATCAATTCACAAGTCAAACATATAATTATGAAGAAAAAAAAGGCCTTTGCAAAGCGGAGATCTTTTCTTGAAAAGGAAGAAAAGACAAATAAAATTCTAGAATGTTCAATCTTTACCTCTGACATTCACTTGGAAATCAGCAACAGCCTTTCCTACAGTGTTATCAGCTTCCACAGTATAAACACCTGTGTCATCCAGGGTTGTGTTCTTCACTGTCAGCGTTGTCATGACGTCAGTGGTATCTATGGAGATACGGGGGGACTTATCGATTGGTTCCTCGTCTAACATCCAGGCCACGGTGGGTGATGGGATACCACTTGTGTTGACTGGTAAGGTCAAGGTTGTACCGGCCTTGATGTTCTGCACGCCCTTCAGTCTGTTATCATAGTCCAGTTTGGGGTGGGCTGAATAAGGTGGATGTTCAAGGTTAAGACATATGCTGAGATAAAGATGCTTCATCAGCTAGGGCTATTTAGCCCATTGAATAATAAATTGTATAAAGGGTTTACATTCAAATCCATTCAACAAAGGTATAAATGATTCCTTTTATCTTCAATGCCACCGTCTTGATTCTCTCTCGTAAGCAAACTCTTTTTCAGTAGAGAAAACCATGGTATACATCCTTTTTTTTTTTAACATTGCCAGAAACAATACAGACACGATATGTTGGTAAATGAGAAAGAATCTTACTATGCACAGCCAGACTGCCCTCCGATTTGACCTGACCAAGTTGGTTTGTGGCCTGTAGACTGTACACACCAGTGTCATCTGAGTCTGTTTTGTGAATCGTAAGGGAAGCAACCTCGTCTTCATAACTCATTTCATATTTCGGACTCTTTTTGACCTCTTTCTGTCCCTTATACCTAAAACAATAAACACAGTGATATGATGTAAATATATGTCCCTTATGAAATGATTGTATGGCCCAAACTCATTATGACAATATCAATGACCTATATCAACATTACAGCCCGGATAAATTAGGTTTCAAAAAGGATTGCTTTGATTTAAGCTGATCTCTGTTAATACACTACTATCAATTAACCTTCAACTCCATTAACCATCTATTTACCACATCTGCAGAGTCTGTTAAAAGCCACTATAAATACATGATAAAATGCAGCAAATGAAGAATTCATCCATTTTTCATTCTTAAGAGGGGAATTTTAAGATAGCAATCTTTGAGATTTGGTGTTGCTTTAAATAAAGACTAGTCACAAATTCCCCTATGAGAGGAAAGATAAAAAAGATATATGCATACCATTTAATCTCTGACTCAGGTTCTCCTAGGTCAAGGTCACATTCCAAGATGGCATCCTTTGGCGATACCACGGTAACATCATTGAGTGGCTCCAGAACCTTTGGAGGTACACCAACTGAAAAAGGCACATTTGAAAATATCAAATACATTGAATGAAAAAGTAAATGAAGCTTTATCTTATTGGATGTTTATGGTGATTTTTTTTCACCAATAAAGAAGGCATCAGTATGCTGGAAATTGACATTGAAGATGAATAAAAAATGTGAATGAACAATACCAACAACTGTTTTTAAAATAAAGTTAACAGCATTTCAATTTTTTTTTTAAACCAAAAACTATAGATTCCTTAAAATTCTTAAAGAAATATCTATCTTTTATCCTGCAAACTAAAGATGTTTTTAATTTGATTCCTGAATTGTTCTCTCAACATTATATTCAACTATTTCCTTAACAGATCTGCATGTTTAGGGTTTAGTGCATTCTTCAAAAAACTGTAGGGTTTTACTTTAGTCTTGACCTGAAACTCAAATACCTTCTACAAATCTAACCCATTTGTGAACGAATATTTGGTAAGACATACCAAGTGGTTCCTCCACTTTAACAGGTGCTGTCAATTCGGAGGCAGGTCCTGAACCAGCCTTGTTCTCTGCCGTAACACGGAACTCATACTCCTCGCCCTCTTTAAGGCCTGTAACACTGAATGTTGTCTCGTCTACGGGGACACTGTTGGCCCTGGACCAGGTCCTGGAACCTCGGCGCCGGTACTCGATTACGTAACTTACAGGAGCACCTCCATCCTTGCTAGGTGGGGACCATTTAAGGGCCACAGAGGCTTTATCGGTTCCCATTATCTCAGGTACTCCAGGCTTGCTTGGTTTGTCTGTACAACGAAAAATATACATATCAATATTACAAGTACAACACCTATGTGTTGATAACGGAATGAACAATAGAGATAAGCAATAGGGTAGAAAATTGAATGAACAATTATAGAGGTAAGCGATAGTGTAGAAAAAGTGGTGCAAACACATTTGATTTAAAATTCTATACACTTTATCTCTTATTAAGTCCCTGAAAAATCTCATTCTTTCCAATCAATATCAATATTTATTTTAACCAATATTTGGCTAAACAATTTAATTTAAGTTCTCCCTATCAGAAAAATTACATGTAAGCTGAAGGTTTTGTAGGAAGTGTTAGATAATCTTAGATTTGTGATAAACATGGCAAAATTATTTCTGCCAAAACTTAATCAGCTTTGGATTTGGTTGACAGTGAAAATTCATTGAATTTAAACACCCAAGTACTGTACACTCACCCCATGGATTCTTGGCAGTGAAGACATCTGACGGTTTACTGGGTTTACTCTGGCCTGCCTTGTTGATGGCCGACACCCTGTATTGGTACTGGGCACCATCCTTCAGGTCATTAACCTTTAGGCTGGTCTCCGGCACTGGCTTCTTGTTCACCTGGACCCAGTTCTTACCGACACCGGATGAACGTTCCAGTATGTAGCCACTAATGGGGGAGCCACCGTCTTTCTCTGGTGGTTGCCAGGCAACAAGGGCGGAGTCTTTGAATATTTCACTGACAGTGGGCGCCTCTGGGGCATCAGGAACAACTGGAGAGAAAATAAGAATACGCATCAGTATTGTGTAATAATGTACCATTGGACAACACACAATTTCTAATGTATTTTGTTTGATAAAAATGAGAATTCCAGCACAGTGTCTTTAAGAGAGACAAACATTCGATAAGATTTGCAAATCTTATAGTTTGTGATGAAACAAATTATCAAAGTATTGTGAAAAACATCAATCACTTGTATCTCAATCTATAATTGGAAATTGCTTACTGATGATTGATGTAATTTATGCTATCAATTAATTGATTAATAAGTTAATTAATAGTTTTAGTATTAATTGAATGATTAATTAATGAATTGATTGATCAATGAATAGGTGTACTTACCAAAGTTGTCCTTAGCAGTGACTGGTTCCTTCAACTCAGCAAACTCTCCAATTCCGACTTCGTTCTCCGCAGCAACGCGGAACACATATTGATTCTTGTTAACAAGTTTAGGAATTACAAGTTCGAGGTTTGGAGTATCATCCACCTTGTTCCATGAACGTCGGTTTGCCTCCCTTTTTTCTATGATGTATTTGGTGATTTCACAACCGCCATTGTCTTTGGGTGTCTCCCAGTGTAGAGTACATGACTCTGATGAAACATCAGATACGGATAGGTTCTGTGGGGCAGTGGGCTTTTCTGTGAATTAGATTGTACAATGCGATGACTTTAATTACATAATGATAAAACATTAATTGAGGATACAATATAAGACTACATTAAGTTGTTCATGTTTATTGTGAACTGAATCCATGATACATTGTTAAAAACAAGTAGATTTTCAACAAGTAGCAAAATGATGACCATTAATTTGATTTAACATAAACGATTAAATACGGTTGTTTTACTAAATTCAGATTGTAGGTTTAACTTTGAAATAAGCTGTGATATATGCTTAATTTCCAATTAGTCAAAAATGACATGGCCCACTAAACATCAAAGTCTAGCATAGAAGTTATAAATTGAAATACAATGTAGACATAATTAGATAACACATTATCTCGGGTTCAAAATTTCCTACCCACACCATGAGAAAGAAGCACTTACCGAGTACATTGAGAGTGATTGTGAGCGTCGTCTTGCCGACACGGTTCTCCAATGTTAATGTGTAAGCACCTGTGTCACTTCGAATGACCTTGGACAGTCGGACAGTTGTCATGTTACGAATGGTTTCGATTTCCATTCTCTTTTTGTCTGGAAGTTCACCTCCGTTATAAGACCATGACACAGTTGGTTGCGGGCTGCCCTTAAAGGGAATCTCGAAGGCAGTGGACTGACCCTTTTTGAGAGTTACCACTTCTTCGATGGTCTTGTCTGCAAACAGCTCTGGTGGGACTGAAAACAAATAGAGGGACACAACTAATTACTTTTTATCTATATGAAACAGGGCATGTGTCATGCTAAACAAATTGAAATACAAAGGCAAATGCTTCATCAGATTTTGAAGCATATTCACTTTTAATTCTGCATTGTTTTCTAAATATTTTCTATTGTGTATTAAGCCTTTACAGTGAGCAATTATACAGAAAAAAAAATAGTAAAATTACAAAACATGGTTTACCCACTAAAAGTAAAGACAATTTCCTACCTTCTACAAATACTGAAGCCTCAGATTTCTGTCCTTTAGCGACCACCGAATACGGTCCTTCATCTTCACCATCCACATCACTGATTTCCAATTTATGGACCGCCCCTTCATCAACCATCTTGTATTTGTTGCTAGGTGACAGTGCTGTGTTGTCACGGTACCATTTGACTGGAACATCGTCTCTAGACAGTTCACATTCCAGAGTGGCTATCCCTGGTATCTCATCCACATTGACATCGGAGAGTTTACGAATGAATTCAACTCCAGTTTCTGTAAAGAATATTACAAAAGATTTGTTAAGCATGATCCTAAATCAATTACCCTGTTCTCATAATCTGGCAGCAGACAACATGGAACAAAAATAATCAAATTCACAAAAAAATGATAACCAAAGTTTATAGACATTTAGTGCACTTGTATCAATGGTTACTGCAGCAATGGCACTTTTCTAGAGGGGATAAGATGATGTATTTATGGTTGGAAAATACAGATCTACCAAAGGAGAAAATTACCAAACACAAAAACACTTCTCTTTGAAGTCATAGAAAGTGTTTCCTTTATCAAATAATAATACTTTCAATGCAATCAAGTGTTTATTTCTAGCATTTCTAGTATGATCATATGAACTACCTTGGACTTCCAGTTTGGATTTGGAGGTCACATCTCCGACCTTGACCATGTACTCTGCAGTATCTTCAACATTAACATCCTTGATCAGCAGGGAGTGGGTTGTTTCCTCCGACTTAGGGATCATCTTCTCACTGGGCTTGATGAGATGCCCATCCTTGGTCCATTCGGCGGTCAGATTGGGTTTGGTGACGGTACACTCCAGTGTGACATCCTCGCCTTCCTTGGTCTGCTGGTCTGTCAGTGGTGCTGTTACATCCACAGATTCTGTAATGTATAGAGATGTATTAATAAAGAGGTGCATTGCTTGTATTTGAGGGTTCATTGTGCTTCACAGATGTGAAGCGCTTGATATAGTTTTGCACTGAACCCTTGCACTGTCATGTGACATATATAGGTGATAGTAAGTAACTGGAATTCACTTTTATTGTGTTAATTTCACTGAATTGTTTTTGGTATTGAAACTAAAGAGTCTTTGGTATGGAAATATTTAAGAGGGTTCTATTCAAGACAATACAAACTCCTTTACTAATGTGAGGGGCTTACTTTTGTATTGCCCTGACCAATTGGTTTCGTCCTAATGGATAACATAATATGGTTTCAGAACTTATTTCAAGAGATAATACAAGTAATCCATGATAACATGTTTATTTGATCAAACGCTATTTCAAGTAGAACAGAATGTTTCTTCATTTTTATTTGTAAAATATGTTTTCTTTAATCATTTCAGTGCACTACGAATTCAATGAATTTTAATTTCAAAGTCTAAGATATTTTCTGGTCCAATAAAAACGAAGTGTAATGTGAAAGCAAATAAGATCAAGCCTGTAAATATTTTTTAAGGCTTTTTTGTTTGAAAACTTTGTCCGTAACATAAACTCACCATTGACGGATAGTCTAGCAGAGCTGGACTTTTCACCAACAGTGACTGTGTACTCGGCAGAGTCGTCTGGCATGACCTTGTCCATGTGTAGTGTATGATGTGTCTTGTCGTGCCTTATGTCATAACCATCAGACACGGAAATCGGCTGGTTGTCCTTGGTCCAGATGGCTGTAGCATCGGGCTTGTTGACTTCGCAATCCAGGATTACTGAGGATTTCTCCATCACCTCTACGTCCTTCAGTGGAGCGACAAACTCTACAGGGAGTTCTGTAACATACACAAAGGGGTTAATTAGAGTCCTTTACAAGAAGCTTTACAAATAGTACAGTAGAATCAAGGGACCTCTTAAAATTGTCAGACAGAGAGAAAGTTTGACTTATATATGTCTAGAATATAAAGACATGGAAATGAAGACAAACAATTAATGACCCTGACCATGTATTTACTTTAACATATAGATGGTTTGGATTTGGACAATCAGAAGTTCGAGGTACAGATATTCTACTGTATTTGCCAAACACTATTTCATTAGTACTCATTTGATATGTTTTGTCTAGAAAATTCTTTGTTCATATTGGTTTTAAAGCCATATAAACAATTTTTTCAGTTATAGTACAGCTTTTCCTGATTCAACAGTACTAGGCTAGGGCTTTGAAGTGACTTGCGACGAAAACCTCGACCCAGTTTTAACTAATACTGGATGAAATATTCAAGCAGCTGGCAACAAAAGCGACCATTTAGACACAGGAAGAAATTGCTAAAAAAACAAAAAAAATGATAAAAAAAATATTTTTCTTTAAATACATGTACATGTAGTATCTACTATATTTCCCATCGAAAAAGCATTTTATTTACACCTTTAAAAATTGTTGTATGTGTTTTAACTCTAAATAGAGGCAAACTTTCACAAATCAAACGAAGTAATGAGTAATAAGCCCTACCCTTGACTGTAACATTGCCAGTGGATGTAGCCTCTGCAAATGTAACAGTATATTTTCCTTCATCATGTGGTTTGGCTGGTTGGACTGTGAGGGTGTGGACAAGACCCCTGGATACGACCTTGACCCTGTCGTTAGGCTTCAGTTCCTCGTCGTCAAGGAACCATTTAGGCTTCTTGTTGAGTTTGTTAATCTCGCAGGTGAGTTTGATTTCTTCCTTCTCGATAACTTCAAGGTCAGAGAGAGGCTTGGTGAACTTCACAGGCTCTTCTGTAATGGGAAACAAGAAACAGTGGTTAAGTACAGAAATTTTCTTATCACAGCATGAGCATATTGTTTGTTTGCTTCAATATGATTTAAGTTACATTGCAATGCCACACTCAACTGTCCATAAGGACTGATCATGTCAGGCAGAAGCATTGGCAATCAGTAAGTCAGTTAGGAGACAACCTCTCATGAAAATCCATATGCTGTCATTGGGATTTGGATCTTTGCAAAGAGGTGCAAGTGAACATGAACGATACATTGAGTTGAAACTATAGACAGCATAATCAAAACAGAATGATGTGAACCATGATATGAACACATCATATCAAAGATTACTATTAAAAGAGAGATTGTTTCGTATGTGTGAACATGTATATAGCATAATTTCAAAATAAGGCATCTTAAAACACAGTTCAATTAAAATCATAAACATGGCAAAAGAGAGTTAAGACTTATTAGACCCACCTGAAATGGTGACTGTGGCTGTAGTTGACACGTTACCGCAGGCACACACATATTTCCCAGCATCCTCCAGTGTTATACTGGTAAACACAAGCTGGTGTGTGTACATGTCCACCGATATCTTCGTGTTCTTGGTCGAGCGTACAACCTTCCCATCCTTTGTCCATTTCACAGACTTTTTAGGTTTGTTGAGTTCACAAACAAGTTTTACTTCGCTCTTTTCGTATGTCTTAATGTCCTCAAGATCCTTGGTAAATGCTAGAGGGATTTCTGTAAGGAGATAAAATGGAACATTTATACATTGTTATATGAATTCTTACTTTTAAATGACTATCACAATGGGTTTGTAGAACTGCCTATTTAACTAATACTTTATCAATGATTTAAATAATCAAAGATTATTGTTTTCAAGTCTTCCTAATTGAACTTAACCCTTATTGTGCTGGAACCAACTTCATGCTTATGCAAACAGTAATTGATCTTGGTTAAAGAAAATAAGAAATAAAAATAAATGTTTAAGATAACTTACCATCAACTTTCAGTGTACAGTCGGTGCTGACGGTTCCGCAGACGGCGCGGTATTTCCCAGCATCCTCTAGTGTGACCTCGGTGAATACCAGCTGATGGAGGTACATATCCATGGAGATTTGGACATTGTCACTGACCTTCACCTCCTTTCCACTCTTCATCCACTTGACTACTTTGTTTGGTTTATTGAGTTCACATTCCAAAACAACCTTGACCTTTTCTGTGACCTTCTGATCAGTCAGTTTCCTCGTGAATGCAATTGGAATTTCTGTGAATGTAGAAAGGGGAAAATACCATTACATTTGTTTCACTATTTGATAATGTCTAAAAGGAATAAAAATATTAGCAAAGCTCTTGTTAGCATTCTTAAATCCTAAAACAAGATTTTCATCCTAAAGTTATCTTGAATTGTCTCATGAATTCCAAGAATTCTTTGTTAAGAGGTGGCTACTGGTTTTCATTGAAAGATTAAAACTGTAGATTTACCTGTGACATTGATGGTGCATTCTGTACTGACATCACCACAAACACATGTGTATTTAGCAGCATCCTCAAGCGTCACTTCAGTCATCACCAGTTGATGATGATACTGGTCCATGGAGATGGTCATCCGGTCATCAGGAGTGATTTCTTGACCATCCTTCAGCCATTTTACAGGGACGTTTGGTTTGGTCAGTTCACATTCAAGTGTCACTGTCTCTTTCTCCTTGATTGTCTGGTCAGACAGGGGTTTGCTAAACTCAGCTGGTTTTTCTGCAATGAATACAAACATAATATCATAGAAACACACATACATGTGTACATGTAAGCCTATTAATCTAGAAAGAGGGACCCTATCTATGTTAAAGATATTGTTGACCACTTTGATCTGGACCCATCAATGATGTGATATAGGGTATGTTTTTATATACAGTGTACTAGTAATGTCATCTGGACCCAAAAACTAATCATGAGATTCATACATTTGACATTAACAGTATATTGTTTAAACACATTCTTACATAGTTACTTGAATATTATTCCATGGACTCCAGTGTGACAAAATCATACATAGCTTGTAAGGAGCAATTTATGTGTTTTCTAAAGTCATCTGCAGGAGATACATCAATAAAAGTTTTTATGTAGTAAGGCATTCAACAGGTCGTAATAAGCCACACACCTGCCACAGTGATGGTACATTCAGTACTGACATCACCACACACACAAGTGTATTTTGCTGTGTTGTCGAGCGTGACATCTGTCATGACGATCTGGTGATGGTATTGGTCCATGGAGATCAGACAGTTGTCTGTGGGTTTGATCTCTTCTCCATCCTTCAGCCATTTTACAGGTAAGTCTGGTTTGTTCAGATCACACTCCAGGATAACTGTCTCCTTCTCCTGTACTGTCATGTCTTTCAAGGGCTTGGTGAACTCCACTGGCTTCTCTGTATAACGGAAATGATGGTCGTTATATTTTTAAAAAAAGGTTAATTCATCAAAATCGAAATGATATGGTTATTGCCACAATAGTAAAAATCTTTTTAGATTTAAACATATATCTTCGATGACTTGAGTTTGAATGGGGTTGAAATATCAAGATCTTGCATCTTTGAAACACTCCTTGCCTTGCCTTGGTCCTATCATATAAATAAATAATCAACCATATCATGCACTATAGACCAATTTGATTCGCATTTCCTGAACAGAATCTTAAGCTCTGTCATACTTTTTTTACTACAGGGGTCTATAGTTATCCTGGGTCAGTACTTTGTAATATATTTTTAGACCCCTGTGGTTTTCACAACAATATTTAAGCAACATACCAGTAATTTTTACTGTCCCAAATTGAAGGAGTTTGCAGACGACATTCCAAAATGTGATGGAATTGGAAAGTAATCTATTGATAGAGAAGAAAACATGGTGGGAAAAGGAGAAATTGCTTGTAAAGAGCAATTCTTCCTTTTCCAACAGTGTTTTCAAGAGTCGTCTGCAACAAAGTGGTCAAAAGTTTTTGTTTGGTAATGGGTTAATCAACTAACCAGTAATTTTGAGGAGAGCTGTGGACTCGGACTTGTCTGGCAGGCAGACCGTGTATTCTCCGTCATCTTCGGGGATTGCGTCCAGGATCTGGAGCACCTGTCTGTACCTCTCACACAGAATCTTGATCCTATCACTGGGTTTGAGGGGTTTACGGTTCTTCATCCAGCTAACTGGTATGTCTGGACGACTGAGTTCGACAAACATTTCAATGTTCTCACCTTCGTTACCGCTAGCATCACTCAAATGGTGGGTGAATTCTGCTGCAGGTTCTAGAGATAGAGTGGATAAATATGGAATTAATGGCTTGATAATGGAATTAAGAAAATTTCATTTATGATTGATTGTCAAAAGTAAATGCATTTGTTAATTTCATCTTTATCTAAATGAAGAAAATTGGGGTTTTATGCAAAGTTAAACCTATTCCTCAAAAGATGTCTTTTTCCAAACAAAAGCAAAAGAAAGTGTTATTGACAAGCCATCTTTCTCTTTAATCAATCATCTTGCTTTTGTTAAATATCAATATGAGGGACAATTTTGAAGATAGTCAATGATGTTTCAAGTGACCATAGTTCAAGGAGACTGAATTGTGGTGTATAAGACAACTTACAGCTCAATAGGGACACCAATCATGCAGAGAGCTTGAGTAGGAGCTATTCTGAAATAACTTCTGTCTTGTATTAAGATAGTTTCAGACTAAACTATCTTTCACAAACTGTTTGAGAGTGATCGCTTATAACAAGATCGATTGTGCTAGAATTTGTCGGTCACTCATTTCCTACTTTTTTCAATTTGAATTAATCATAAAAAAGTTTGTGTTGTTTGTTTGAAAGCGTATTTCTAAAATGTCTTACCTTCGACATAAAGCATAGTTGTAGTGTCAGCATTACCAATCATGCATGTATATTCTGCCTCATGTTCAAGAGAAGCTTGTCGGATGATCAGTTTGTGCACGTTACCCTCGACAACGATCTCGTAACCGTCGGCAACAGTGACTTGTTCCCCATCCCGTAACCACATGGCTGGCTTGTTTGGTTTGTTCACTTCACAGATGAGTGTGATAGAATCTCCTTCTGTACATTCCATTTGTTCCTTTAGAGGTTTGGTGATGACAACAGGGGTTTCTGTAAGACAAGAAAGAAAAGAATGTTTTAATACTATATGATTTATCTAATTCTTATCAGAAACATTCATATTTAAGCAAGATTTCTTACTAACATTTTTTTTTCAATATCTTTTTAGCTTCTCAGTTTTTATGAAGGCCTTTCTGGGATCACCATCACCAGTACTCGGCTAGGACTTTTTCAGTGTCTTGCCAATAGACACTGATGAATCTAAGAAAAATAGGCACTTCTATATGTGAAATTTGTAATAAAGAGACTGAAATCAATTTTAAGCAGGAGAAAATTAGAATTGAGACAAAATAATATAAAAAGTACTCTTCTGGCAGGATAAAAAGTATTAATTGTTAAAGAGAATTTGCTTTTGAAACGAAAGTCCTTTGCAGCTATCTCACTTAATTTCTCGATTTTCAACCCTTTCCTGAATTTTGTGCCCAATCGAAATTGAAAAATTTTGACAAAGGGATAAATTCCATGATAAGAGCAATAAGTATTTTTGATAATGGTTTCAGAAATCTTCTGCACGAAATGCAGTAAAGAGAGGCATTAAAGAGCGTGAGGTTTAGTAAATAATGTGCTCTGTAAAGGAACCTCTGCTATAAATGAGCCTAAGTTCCCTACCTTCGACAAAGAGTGGCGCCGTGCATTCTTTGTCCTTGACCTTGATGGTATACTCTGCTCTGTCTTCCACTTGAGCATCCTTGATGGTTAACGAATGGCGGCGACCTTCCTTTGTCATCGAGAACTTGGCAGACGGCTCAATCTTCTGTCCGTCCTTGAACCATTTGGCGGCAGCTTTGTCGTCTGCCACCTCACACGAGAACGTGATTTCTTGACCTTCCTGGCATGTGGCCTCTTGGAGGGGAATTATAAACTGTGTTGGGGGCTCTGCAAGGGGGAAGTTGGACAATTGAAATGACATTCTCAGTATTTGAAAACAACATCACAAATACATGTATTTGTGCCTTTATTGAAAAGAGTGATTCATACCTAGATCAAATATCATGCATTTGTGAAAAATCTGGTACCTTTTTCTCAAGCTATACACAATTATAAAGTATTGAGCTTTAATATCTCAGACAATCCAGGTTACAATTAACCATGCCATAAATCACAAAATTGATACATGCATGAGTTTAGTTCATTAAAACTATGTCAATCATTTAGATTTTATATTATTAATATCCCATGCATTTATTTAAGTGACAGAGTTGTAACATTTGTCCATACAATCAGCTGTTTTCAAATATATCCATAAAAAACATAGGGGAAAGTTCTATGGACTACATAGTAATAATTAAAGGATCACACCAACTGTGCATGCTTCAAATTCAATTCAATAAATTAATAACTCAATGGCAATAAAACAACAACATGACCATGCAAAATAATCAGGGCGGATTTGATATAACTCAAAAAACAAATAATTATTATAAGCAGTGTCAAAATAAACCAGTTATATGTTTTCCTAATCATAATAATATACAGTTTTCATGACATTGCTTAGAAGTCCCATGCCAAAGAATAAAGAAGGAACTAATAGATTTAGAAACTAATAATGCACCACATGGTTAACATGATTATCATAAAACAAATCATCTTTTGTCAAAATGCTTTTCAACTTTTTATTAAACTATTTATCCACAGTACAGATTGTTGTTTAAAAAATATCCTTTTGTCCCAATATTTTAAAAGTTTAAAATACATCTACTACATAGAGATGTCTTTTGACATGCCTAATTGAGTTCAATGCAATACGAAACAATAGCCAGATGCATGACATTAAGGCCAATGTTTACACTCTGGTTATAGAGGTCTAGACAAGAGGACTAATTTTTGTTATTAACATTAGCACTTTTTCAAAAATGAATAAACAAAACCTATTTTGTTGGTACCCATTAGAATCGTCTGGACAAGACACCATTCTAATGAGTACCAACAATATAGGGTTTAGGAAAAGAACAAAGAAGTTGGCCTTGGAAACCCTTCTTATCCGGACCTCTGAATTATCTAGACACAATGGATAAAATAGGAAAACGCAACACAAACCTATTAACATGGCACCATGCATGACGCGGGGAGTTCCGATCTCCACAATGTAATCCCCATAATCCTTCACACACAGATCATGGATCGTGAGCGTGTGATTGCGGCCGTAGTGATCGATCTCGTACTTACGACTCGGCATTAACCTTCTCGTGTCTTTGAACCATGTGACCTCGATGAAGGATTTCGAGGTCTTGCAGATGAACGAGGCCATTTGCTCGACGCTTTGAGAGTCGTAATGGTATTGGTGGTGGCGTTTTAGGGTCAAAGAAAGGTTAATGGGGAGTTCTGGAATCAAACAGTGCAGGAAAAGGGCGTGATATGATCATGTGACCCATCTTAGGTCATGTGACTTTGATCGACATGCTCAGTGAAATGGTATTAATTTGATATGAAAAAAAAAAAGGAAAAACGATGAAAATTTGCTATTCCAAAAATCTGACATTTCATGCTGAATAAATGTGTGCTCCCCTCTCTTGTGAATATAAAAGTGCTATACAGGCATGCCTTATGTTAGTGACTACAAGTAGATATATACTGTATGTGTGTAATGAAATATGTACATGTATATGATGCTTTTGTTTATGGATTAGTGATTAACAAAGCTCTGTGTTTATGGAAATCTCTGAATATAAACATTACTGACCCTAACCCAGTTGTATGCAGTGCATTTATCATATTGAAATAAATCTAGATAAATATGCATACATGTTTATCATAAAGCATTCAATTAAATTAGTAAAAGGCAATAAATATATGGACTGTACATGGTATACATGCATTTCATGCTAGCATAAACAACATTGACTATCTTTGTACATGTATATTTAAAATGGAAAAATACTGTAATGTCAATTATATACAAATTATTGAGGTATATGAAAATGTAAATGTCTATCATATTGTAAATATCTCTATTTATGGACATTTAATTATCAAGTGGCAAAAAATATGAAAAAAAAAAGATGATAAAAAATTTAAGTGCAATGTGTGACTCAAAAATGTACACCCATTGAATGAGTTGAACTTGTGTGATTATTAGCAGAAACACACACACACACATTAGATATGTGCACAGGGAAAATAAATGAACAGCTATATGCTACCGACCTTCTAAGAATAACATTGCGGAGGAGGCTTTTTCACTGCCGTTTAACTTTATCATGTAGACAGCTTCATCACCAAGGTCAAGGTCAAATATTTCTAATTTATGAAAATGACCAAACCTGGTGATTGTGTATTTTTGATCGTTATAAATTTCAACATTGTCTTTGTACCATGTGACTTTAGCATATGGATGGGTCAGATGGCATGAGAATATGACTGACTGATTTTTGCGTTTGTATGTCTCTCTTAACGAGGTTTTGAACTGGACTGGCATGCTGTGCAGTATATGGCCTGAAAAGGGAAAAAGGTCAAATAAAGGGTGTAAGTCATTCCGATTAATATGTAACATGCAAGCTTGAGCAATCCTATTAGAATATTGTCATTTCTTGTATATCTACAAGCAAATGATTTCTGATTTCTACAGGCACATAACCACTATGACTCCTAAACCACCTTTCTGATATCTTGATTTTGACATCACTTAGAAAACATATAATTCCATTATACCGACATATCATTCCATTATACTTAACTGTTCACAGTTCAAAAATTGTTAATTTTGTATGGTGTTTAACGGCAAATCAACAATTTTTCAGTTATTCAGCTTTTTCTGAATCTATCAGTACTAGGCTAGGGCTCTGAAGTGACTTGCCAAAAATCACTCCCACGAAACCAGAGGCCAGGCTCAAACCGGGGAACTCTGAGTTATTAGTCCACCAGCTTAACAGCCACGCAGAACTCCTAAATCTAGTTAAAATTGATGTGTTTCTAGCCTATCTGTGTGCTATAACGTTGTCAGAAGCATTAGTGAAGCATTGCGTTTAATCATATAGGTGGTGAAAATAAAAAACATTCAAATAGTTAGTCATTAATCTAATGCATAAAGCTCTGGCTATTTGTGTTCATCAATAATGCCCGTATAACCTCCTAGTCCTAATCTCAATTGCTTGTAGAAAAAATACATGTTTATTGTTAAGACTGAACTAAACGGCTAGAAAGTGGCAAGAGTATAAAACCACTAAAACTATCAATTATTTCCATTCAAATAAAATCTTTCCTCTCTAATCTTTTAACTAAAGACGACAAATAATAGCAAGGAAAGAAAATGTATTCCATCTGCCATGATGTCTTCAAGGATTTTTTTCCCATTAAGGGCACTTCATTACTTTGTCACAGTGGTTTCTAAAGTCTTTTGCAGTAGACACGGCAAAATGAGACATAAAATTTAGGAGTAACAGATTAAGATTGAATGATTGATATCAACTAAAATATTAAATGCCATTTAGTTCAGTCTTAACCATTATATTTTCCTGATTAAACATAATGCAAAATATAGATTTAAAAAGCATTCGATCCATTTCCAAAAACATACAAAGCTAAACATTCAAGTTGCACATTGTGTTCAGTACACTTTTTTGCAAATGTAAACTTCATTTTTAACCTTCTCTGTACTGTCCATGGAGTACATTTAAAAAACAGCCTTTGTCCTTGACCAATAGCTTACATGGCATTAATCTATTGTTTCAAATCTATGCAATAGAAATGAATATATCTTTCCTAAATAAACTTGTAGGTTAATTGGAAATGAGTTGAATGCAAACTCAAACAAGAATAACATGTAAACAAACAAGTCAAGAAATAGCACATGATACAATCCCAGCCCCAGATCCGTTCTTCCCATGCAACAACACATGCACCCATATCTCCCTCAACAACAGCATGTGCAGGAATTTGTTTGTGCCAACAATTTCTTCAACCACTGCAAATAACTTTTCAGTAAACAACTAAAAAGGAGTGTGAAACAAAATTCTAACACAAGGAGAATTTGCTAATTAAGAACATATTATCCAAATACTTAAATGTTTTTTCTACATGAATAAAATGTTTTATACTTCCAAATTGGAAATGCGAATTTGCTATCAAGAGAAAAATGAGGGTTCACAGCAATACTATAGTAAGTGCTTAATGTTTATGAAGTACTTACTATAGTCTTGCACTGAACCCTCCAAAATCTCTAGACACAACAATACTATACTAAATCAAAAGGTTATCTATACTTTTAACAGAGTTCTTTTTGTGTAGTTTTGAGCAGAAATTTGCAGTGGTTATGTGTCAGACCTTTCACCTTTCATGCTATATTAGACCAATTCCCTCATATTGGACTGGTCCAAATTGATACCAACAGCAGACGACAATCAAATGATGTAGGATCTTTTTTGTGGTATTTTAGAAACTAAATAAATAATGAAGTTCCTTATGACATTGGCTTTAACTAATTAACCTGTGTGGGGGAATTTGAGACTGGACAAGAATTGAAAGCAGCAGTAGCAGACGATAATTTGTCAAATTCAAAGTAAAAGCTGACAACAATCACTAAGCAGGGTGAATATTTATTTTCATTACTATATTGGGTAGAAATCATTGTGACAAAATGTTGAATAAGAAGCAATTTATGCTTTTGCAACATTTGATCATATTATCTTTTGTAAACTGCAAAATGCTTTATTTATGGAGTTAAAGGTTAAAGTCATCTGCTGCAGGTATGTTTATCAAATATGTAGGGAAAGGCTTAAGTATTCATTATCAAATGGAATAGCAAATTATTAACTATGTGTCAGTAAGATAGTCTCTTTCTGTCACAGACCTGTTTAAACACAGATAATACAATTTTGTGTATTTAAAAACAGGCATTCTATCATTGAGGTAAATTCACTTAAATAAATCAAAAGAGCATGTAAACCAACATATTACACAATGCAAACAGAAAACAATATACACAAAGAACAGAAAATAGGAAATGCACAAATAATTCTATCATTCAAAATCATGTTTGTCATCTAAACGTTTGTTAAAAGCATTCAGATATTCAAGAGTGTCAATACAGCAAACATGCATACAAGTAGAGAGCTTGAAAACAATTTTTGGATCTACCAGATTACACCCTAGAAAATACATCCTAATACAAGTAAATTACTGTTTCCTCTACAATTATGTGAAAAATTAATTATTGACATTTAAGATACGTAATTACAAATTTTGCCTCATATTTACCTCACTTTCAAAAATTTTCTTTTTAAAGACGAAGGCATAATTGCAGATATTGAATAAAGATTTATAATGATAATTAATTCAAATCATTAGCAATTAAAAATCCACATCAACAAAAACCTTCTCACTTACCATCCAGATGTAGTTTTGCTGAACTACTTTGGTCACCCACGACAACGGAATATTCCGCCACGTCTGATTGGTCGGTGTCCATGATAACAAGTGTGTGTGATGTGCCATCGTCCATAATCTGGTGTTTGTCACTAGGCTTGATGGTTTCACCATTCTTCTGCCATGTAACAGTTACGTCTGGTTTGTTCACCTCACATGTAAAGTATGATACTTTGTGCTCTTCTACATGCTGCTCTGATAGTTCTGCCACAAACTCAACTGGAACTTCTGTAAGCAAGTATAAAAAGGTTGAAAATTATTTAATTCACAAAAGAAACTGTAGATCATCATCACCAATGAATAATTTGTTGTTCTTTTCTGCAAACTACCAAATAAAACAGGATAGATCTGGCATGGGACACTTTGACTATATTCTGCAGTCTTTTATGCAAATTCATTCTCTCCAGTAATTCAAAGTAACACCACCTTTTTGGTTTGCCAATTCCACAATTTGATAATTCATCCCAAAATTAACAGGAGCAGCATCCTTTTGTATTTCAATGTACATTTCAACCAATTTAAAAAGCTTAAGGTTTCTTACCTTCAACAGTAAGCTGTGCCTTCTGGGCTTTACTCTCCACCCGGGCAGTGACTTCACCGCCGTCGGGCAGTACAGCATCCTTAATGACCAGTCTGTGTGTCTTGCCCTCGACAAATATCTCATATTTATCGTCCTCTTCAATCTCCATATCTTTCACAAACCACTTCACTGTAACGCCTTCCTTGTTTACTTCTGTAACAAACTCAGCTTGGTCACGTTCCTTGACTGTGACACTGGCGAGAGGCTTGACAAAGTCTGGTGAAAGCTCCTGTATGAACAGGTTGGCTGAAGATTTCTTTTTATCTGCGAGTACGGACACCTGTCCCTCTGATGTGACATCGACATCCTTGAGAATGAGTTTTTGACGGGTACCATCGCGTACAAACGTCACCTTGTCGCCTTCCCGTAGCTCGACGTCATCCAGGAACCAGCGTACATTGTCCACAGGTAGGGAGAGTTCACAGACAAACTCGGCGTCGGATTTCTCCAACACAGAAATGTCAGAGAGTGGTACTGTGAAATCAGCAGAGATTTCTGTAAAAAGGTAATAAAGATTGGCAAGTGAAATATCTTTTAGTTTGAGAAAGCAACAATTCTATTTCACATATATTCCTCTGTAGTAATTAGAAATACTGATGGAATACTAGAAAAAATCATATGTAGTGCATGAGCAATTCCTCCTTTTCAAACAATGGCATCTTATGCTTTCTACTGCAGATATATTGAATTAAATGATCTATAAATATAAAACAATGAGAGTAATGAGTGCTTTATATCATCTAGAATGGGACCAAAGCAGATTCTATGCTGATTAATCAAACTTTGAACATGAAGAAATCCTCACCTTGAACTTCAAGTTTGGCGGATGTTGTCTGATCACCGAATGTGGCAGAAACATCACATGTATCAGTGGGTGAGAGGTCAGTAATGGTGAGAGTATGTGTCGTGCCATCACTGGCAATCTGGTATTTGTCTGAAACAGGCAGAGGCTTGCCATCAAGCTTCCAGATGATATCGCCTTCCGTATCTGTGGTTGTACAGGTGAAGGTGGCGCTGGTGTTCTCTGTTGCCATGGTATCATCGAGCTTAGCAGTGAACTCCTTTGCTAGACCTGAAGTATGTGTAAAAATGACAGAACATGAAGACAATATTAGATCTGTATAAGTCTGTATCATTTCCAAAAATAAATAAATTCATCCACAAGTGTAATCATACAAAAAAATAATGTACCAAAATAATTTGGTCATAAATGGCATTTTCTGCCATTGTCAATATTATTCTTTAGGCATTCTGGTAAACCTATGGTGAAATGAACATCAATAGAGCTTTGAGCTCTTTTGGTTAAGTTTTTATTTGAGCAGAGACAGCATTAGTTCAAAAATTGCGCATAAACAATTAAAATAATAAAACAATGTTCGTCTGCACATGAAAGGTGTTTGGGCAAATCTTTGAAGTCTATGATACGATAATTTCAATCACAAAGAATATTGACCTAATGGTTATTTGTAAAATTGTCAATGAAAATTGCTTAAACTAAACCAACTGGGCATCAATCATAAGCTAAACCACAATTAAATAACATTATCTCTGTCTATTCAACATTACAGATTTTACGTTATTTCAATAACGTCGTGATATCCAGCTCTCAGCAATGGAGAAAGACCCCATACTCCACAACTATCTATATTAATTTGTTTTACTGTATAAAAATAAAACACATACCTTCCACAGTAAGGTTGGCGGTTGTAGTATAATCAGAGTAGGTACAGGAAACCTGGCCTTGGTCGCGGGGGCGACACTGTGAGATGTTCAGGGAGTGTTTCTTGCCCTCAGATGTGATACCATATTTGGGGCTGGCCTCTGGGACCGGTTCCCCGTTAACTGTCCAGGTGGTGTTCACATCAGTGATGGAGAACTCACACTCAAACAGGCCGGATTCCAGCTCCTTCACAGATACATCCTTGAGGGGAACCGTCCATTCCCACTTATAAATAAATTTTGTGTTTGTGAGAGAGTATTGAAGCATATTGGTTATAGTATTGTGTATGCATATAAAAGTAGATACAAATGCAAGGTTTTTACATTGACAGCATTGAAACAAGACTATATGGAAATTCAGAAATAGCAATTACCCCTTTGACTATTGCTTTACTAATAATTGAAAAGAGAGTTGAATGGTTGAATTTTGAAATAGTAAAATGCCAACTTCTAAACTGGTATATTGCCAAAATGTAAGTACATAAGAAAAGAAAGAAATGCAATATAGTGAAATTCTGTTTTAAGATTTCCACTGGAGATCTTAAAACAAAACAGTGCTATAAAAAGCTTATAAAAAACACTAAGAATTTAAATTAACAGCATGAAAATAAAATTTAAACCAACACTCACCTTAACTTTAGGAATGACCAGTTCAGATGAATCAAGCTCATCTTGAGTGACATCTTTAACTCCCCGTTTGTATGGAGTCATCTCTTTTTCATCTATAGGAGCTTCTGCCTTCTCCAGCTTGCTGGGTTTAGACATCTGAAGATCATACTCTTCACGCTCGAATGGCTCAACCTCTACTGGGGACCTCTTTGTGGCTTCCAACTGATCAAAATTTCAAAATTCGTTTTCAAATTGAAATATCAAGAATGGAGTTGTTGACTTACCTTACTTAATATTGAAGGTTCAATGCAAGACTGTTGTAAGTCTTTCTCAAATGTGGAGCACTTACTGCAGACTTGCATTGAACCCTGTTTCCCATTGGGATGTAGTCCTAATGCATATTTTGTATGATAAAATTAACAATAAAATGACATGAAATCGTAAACAAGCAAAGTTTCAATCATTTAAACAAATGAAGATGTATTTAGCCAATAAATTCCACTTCTTGAAATGAATCAAACAGTATGCACTTATCGTTAGTTTTTTAGAATCTACTATAAATGGCAATTTGGTTGTTTATGTTTTACTAAACTTTTGATAATGGAGAACAACTAGAATTTCCTTATGACATCTCATGAGGTTGCGTAAAAGGTGGTCAATATGAAATAAAGGGTCATTTATTTATTTGTATGGTGTTAAACGCCTTAACAACAATTTTTCAGTTATGTAAAGGTTTTCCTGAATCAACTACTACTAGGCTAGGGCTCTAATGTGACTTGCCAAAGGTCACTCCCACGAAACCAGAGGTGTCAGTTGGGGTCAAACCTGTGACCCTCTAGTTTTAAGTCTGGCACCTAAATGGATGTTGATGGGTGATGCATGACTAAAATAAAGTGTCAAGCCTAAATAAACCAACAAAATCCACAACTATACCTCAGACATTCTGCGTTTCTGCAAGATCTGGAATGCGACTGGTTCGTCCTTTTCCATGACAAGTTCCTTTTCTGCGATCACCTCTGGTGCCTTCTCTGTCTCTTCAACATGACGTAGGTGAGGTAACCAGTCAGCAGTTACTTCTGCATCTTCTCTGTCATACTCTCTGTAAACAAGAAAATTTGTTTGTTTATAAGGGTTTAATCACTTTGCCAACAATTTTCAGTAATATTACAATTTCAATGGGTTCACCAATACCAGTCTGAGTGTTTTGCCAATAGGCACTTCCATGAAAGAAAAGGTTCTGGTGGAGCTCAAACCTGGGACATCCAAGTTCTAAGACTGCCACCTTAACCACTGGGCCACAAAGGACCCTTCAAACAAGATATAATTTGTAAGGGTGAACATTGAGACATTGTTTTTTTATAAAATTTCCTTGAAACCATGTCTTTGAAATTGTTATTACGTCTTGCTTTGCATTCATAATTCATAAAGTCCTTCATTCCTAGTCTTTTAACTCCTAAAATAAATCGAGGATTCAATGCAAGACTATAGTAAGTGCTTCATAAACATGAAGCACTTACTATAGTCTTGCACTGAACTCTCGAAATAAGAAGGCAGGTGCCTACCATACCTAATGTAAGCAATGTCACCGTCAAATTGAGGGTTCAATGTAAGACTATAGTAAGTGCTTCATAACCATGAATCACTTACTAATGTATTGTACTGAACCCTAAAGATGAGGAATGCAGAAATACCTGTGTAAGAGAGATGCCTTCCAATCCTCAGCCTCCTCGGGTGAAGATGTCACAATCAGGGTAACTGGTATATCGACAGATCCATGCTCGTTTGAGGCCTTCACGGTATACGTGCCGGCATCTTTGTTCTTCACATCCTTTATCTCGAGTACATCGAGGCCAGTGTTCTCCTCCTTGTATGGGTTGTATTTGTCATTGGGTTTGATCTTGGTCCATTTACCTTTGGACCATTCCACTTTGGGTTCTGGTTCACCTTTGATGAGGCACTTAAAGATTGCCTTGTCACCTGAAAGAGAGCAATCAATCAATTAGGAAAATGGATTTTAAGATATTTCAACCAATTTCCTATATAAGGCACTCATCTAGTATGCATTGACTGATACAGTAAAGAGATCATTGTGGGAAAAAATGAGAAATTATTTGTCATGAACAACTTTTCCTACTGTCATAATTTAATACTTTATCACTGGATTATGTTGCTTTTTTCAATGCAGACCTTGCCCAGTCATTGAATGCTGTAAAATGGTAGTTGGAAAGTCTCTCTTTTACTAGAACCAATCCCATATTTATGGATGGAGATTAATAACACCCTTTTAAGTTATGTAGCTGAGGTTTAGACTTACAAAGTAGAGTTGAATTTGTATAAGCAGCTTGAAAGCTTAGTCTATAGAGTATTCACACTATTTACGGAGGTCCAAGGTTCGAGTTCTGGTCTGGCTGCATGCTTTTTTTTACATTGGTTACAGAAATTCGAGAGAAGTAGCAGATCAAGGTGTAAGCGCATATTCCAAATAGCAATTACGTATCCTTACCTTCCAAAATTGTACATTTAAGTGGCTGTTCTTCAAACTTTGGTGCCAAACCTCTAACCTCGAGGTTAGCCTTCATCAGGTCTTCCCCGGCCACATTGGCAGCCACGGCGCGAACTTGACCTTGTAACTCAGCATTGGTGTCCTTCAAGGTCAACATGCATGTACCGTCCTTCTTCTGCTCCATGACAACGGTCTCACTGGGCTCCAGCTCCTTCTCATTCAGGAACCTGTCATAGATAACAAATCTAGTGTAACAATGTGTCCAAGTTTTTCAAATTTCTCTTTATCTTTAAATGTTTTTTAAAGAGCTGACTGCCTTATGACAACCCAAAACAGGTAATAAAGTCTTAACCCAATGTTTAATTCCTTTTCTTATAATCATCTTGTGACGAGTCCAAAATTAAGAAAAAAGATTCAGCAAAGGAATATACAGGGTTGGGACTTTAAACTTTGTTTACGACTTTGGATTGAATTGAATATTTTCATGATGTGAGTGATTTCCTTCTTTGTCACAATGCTGTTGATAATCTTTTGCTGCACATTTATCCTATTAAGTATCTATTAAGTAAATTTGATAAAAAAATACAATTTTTTTTTTTTATCAATTTCATCTGAATGTTAACAGTTCAGACTCACCATTTGACCTCTGGCATAGGGAATCCTTCGACTTTACATTCAAACTTGGCCTCGCCATTTTCTGGGGCAAGTATGTCGGACATCTGTCGCATGAAGCTTGGTCTGCGGGCAGCTAAAATAACAAGACAGGGAGAGTTAGTCTTACATCATGGCATATAAACATAGGTGAAGGACTTATTTCTACACTATACTGAAAAAGAGGAGCACTTATATATATATTATGTATTATCTTAACTCCCAACTTGATGAAAAATATTTCAATTGATATCTCTTTATCCCTTTACCAAACAATGACGAAATTCGACTACTTTCTTGAAGATGACTCTAGAAAACATTGTGGGAAAAGGAGAAATTGCTCTTAACGAGCAATTTCTCCTTTTCCCGCAATGTTTTCAGCCCTATCAAAAGATTATTTTCCAATT
This sequence comes from Cerastoderma edule, assembly GCA_947846245.1. Lineage (NCBI taxonomy): Eukaryota > Metazoa > Mollusca > Bivalvia > Cardiida > Cardiidae > Cerastoderma > Cerastoderma edule. Next base: position 274,354 of record OX401419.1, read on the forward strand.
TCATCACATTTTGAATTGTTGTCTGCAAACTCTTTCAAATTGGGACAGTTGAAAATTTTGCGTTTGGGAAAGGGATACAAGACAATGAGGAGAGTCTAAATAAAAGCAAAATTAGATAATGATGGAAGGCAATGGAAAGTTTTCTTCACGTTTGAAATAAGCAGATGACAGTGTTTTTGTGTATCATAATTCTTTCCTTATCACAATTTTTTTTCAAGTGATTTACTACAGATTCAGTAATGTAAACAGTACTTCAGTAAATGGGATTATATTTGCAGATGGTGCTTTGGGAAATTGTCCCGATAAAAGAAGGAATGCACAAATACGGAGAACTCTGCCTTTTTTTTCTTCTAAATTTATCTTCCCTTTTTGAAATCATGCAAATCACATGATGTGATAGATCTGCCCTTTTGCTTTGAACCGTCCATTAAATGGATCATAGCATAAGTTGCATAACTCTTTGCTATGCTATTGAATGTAAATGTTGACTTATGCTGCAATGTTAATAAAATCATATAAACAATTACTCCACTAATTTGTTTTTTCTAATGGTTAATGTGGCAACTTAAATAAGAATAAAATAATAAATTAGCATTATAGAGTTAAATGTTAAATGCTTCACCCTTTACCAAACACAATTCCTAATTGCCCTAAACAGTTTGTGAGTGATAATCAAAATCAAGACAAATGTGTGAAAATAACCCTTTAGTTTTAACCTATTCAATTTGCATTGATTGTGACAAAAGCTTGAAGCTTTTCAAATTCACTTTTTATGACTGCTTCCTGGACACTAAACCTGTACTCGCTCAGATTTGAGGGGAAGTCACGGCAATTTTCATCTTGCCTAAAGAGGATCAAACCATGGATCCTTCATATAAGAGACTATCACTGCATCAGTGTCCCAACGAAAAAACAACCCTTTCATAGGATAGTCTTATGTGGTATAAAAGTAATTGCTTATATCAAGCAAATTTTCATTTTCAGCGCTTATTTCAAAATCTGTCACAATTATGCTTGGTAAAGGGTTGACTTTCTCTGATTTTAATTGCAAAACTGGTTAATTGATTTAGTTTTATTTCACTGCATCCCTGTAACAAAATTAATTAAAACGAAAATGTTTTAGTTTGACAAGCTGCACTTATAATAACAAAACAAAACATCATCATTGATTCCTGCCAGTACAGTTAGAATAAGATATTCAAAAAAAAGAGGACGAATACTTTATCTTCTGTCTTCTCCATTTCATAATTATCTTCAAAATGATAAAAAGGAAAGAAAGAAGATATTTCAAACAAAACAACATGTTTTCTTTGCATTTCATCTGAAATCCAAACACAAATTTCAGTTAAAAACTTTTAGTTCATAACTTATTTAGTACCGGTAATGGTTTTTAACTGTTTTTCGATGTAAGTCTGCCATTGGGTGTATTTATTGAGGTATAGGGGCAGTATGGATGTTTGGATAGAAACACTTGGGGCACTAATAAGCACAGGTAAATAAAGCATTTGCTTTATAAAGATGCAATCTGGTTGAAGCCCCTTGTTTACACTAATTTATTTTACATCAGTTCAAGGGTTCAACGCAAGACTGTAGTAAGTGCTTCATAAACATGAAGCACTTACTATAGTATTGCTCTGAAACCTCCAATTGTGAAACAAGTTCCTACAACTTAGATTAATCACTCTCGATTCTGCTTCCTGAAGACCCTTATATCAGGTGTCAAGCAGCATTTTTGGTTTACAAAAATTCAGTTTATATTTCATTGAGCTTAACCGAGATACCATTTTAAAGCTTTTAGAATTTTATCTTTCATCTATTATTCCAAGAAATTGACTCTAGACTTAAGGGGTTGAGCCAAAATTGGTCAATTAACCCTTTACCCCATATTGTTATTTGTGATTTGAAGGCGAAGGCAGAAGACACTGAGAGTATGTGAAAAATAACATTTTCTTTATGAATTTAAGCAGAAACCATTGTGATAAACGGAGGATCTGCTTGTTACAAGCATTTTCTTATTTTACAACAGTCTTTATTTGTTCCTTCTGCATTAATATATGGCAAATGGAGTTACTGCTCTCAGGTACGACTTAACCTAAATGCTCTAAAATATCCTCATACAAATAATAGCCCATACAAAAGTAACTTTTCTCCAAGTGTTAGAAACTATTATTATACTCAAGCAAACAAGATGAGCAAAATTGGTAAATAATCAATCTAAGAAAATGAAACGGTATGTTAAGTTATTTCTGCAAATAACCCTATTATTTTTTTTCCAATAAAAATTAAATTAAACTATCAAGATTTCTTGGATATTTAGAAGTCATTATTTACAGTGTAGCATAGTAAATAACAATTACATATAGAATGCATCTGATAACTCTTGTTTACAGAATATGTTACATGCACACATTCAGATTCCAATAGGCGATCATTTCACATTATTTCTGCAGACAGCCAATATTCCTTCTACAATACATTCTGTGCTTAATTCCGCATTCATTCCATGTTAAGTTGAACAGTTCTTATGTTTTATTCTGTGTTTGATTCCACAATTAAATTGTGCTTAGATAATCAAGGAATCGTTTAATGGCATAACATGAAATATCTATGTACTATAAAGGCTTAATTATATACTATAAAAGCTTAGTGCAAAACACTAGTGCATAGCTCTTTCATTTGTGTACAAGATATATCGTAGCCTTGAATAAAAGTTTTGACACTACATCTTCAGAATAATACTATAAATTTAGGCATTCCAATGCCTTATTAGCAAAGTGACATAAATATCTGTACAGGACACTCGTATACTTTCTGGCATTTCATACATTTGAAGGTTTGATAGCAAAGCATAGTTTCAGGCGCAAGCTGAATGCAAAAAAATGACAATGGAAGCTGACGATATTCTTAATTACATTTTAGTCTCCTCTCAACGAAGACGGATTTGTACAAGAAAGAGAAGGAAAGTAGCAAGCGTCATAGCTCTTAATTGATACAAACTGACTATGTCTCAAATCTAATTGTGTTTCACTTAATCATAATCAGTGCAAAGTGCAGCTCAATTTCTATATAACTATTAAGCAAATATAAGCTTGCTAAATGTTTATTTGGACAATACTTAATTGGCTTTTAACCAATTCATCCATAAATATTATCTTTCACATAGGTACATCAGGTTTTCAAAAACCATTGCGACATACACAGAAACTGTTTGTAATGATCAATTTCTGAGTCACAATAGTTTCAATGCTAACGGAAATCCCCATTTAAAGGGTCAACAGTTGAAGTTTTAATTGCATCTAATAAAGGGATGCATCATAATTTTAAATGGCCTAGTATTAAGGTTTCAGTGCGAGACAATATTAAGTGCTTTGCAAACATGAAGAACTTACTACAGTCTTGCATTGAACCCTCGATATGTTACTTGAGTTTCATTCACCCAGAAAATATCTATGTCGTTTTCATATCACACCTGTACTAAGTACATAATTGACCAGTTCACAAGTCCCTAACCCTTTGTTTGTTGGATTTGTCTTCAAAATGGGAGCCATTGAAAGCAAATCCAACTGGCAAGTCAAGGGTTAAATGCAAGGCTATAGCAACCCCTTCACAAAAGGATTGAACCCTGGAAATTATTGTCAGAGGTTTGCTTAAGGTGGAATACCCATAATCTGCCATTTTGATTATTTTTTCAGAGGATTACTTCTGCCATTCTCGGTAAAGATCGTTTGGGACCTTAACTATTTGGTTTTAGGCGAATGTTTCTGGCCCACACCAATGCTTAACGAGAATAGCCAAGGTAATACCATGAAGGTTTATTTAGATGTGACGTGTAGACTGGTCAATAACTGATGCTGCCACTGTGTACTTAACGATTCTTAACACTAATATAGATATGTTATTCCAAATGAATGAATGAAATGGATATACATAATGTAAGGTGATTGTATGATAGTTATATATAAGACTGTTTAAGTGTTTTAATGTCCTTACAATATTAATGACAAAGCTTAGAAAAGCCAATGTGTTAAGAAAGCAATCTGTTATCGGTTTTCAGACAAGTTGAAAAAGGAGACATGTTAATATCTCACATATGACATATTCTTATGACATAAATCAGTTAATGGTAAACCAGACATAGTTTGAATTTGTTATAAGAGTTTGTATATATGTTATGTTAAGCTGCATGTTCTGTTAAATGTTATGGTAAACCTCAAAGTTTAATGAAGTGCAGCAAATTCTAGAAACAACTTAACATCTATTTCGCACTTTGTTTCTCACAATTTGTATCTTTATCTTATTTCCCCATATAGAAATTTGTAAACGTCCAAATTGAAATTTCAGCAAAAAAAGAAAAAATTCCAATGTATTAAAAAACAAACATTCATCTAGTGGCATTTGGAAACCAACACACATTCATCTAGTGGCATTTGGAAACGAAAGCCTACTGTAAAAATCCTTTGAATTTTAAAGATTTCTGTCTCAGCTACGTCAAATTGAGGTATCATAAATTCAAGGATTATTTACGATTCAAAGCCAAAGAGTTTAAAGAGACATAATGCATATCATTACTTGTTTCTAGAACTTGCTGTAACATGAATGAAATATTTTCAGAATGTCATGGATTGGTTCTCAAATGGACGGAGATATAAAAACCATCACTTAAGAAGGGTCCGTCTTGTACTTTCTGTTTAAGTGCTTGTTTGTATGTTGTATTATATCAAAAGATATTACAGTAATACCAATCAAAACATATTTGAATACATAACATTCTGAATAAGTATAAATCATTAAACCTATTGTGACTAAACACTTTTGTTTTATTGCTTTTGCCTCCAATTGACAATTCATCAATACTTTGACACAAACCTTGTGAACTTGGACCACACAACTTTGGATAAGTCAAAAGAATAATTAAACATTTAACTATCAAAAAGGAATAAAACTCAATCAGCAATTGTTTCAATCTTCAATCTTTTATTGTTTGATTGAGCAAGTTGCCGACATGATATGGTACAAAATTGAACCTACTCATGTATCAAATAAATTAAACCATATAGAAATTATTCCGTAGCCCTTTTTGAGACAAATATCTTATGCTTATAATTATGATGAAAATTTACCATATGTAACATTCATCTCAGTATTGAGGAGCTTTTCAAAAGTGTCTAATCCCACAAATAGGGTCAATTCAAAATAGGTCAAGATAAGTGGTGTATTCCTCTATATTGTGAGTACTCTAGCTAATTTTGCTATTGCAACTCTAAACCCTATATTGTTGGTACTCATTAGAATTGTCTCGTCAAGACGATTCTAATGAGTACCCACAATATAAGATTTTTTTTAAAAGTTTTTGAAAGACATTGTGTAAAGACAACAATACCCCCCTTATCTTGACGACTGACGCAAGCAGCTGCCATTCGTTACTATCATTCCTCACGCTTGCAAAAGTGCGCCGCTATGCTAGACTAATTGCTAAGTTTTTATTGGTGAGAGTATTACAGGGCTCTCATATAAGGAGAGTTTGTTCAATGATCCATCAGTGATCTCCAATACACTTAACTTCACCTGGATGTGAATGATGACGACCCAGTAAAAAATCTCATGTATTGGATCAAATGCAGCTTTAATTGTTTCTATAGTGTTAAATGCTGTGTGAACAATTTTTTCAGTTATGTTAATTACGGCTTTCCTTTATCCATCAGTATTAGGCTAGGTCTCTGAAGTGACCTGCCACAGGACTCTCCCACAAAACCAGAGGTGTCTGTGGGGCTTAAAGCTGCTTTAATTAGTTATTAGTTACAGTTTTCTTTAATTCACCTGTACTGGGCTAGGGCTCTGAAGCTAGTGGCGCTCATTGGGCTTAAACCAATGACCTCTGATTTACAAGTCCATCATCATACTGTGCCATGCAGGACCCTTGATTACCCAGTACAGAATAACTAAATGTATATATATATATATTTTGTGGATCATTGAACGGTTGTCTCACTTATCTGGGAGCCCCTGATTGAACAATAAGCTAAGCTCTGGGAGTTCTAGATGTGAACTTGGCCTTACCACTACCATCTTCCGCTAACACAACAGGCGCTGATTCATCCTCCTCTATCGCTTTGAAATAATAGTATATTACGTGAACGCATGATGTTATCATTCGTAAGTAAGTTGTTGTGTGAATTGTTATATATATATCATGTAAATACTTACCACAAAATGATTATAAACCCAACAAAAATATGCATTATTGCATGCAAGCGCTTGTCTTTAAAAGTCAGTTGTTAAAAAGTTATTTTGCAGTAAGTTCTATTTCAATTAATCCCTTGTTAAAGATTTAATTTAATTAATGTTTGGTTAGAGTTATATTAATGCAGTATAGATGGAAAGCATATATATATTCACCATACTTCTAAAAAATGTTCTGTACTATTTCATATTAGTAAAACAAGTATGTGTCTATTCAGATTGTATTTTAGAAATTAATGTAAGTCTATAAATTCCATATCAAAATTAATGAAAAGCATTATAATTTGCTGCATCTGTCAAACATATACATATATCTGTTAAATTAATAAATTGAAAAAAAGGACAAAACAAGCAGACAAAACATTAACAGAATTTTACGACAAATTTGCCTTAATTTTTCTATTATAAGTCCTATACAATGTACTAATAATTTACTTTCAACATTTTATTCTGTGATGGAACACATTTCAATGAAAAGTCTTTCAAGCGTTTGCATTAAAAGAGAAGAATCTTACTTGTTCAACAAACAATACTTGTTTGTTCCAGATTCCCACAAAAATGAAGCTTATAGTTTGGATTTATTTTTCACCTGTTTCCAGAGTTCAAGAAATACAAAGACAATATACATATATATACATTTATATGTAGAGACAAAAAAGGGATTGGTTAGTTTGTAAAGTGAGAATGAAGTTATTTTGAATATAGTGATGAGGACACATAAGTGAACAATATTAATGTATGATGTGGCCATGACCTAATGGCTAAAAGGCAATGCCTGCATAAAACAATTTTATACATGTGCCTTTAACCCTTCAGCATTAGTGAACATTGTCTCTTAGGTCCTATGAAGGTAAAAAGGTTTTAGATTATGAAGAATTGAGAGATATGATATTGTTGGGTCTGCCTTTAGAGAAGTCAGGAATATCTTTTTACTATTCAAAATGTAATTTTTCAACTGATATCAGCCATGCAAAGAACTTGATACTTTAATTTGAAACAAATTTGTCATATGATGAACGTCATGACGATGATGAACAGCAGTTGTTAACTTACGTGCTACTTTGAGTCGAGCTGTACAGGAAGTCTGTCCTGCGGGATTATGGGCCTTCACGGTAAACAGACCCGCATCCGAGGGTTTGATACTCTTCATGGTCAGAGTGTGAACCTTGTCCGCCACCTCAATGATAATGTCTTCTGTCTCCTTGAGTTCCACATTACCACGAGTCCTGTAAAACCGAACAGAGAATTAGTCCTGTGTGTTTGTTTGTATGTGATCTAACGACGTGTCATTGTTATTCCAGTCATTTTACAGCTTTTCTGGATTTTATAAGTAATAAACTAGGCGAGGCTTTGCAGTGTCCTGACAAATCCCAGTGTTGCCTGTGAGGATCGAACCTATGACCCTGTGGAACAAGTCTTACACCTCAACTACTGGAAATCAGTTCAACAAAAATATACAGGATATTATTTTATGCATGCACTATGGTTTTAAAACCTTGTACAATCTGCCTCTGTTTTGCTGGATTGAGATGAGATAATAGGGTCCTACGTCATCTTTCAAGTTGTTTTACTCATTCTCTCAATGTGAATAGTCCAAATTAAAAGCAGAATGGTGTTTTCTTCCATTAACTAGAGTCCGGCATCGCAACATGAATTAAATAATGTTGACTCAATGTAAAACCCCATGTAAATAAATAGATAAACTTACCATGTACAATGTGGCTTGGGTTTGCCTGTAACCTCCACCTCAAACTTGATTGTAGCTTTCTCAATGGCATCAACATTTTCTATCTTGCGCACAATTTTGGGAGATTCTTTCTTTTCTGTAATGGTATATATTAAGAGGTGAAAAAACTTATATTTCAATTGGATATATCCATCATATTATTTGAATTGTGATTTTCTTTTACCAAAATTTGACCTTATAATGTTGGATTGTTATAGTTAAACAGTGTTGTAAATCACGAATGTAAATATGACTATATGATACATAAATCTACAAAAGTGTATAACTTAATCATAATGGCACAGAATTCTGTGAAGATTTAGTAAAATATTCCCAGTAAATAGTAAATCAGACAGAGTCAACATTTTCCTTATCTTAAAAGAGATTCTCTTGTATGAGTCTTAGAGCTTTTTGTGGGAACATTTGAGTAGTATCATATATTTTTTTATTCTCAAGCAATTCTGTCTTTATCCACACTTGATTTAAAAGCATTTTAAAGCAGCAGCAATACAGTGAAGATGAACTTACCTTCCACATTAAGGTTGGAGACACAGCTTACTTCCCCTGCCTTGTTCTTAGCAACAGCCTTGACCTTTCCAGCGTTTTCCACTTCTGTGTTGTCAATGCTGAGACTGTGGGTAACATCACCCAGTATGCCTTTACGCTGTTCAATGTGGAACTTCACTCCGGCCTCAATAGGCTGATCATTGATGAACCTGGATAATAAAAGAGTAATGGGTTATTTCAAAGAAAATGGGAACAAACCCTTAATCCTTTACCAAACACCAAGTTTTAGACTGTCCCAAATTGAAAAGAGTTTGCAGATGACATTTCAAAATGTGATGTAATTGGAAAATAATCTTTTGGTAGGGCAGAAACTTTGTGGTAAAAGACTAAAAGGAGAAATTGCTCGTTAAGAGCTATTTCTGCTTTTCCCACAATGTTTTCCAGAGTCTTCTGCAACAAACTGGTCAAATGTAATTAATGTTTGGTAATGGGTTAAATGGGAGTATGTAACTTGTCCAAATAGAAATTAACAGCAGATGCCCCCAAAAAAATTATCTTAATGATATTGGGTAGAATAAGTTTGGTAAAAGTATGGATTACTTTTTTTATTGAGCACTATCCTTTTGTCACAATGGTTTCTTTTAAAGTCTTTCCTTGTAATGTCAAAAATACACTGGTAGTATATAGTAGCTTGAATTATTACTTTCACTTCTCTGTATCTAAAATGTTGAAATAACTTTACATTATACAGTGTATTTACTAAATAGGCTATAAAAATGGATCTATATTTATTAATAACATAAACAATTTTTAATGTTCTGAACTTTACAAGCAATATAAGGTGAGTACTGATTGATCCTTAGTAAGGTATTAGTGAGGTGTGTTGGAGATATCTAATTCCTTACCATGTAATTTCTGGTTTTGGTATGCCTTTTACAGCACACTCAAATTTGACTGGGCGACCTTCACGGCAATCCCTGTCAGCTAATTTTCGGGTAAACTCTGGGGCTTCCATTTTACCTGTAAAACAACAAATATTTCTTGTACATGTGAATAAATTGAAACAATATTTCAATCACAATGTTGAGTAACTGTTGTTAAATGAAATTATATTGCACACCAGCATAAGAAGATATATCAACTATGAAAACTTGTATGACAATTTGATCAACAAAAAAGGCACCTTAATTGAAAAAATGACTTTCTAGAATAGACAATTATGTGTTTCATTTTATCTATCATAAAATAATACAGAGTTTAAAAAAGATAATTCAAGTTTATAAAAATGAAAATCAAGATAATACATACTGTTGAAAAACTGACACTGTACAAAATCAATGTGACAATGAAAAATATAAAATAAAAATTTCTAGGTTAACAAACAATTCATACCTTCCACTGTGACCTTTGCTGCAGTTTCTGCGACGCCTGCCGAATTTTCTGCGACACATTTGTATTCACCATCCAAGTTCATGGACATCTTATTGATGGTGAGTGTGGCCGTATCATCCTCGTATTTCTGTTTTACGTTGGGCGTCATAATGAGCTCTTTACCGTCACAGAGCCAAGCAACATCTGGTCGTGGAAGCCCAACAACCTTACAGGTCAAGGTCATTGGTTTGTCCTCAATGGCAGTCTAGGTAAAAAATACATACAATGAAATCTCTTAATAATAAAATAGTTGGCTATTTTCTTTTGTAAATATCTCTTTCTTTATATTGGACGTTTTCTTTCCTTAGCTCCTTTCTCACAAATACAAATCAGTTTTGGGCTTTATTCATTCTTATTGAAGAAATTTACCGTTTTCGAGATTTTATTTAAAAAAGTTAATTTTTAAATGAATTTTTATGAGCTTCAAAGTGAAGGTTCACTTAAGTTCAGTCTTCGAGTTTATAAAGTCACTGGTCCAATTTTCTGGTTGAAAAATTACAATGACCTTGTATTCCTTTCCATGATGAGAAATAACATGCTTATATTCTAAGACAATGTTTCTGAGAATGTTACTTACGGTAGCCTCAAAGACTTCGGTAAATTCCGGGGGTTGTGATAATTCTTGTGAGCGAATGACAAGAGGCGACTCAGTGACTCGGTCATCTCGTACAACTGCAATAAATGGAAATAATAATGTTTTATAGTCCTCAGACGTATGATCCATTTCCAACCCATAAATACACAAACAGTTTTCAATCATCTTGAAATACAAAGGGGTTGCAGACATTCCCAGACAACAATGGAAAGAGAAATGAAAATAAACAATCTTCATCAGTTTTGATTAGAAACATTGTTAAAAAAGAAGCAAATGCTTGTTAAAGCATTTTCTCCTTTTTAAACAATAGTTTTAAGAAATCTGCAGAAGACCCAGAATAAAAGTAATACTTTAGTAATGAATTAGATCATACATAACTAATGTCATTTACTAAGAAAGGACTTCAATAAACCAAATGATTATGATTAACAACAAATGACAGAGTTGGATGATAATGAAAAATATGATTACTTACTAGTAAATGAAATTCTCTCAGTTTTTGAATACTTACAAACTGGCACATAGACTGATTGATTTCAATTATATTCAAGTTTCTGAATATATGATTCAATCAGAAGTCACAGTGTTAGGTTTTTTTCTTTTAGAACTTGCAAAAGCCTTACAGGCTAAGTGATAGCTTGAAGGGTAGGTACATAATATCTTTTAAGTTCAAATTCCAACTAATGTATTCAATATTAGGAAAAAGTTTGACTTTATCAGATTAATTCTATTAAAATAAAGAGTGTTTCTATATACAATAATACTGATCAGAAATTGGGACCATATTGCCATAATGCAACATCAACTTCACTATAAACTTTCATTTAGTCTTGTGACGAGTGTTCAAACCTTCACACCTGGGCCTAGGCGTTAATTTCAAGACTTAAAATTTGATGGCTTAAGAAATCAAAGACAACACATTAAGACTTTTCTTGGTAACAAATAAAGTTGGATATGTCGCACGATAATTACATTGTGTTAATTAAAATAAAAATCAAAGCATGGATATGTCAGAGCAATCAATCTATATGATACTTGTCTAATGATATATGAATTACAATATCAAACATTCACTGATTGTTATAAACAACAATAACCTTTTCTAAATGTATGGGAACTTTGGAAGCATTTCTAGCCCATAACCAAATCTCTAACAAAATGTGGGTACCTTTAATCAATCACCTTATACAGAACTTTGTCTGGGTCCAAGTTTAAAGAAACACCCGTCAGCATTTGATGATCATGAATGTCAAAAATAGTCCTAATTTGTAACAGTAATAAATTTACAGCAAGTAGAACATATAGAGACAAAAGAATGATGGAATGATGACTTGTTCAGACATGTATAAGTTTTCTGTTGTAAAAATGGCTTAACATTCTGTTTGTGTATAATCTAAACAAGTGTTTAAGGACACAGTCAATACAGTCCTACCATTTACAAACTGAAGTTTTCAAATTCATGTACTTAAATCAATTAGCAGACATATAAAGCATGAAACTAATTATAGTTTGTTCCATTGTTGACTAATCTAGGAATGAATGTTATGGACTTTAATAAGCCTTGGTTAAAGATCCCTAATCATTTATTATTTGAGCCTACCTTACACTTCATACAGATACCAAACAATTAATGTTGGGAGCATGCAATTTAAATTCACACATTGCTACAAAAGAAGATTTATATTCATCATGAACAAAAATCTTCTTTGGCTTAAATGTGCTTGTGTGGTTTGTTTATCCCCTTGTGAATCACAAGTAAAATAAAAGGTACAAATGTAACTACTTTTTACAAAATTACTGCATATTTGTTGCATGCAATGAATTACTTCTAGTCAATCACCATTGATATTTTGTAAGTCTTATAACGCTCAAGGTAACCTGTTCGTAGTTTGAATAAATCATTATACATGTAGTATGACTTTTTTGAACTACAAGTCACACAAAAACTAACAAAAAGAGAGAAGAAAACCCATGCAATATTTATGATTTAAAATTCAGCTGCATTCAGTAAGAAGCATTGTTTTCAAATGTCTGAATAAGGTGTGGTATGATTATTTTGTTTGATAAAGAGTTGCATAGTTCATCAGTGCATGCTTTTCTTCATGTTAACATATACAAAAAAATCAAATTACAAATTGTGTCATTTAGTTAACTATCCAATTCAACCTATTTTATTTCTGTCTTGCAATATAAGCCATCACCTAAGTTCCGATTATTTCCCCCTGACAATAGCAACATACATTTACAACCTTAATGATTTTGAGGTCTTCTCTATACAATGAAAAATGATAAAAAGTTCAAACGTAACAATATATGCTCCAAGATCGTTGAAAAGTTTTAAAAGAATTCACCAATTGACTAATTGCAGTAAAATGAACATCAATGAATATTCAAACAATGAGCAATAAACAAAACAACAAAACAAATGCACATTGTATTTGCTTGATAGAGCTTCAATCTATTCTTAAAGTACCTCTTATAGAAAGTCTTCTTTATATCAGGATAAACCAAAAAATTCCATTTGAAGGAATTGGTAACCAATCTTCGAACAAAAATGCATAGACAGGAAGATGAAATATAATATTGTGGTATGTTTACTATTTCAACATAGTCATCCTTCAATCTAAAGCCAAATTCATTAAATTTAAGGAAAAAGAATGACCTCAGAATCATTAAACAATACAATTACACAAATTATGACACCACAACACATATATACATGAAATGTGTTATTCTCCTGTTGTATGCATACATACCGTCATCAGGACTGAGCACTTCCGTGTACTCATAATCTCCTACTGGGGAGGAAAAGTGTGTAACTTTTTAAAACACAACATACTACACATATACTACACATATAATGAAAATGGTGAAACATGTAACATACTACATGGAATGAAATTTAGAATTTAGGAATTCATGAAATAAGAATCTGCTTACGACAAGAAAATGTGTCTTGAATTTTTTTTGTCTGCTACAGATGGTAAGGTAAAATGAGAAAGAGCTTATATGAATGTTCTTTTATTCTTCTTCAAATAATTTCAATCCAACCCGATGAATTACTACAAACACAATTTTGATAAGAATAGTCAGCAGCTGTCATTTTCATACTTTCATAATTGTTTTTTATTGATTCTGACAGACAAGCTGGCATCTTGTCATCGACTCAGAGATGCTTCGATATCAAGCTGAGATTTGTAGAAATCAAATTACCGATAATTTTAACAACTTTTGATATTAAGTTTGATAGAACATAAGAGATTATGTATAATATTTATCATAATTTTTCCTATGTCTCCATGAAAAACTTATTCAATTCACATTGATCATGTATAATGAGTTATCATATTGCTCTGCTAGAAGCTTATAAATCTGTCTTGAAAGGATTTTTTAAATGATGAGTACAGGATAGAATGATAGATATCTATAAATAGTGATAATATTTTATATAAATATCAAAGTGTAAATGGTGAGAGGACAATAAAATGTAGGAATGATTATGTAGAATGAGGAACAATCAGTATATGATAAAGTGACTACATCTTCAGTAGAAAACAATAGCGTCTTGATGAACAATTACTTCTTTTCTTGTCAATGATTTAACAAAATCTTCACACAAAACTACATTAAACAGTGAAACAAACACAGTGGTGCATTTTAAATACAAACATTTTTTAATGTTCAATATCTTAGTAAATTCATATCACATTAGTTATATATCCCAACAATCCATGTAACATTAAAAGTTTAGTCAGCTGAACGGAGGCATGTTAAATCCATTACCCAATTCATAGCATCCAAAGCAACAAGCAGCCTTTTAAAATGTCTAACATATTCTCCTAGAGTATAGGACAAGACAAGAGCTTTTTCACTAAGATATCCCGCTGATCCGCAGCGATGTATACATACAAATGTTTTGAAACAATCCAAATTGGTTCCTTTCTTTTCCCATGGCTGTGTTATTGACAATGCCATCATTGAACAAGATTACTTGGTATTTCTGATGAGCCCCTCCTCCCCTTATGCCAGAGTAAAGCATTGATTCAAGTATTATACATACTTCTCTGTTCCCAAGACAAAATACTTCGCAATTTCAGGGTACATAAAAATAATTCCTCATATATTTGTTTGATGAAGGTTTTTAAAATATGTTTCAAGGTTTGTTTTTTGGTTAACGCTGAACTATCAACACTGAAGAGATGATAAAACTACAAAACACACACACTAGGTAAAGTCCAAACAAACATCAAAAACAATCAATCTTACCTTTCACTTCCAGAGGGATATCACATGTTGCTTTTCCTACTTCGTTTTCAGCAACACATGTGTAAACTCCGGCATCATCTGTAGTAGTGTCCTTGACCTCAAAGCAATAAGTGTCCTCATAGCTTTCCACATGATAAAGGTCAGTGTCTGTCAAGGTCACATCCTCTTTGACCCAGGTAACTATACATAGAAATACAAGTTCAGTTATTGATTCAAGTTCTGTAACATTGATTCTGAAAACATCATAAAGCTTATACTAAAAAAATGACAAATCATAAGAAACATATTTTCTTATACATAATGAGCAATTTATAAAAAATCATCTATAAGTGTTTTAAAGGGTAAAAAGATGTTTTCCATATATAGATAATTAATATACCAAGGTTTCAATACACAACTATTTGGTTGTCAATATTTTCATTATCATGACAACAGGACGGTTTATACTGACCTGTAGGACTGGGCAGTCCAATGACCTTGACCAGAAACTGGGCGCGGTCATGTTCTCGGGTGACCACCTCTGAGGGAGACTTGATGAATTCTGGCGCATATTTCTCCTCTTTTTCTGGAAAATGAAAAAAGTAAGGAAAACTATATGAAATCTCCTAGACATGAGCTTTCACCAGTTTGATTTCATTAATATATACCAAATACCTCATTTATCATTGTGTTGACTCATATAAATAATTGTTTTAGTTATCTTAACATTTATGAAATTGCAGTCCAAACAAAAGTGAGATTCTAAACTTAAAAAGAAATACTTTTTCATAACCCAACTCTTTTCAAAGATAAAGTCTAATTTATGGTAGAATCAAAACTTTTTCCAAAATCCTTCATCCATGATTGACATAACACCTGCTCAAAAGGTGACAATATATTTATATATAAAGATAGACTACATAATATAAAGGGCTCAGTGCAAGACTAAAATAAGCTCTTCAAAAACATGAAGCACTTAATATAGTCTTGCACTGAACCCTCAATACATCAATAACATATATAAATTGAACATTTCATTCTTTTAACAAATAGCCTTGAATACTTACCATGGACAAATAGCTCCGCCTTACAGGTAGCCGACCCGACCTCATTCTTCGCCTCCGCCATGTATTTCCCATCATGCTCTGGTAGGACATCTATAATTAGTAACGATGAATCGTCATCACCATATTCGATGGTGAATCTGTTGTCGGTTTTAGTGATCTGTTTGTCCTCCTTGTACCAGAGTATTTCAGGTTTGGGATTACCCTTGGCCTTACAGTAGAACGAGGCCTTATCATTGGCTGTGGTCTCGACTGTCTGAATCTCGATCACAAACTTGGGCGCTTCCAGTTTCTTAACCTCTTCTTTGGGTTTTTCTGAAAGTGATAAAACAGATGGAAAGTGAGGATAACAGACAACAAAAGGATATAACATAACACAACATAAATTGTATTGACATTAAACATTACATATTTATAGCCATACAATTTTACATACAATTTTACATACAAATATACAGGGTTTTCATTAAGAACTGATTGCCGATGCAAACCATCAGTTAAAATCCCTTGTGAATTGGTTACTTCATGCCCAGTCATAAAGTCTCATAAAAGAAGGTTGTCTGGCTGAATGGGTTAGACCTCAACCTGGAACTGTTACTTCAAATCTTCATGAAAACCCTGGATATACATGCATGACTGTGTATGGCATCAAAACATAAATAAAGCAGTACAACATCTTGATTCAAAACCTTTAAAAGAACGGTTACATCGAAACATAAACTAAAGTCATGAGCAAGCATATTGATAATCAAAGGTTCAGTGCAAGACTAAAGTAAGTGCTTCATGAACATGAAGCACTTACTATAGTATTGCACTGAACCCTTGTAATATTGTAATTCCAATTGATAGTACACATAAAGTATGTCTTGTGGATATTGAACACATCTATAATGTCAGTACAGGTTATGAACTTACCTATGACCTGTAGTTGTGCCGTACATGTGGCTTTACCAAAGCTGTTTTCAGCCTCCACAATGTAATCGCCAGCATCCTCGGGTTTGATGTCCGTTATCTCTAGATGATGGACCGTCTCCTCGTCAGCGATGATGTAACGACCCTCCTGCTGCAGGACCTGACCGTTGTACAGCCATTTAATATCAGGCTTGGGCTCCCCAATCACCTCACAGTTAAAGTCAACTTGGTCTCCTTCATCAAGCTGGAATAGATTTATACGATTTGTCATGCTGGGTGTATCGAAAAGGAAGTCAGATTTTGTATGTTTATACTACTGAACAGTGATATCATAAAGTTAAGCTAATGAACAGCTCTATCAATAAATTTGTCAAGATGAATAGCTGTATCATAAAAGTCATCTAAATGAATAGCTGTATCATAAAAGTCATCAAGATGAATAGCTGTATCATAAAAGTCATCTAAATGAATAGCTGTATCATAAAAGTCATCTAGATGAATAGCTGTATCATAAAAGTCATCTAAATGGATAGCTGTATCATTAAATTCATCTAAAGGGACAGCTGTATGAATAAATTCATCTAAATGTAAAACAATTTTCATTAATTTCATCATGATTTACAAATGTATCATGAAGCTTGTCTAAACAAACAGTTGTCTTATCAAATCAATTAAAATGGACAGCAGTACCGTTATATTAATCTAAATGGACAGCTGTAGCATACATTCATCTAAATGAACAGCTGCATAAATAAATTCATCTAAATATGCAGAAGTTTATCTACATGGGCAGCTGTCACAATAAGTTTATCAATGGACAGCTATAATTAGCTTCATTTGAATAAAAAGCTGTTTTTATATAATTCTTCTAGATCGATAGCTGTACCTTTCATGAGCAAAAAGCAAATATCCTTGTACATGTATAATATTACTCTTTCAGACATCTTTAAGGACTTTCATCAAATATCTTTGAAAAAAGTGTGAAAAAAACTTATTTTTTCTCATTACTATGAGCTTAATATTTCTTTCGAAACCATTTTTGTTTGCTATAATCAATAATACTTTTTTTGTGTTACATTAATATTGCAAAAATGATTTTTCTATGCCATGTATACTGCAGACTTCTTGAGATCCAGGTACAACAATATTTTCCGAATCAACATCTTTAACCTTTTCACTAAACCTAATTTTGACTTTGTGGTTTTTCATTGGAACCATCTTGTGAAGATGTTTCTTTTCTGTAATTAGACTTCTCCATACCACATATATGGAAGGGGTAAAGAAAAGTTTATGTTTTCAACCATACTTACAGTTTGAGTTTTGATCTTGAGTACAAACTCCGGCTGTTTGCCTTCAGGCTTGATAACAGCCTTCTCATCTTGTTTCTTTACTTCTTCTGTTTCTGAAATATTATTAATGGCATGTTCACACATTCCTCCATTAGAAACTTGTGACTGGTCCAAATTGAAAGCAACAGCAGATGAACATTTTAAGCAATCAATCATCAACCAAAATAAAAAATGTGGACCAATTTTGATACTAGAGTAGAAATTACTTGGGTAAGATATTAAATGCTCTCTCTGAATAATTCATCCTTTGAACACAATGACTTATTCTCCAGTTCATGCCACATTGGTCTTGATTCTATTGCTTTGAACTATAACTAGAAAATTCTGATTAACGAATAATTCTTCAAATGAAACAGTTTTCATCTTTCATCAAACATCTTGAAATAAAGATAAAATAAGACCAATTAAACATGTGATTTGTTAACGATCTATATGAACTCACCATATTTATTTCTGTATATTAGTTGGATGTCTTCAAGTTTAACATTACAGAATATAGTTATAAATGTCCGACTAAGGTTTTCATTATAGACCAGCATGGTATCTAATCATATTTCTGTTAACAAATATATCCTTTTTTATTCAGAAACTTAAAGGACTTATATGGAAAGTATCCTCATGTTCCTGCATCATTTTTTCCCCAAAAATAATACACAAACAACACATTATCCAATCATAATTGAACATCACCTCCACTAACCAATGAAAATAACCTCCAAATTTCACCTTACACTTTACACACACCTTTTTCTACAATAAAAGAACAATCCTTGCTTGAATTTTTGACTTGAACTATAGAGTTATAAATCATTCAAACATGATTTTAACACAATTGAAATCAAGAATCCCAAACTGCACAAATCTTTCACACACAGACAGTATCTAAACATCCTTAGGTTTGAAATATGCACAAACAGTCAAAATTCTCATTTATTGTCAGCACAATTTTCAGTCAGTCTTATTTACATTCCTAGCTCCTACTACAATAAGAAAGGATTTTACAACTCATTTAAACAAAGTCAAAATGACTGGCTCTATTCATTTAACGCTTTCCCAAACAACAAATGTTCGACTGTCTCAAATTGAAAGAGTTTGCAGACAACATTTCAAAATGTGATGACATTGAACAATATTCTTCAGAAAGATCAGAAAACCTTGTGGGAAAAGGAAAATTGCTCGTTACGAGCAATTTCTTCTTTTCCCACAATGTTTTCTAAAGTCGTCTGCAACAAAGTCGTCAAATATCGTTATTGTTTGGGAAAGGGTTAACTCTGACCATAACTATAAGCCTTGGTCAGGTCAATATATGTATCATATGACCAACTAATGGACAGAAGTAGCTCCAACTGTCGTTTGATAAACAATTGGTAGGATGATGGAGGAATATTAACAATTCCTTTTCTGATGATGTGAAATTTTGATGAAAACAAGCAATATATTCTGCCATTGTCCTCACATGACGTTGTGTTCAAAATTACTCAATGCAAAATCACAGTAAGAGAAAGGTACTAATCCTTTAAGCTGTGAAGTAAAGCGGTGCTATCAAATTCTATATGGTCACTACACCACTATGTAATAGATCCTTTATTCTAATTCAGTAAGAAAAAGAGGTTGATAGTAAAACAAAATAAAACAGTATTGACACCTTGGTTTGATATTATTGTTAGATTGCAATAGCATAAGTCATCCTTTTTCTTCTATAATGCTTAACTGCTTTCCTCAAAAGGTACTTAGCTCCTAGAAGGTAACTTGTGAAGTGCAATTCTCATTCAAAATAGCAAAGAAAATAGTGTCAATAACAACCAATACCTTGAAAGACACTAAAACATGACGCCAATTAGGATTAGCTTGAAAACCATAGCTTTTGTCTGTGACAGAACAAAGGGATTAAACCACTTAAAAGATTTCAATTCCAATTAAAGCATAATGTGATGTAAAAGGTATAATGTCATTTAAACCCTGAAAACATTTCTTCCATACAGTTTATTCTGTTCAGGTTAACTAATGAATGATGATTGTACTGTGTAGAGATGTACTTCAGTAATGGTCATGAAGACTTGTACTTAACTGAATACTTCAAATCTAAGATCCATAACTTTTACTCATGCAAGAAATAGTTCAATATGAACATAAAAACCAACAGCACCCCTTTCCTTCATCTATATCCAACTATTTAAATACCAATACTGCATTGCTTATTTTTTAAAACAGTCTGACAATTTGGCCAGTATATATCGAACAGTCTCAAACCTTAAAACTACCAATATATTTCCATGAATACCATTTTCTACTAATACAATCCTACTTATACCTATAAAGTGTATTTGTTTTTAACACTAAGTACCCCAAAAACTTCTTTAGCATCAAAATAAAAAATATAATCCAATTATACTGACAGAAAATCATACAACTACACAACAGACTATCGTCCACATCTCTAGTTCATAATAAGAACACTGCACATGAACACCAAACACAATAGATATTGTGATCATTCAAATAAGCCCAAAATTGTGAAATGGCAAAACCATGACAACAGATTTGTTTTAAGCATGACCATTGTGGCTTTCACTTTCTTTAAAAAAGATATGCCTGATGGACCCTTTACCCATTCTTTAATCTGATTCTCACATCCATCTTAAAGTTGAATACAAAATAGACTTAAACAATCTGTTGCTCTCCATTTTGGTTTTCTCGGAAGCTCATTACAATTTAAATATGTACAAAATGTACTATTAGCTTTTTGGAATAAAAACCATAACATATTTTGGAAGAATATGCAATGAAAAACTGAGCAAGGGTTACCTACAAAAGGCCCATGAATCATCAGACATTCACTTTTAAAGTTTAAACAAAAGCCCAAATAAAGTCCATAGCCCTAGACAATAGTCAGCCATTATCTGATGGCAGGCTAACAACACTGCAAAGTGTCATTGTGAAACTTTATTCCTTCATTTGATCATAAATAATTCTCAAGGCACCTATTGAAGTGGCTTTAGAATAATTACATACTGGTATATATGGAAAAGGACTAAAAATCACCAGTCTTATAGAAAAGTAAATGTCATACATGCTTTCTGTCATCCAAAGTTTTAAAAGGGTTCCATTTTTTATCAGTAAAGAAGTCAAATGATTAAAAAAAACATACCTTTAGGCTCTGGTTTCTTTGGAGCTAAAAGAGAGATAAAATAAAAAGATTTGTATTTATGCCTTGTAAAAATATAAGGAAAAACAGTTCATCAATTATCAAGCATTAATCAAAATAAAGATTTTGAAATTAAAATCAAATCTATCTGGAATGAATTAATGGCATAAAAATATATGGAATACTTAAACTCTTTGCAAAGGCTTTATAAATCTTATGTTGCAGAATATCTTAATCATAGAAAAAAGTGCATTATACTGAACAATTGTTAGAATAAGAAAGACAACTCTAGCTTTATTCTAATGTTAATATAAGAGTTATGTCACATAAGAAGATTCTATATTAACAGTGCTATATACTGATATGAACTTGTTAATCTATACGAAGATTAATATTTTGATTTCTAAATGAAACAAAATGTATGACCAACAAATGAGTATGACAAAAGATATGTAATAAAAATTACGGCCACAACCTTTACATAGTCAAATAAATATTAAAAGATTATGAATCAAGCATTGATTGATGTGCGTTAATTAAATAAAGTATAAATCAAACATGAGTGAAAAAAGGGTGTAATGTGATTAAGATGACACCTCAAGTAACTATTAATATGATCACAGGTATGTTTGATGAAATGATAACTTAATGGATATAAAACATTTACATGATGATTACAATCTATTAACATGTCTGAACAGGTATATTGAATTAACCCTTTACCAGATGCCAAATATTAAACTTTCACAAATTCGAAGAGTTTGCAGACGATATTTCAAAATATGATGAAATTGATACATAATTCACTGATAGGACAGAAAACATTGTAGGGAAAGGAGAAATTGCTTGTTAAGAGCAATTTCTTCTTTTTCCACAATGTTTTCCAGAGCTGTCTGAAACAAACGGGTCAAAAGTCATTATTGTTTGGTCTTATTGCAACCACCTGGTAATATTATTTTGTCACAATGAAAAGAGTTGCTTTTGTCACAATGTTCTCTTCTGCATACATCTTTAGTTAGAAACGGGAGTTTTTTTCTTATGATTCATGAAATGGAGGTCATCTTCCCTTTTCAAGTTAACAAATTGACAATTCTATAATTGAAAAGAAAATATACTAATTCACCATAAAACGTTTCCCCCATATGGAAATTCGTTACTGATCCATATCGAAAGCAATAACTAACTACAAAAAGATGGAGCAAAATAAATCAAAACTTGACCATTGAGTCAAAACCATTGTGATACAAAGATTAAATTGCCTGTAAAGAACAGTTTATCCATTCATCACAGAGGTTTCTACAGACTTTTGAACCAGATGTGGTAAAATGAGGTATAATGGGGAAATTATTATAACTATAAAACGGATATTCCAACCCTGTGACATTTGATGACATGCTCAAAATAAATTTCTCATGCAAACCTAGGTCTCATCTTAACAGTTTTGTAGGTGATGTTGAATCAAGCTGCACCAGCCATTCTCATTGTCATCATGGAGGCAGGCAGGCATACATCTGTCTTTACTTGTCCAGAAAATAACATGCTTTCTTCATGCGATCTGTTGTCTTCTTCTTGTATGTTAGTAGACTCTGTCATGCAACATCCATACAAACTTTCCTTTCAAACCATCTATGTATCTATTTTCATTGGGGTTGTACAGCTGGAACTTTGGCCCTATTGGTGTGTTCGATTGAAGATTCAAAAGTACTAGCACACCGCAAGGAACATTGTGCATTGACCACAGCCATGTGATACGAGACGAATAAACAATAAAATAAGACTAAATTTTGAGGAAATAAAACACGATCATGCACACCAAAAACCACCACAAAACAAACAAATAAAACAAAAATCATGCCATTGTATTTTAAAGATATTACCTCTTAATGAAAGGTGTGTATCATCACAATCAATTTATGTTCAGATGAGAGAAATTTCATATCATTATACTAGCCCATTTGATGACATTTTCAGTAAGTGGAAGTTATCTTGACAAAAGGGAAAAAAGCTTGCTTTTAAATTATTTCCGTTTTCCTATTCATGCTTTCATAAGTCGTTTGCTTAGTTCATTCTTCACTTCAGAATTGAAGGTGTAACATTCACTATTTAATAATCAATTACATGCCTTGAAACTTTTTGTTTGAATTTTTGATACTCATACCCTAATTCAATTAATTCAATGCATAGTGCATAATGTTGAAGTAGCTACTGTGATTAAAGTTAGGAGTACCTGTTCAAGCTTTGAAGAAACCTATTTTAGGTACATTTTAATGAGTTATTGAGAGAAATTGCTCTTAATGAGCAATTTCTTTTTCAACAATGTGTTCTGCACTATCAGAAGATTATTTTCAATTTTAGCACATTTGGAATGTCGTCTGCAAACTCTTTCAATGTGGGACAGTCGAAAATTTTTAGACTTTAGTAATGGGTTAAAATATCCCTTTTCAGGTGAGCTGACATATGCTCTGGTGCATTCCACATCAGTAGAGCCAACAAATATGAAGTGATAAAACTTGATTTATAAAATGCACTAATCCTTTGACAAGCCTAATAAATAATTGACTGCACAGAAAATTTCATACTGCACTTAGTCATCTCTTTATGACTAAACACACATCTCCTGTATAAGGACTTTTTTTTACTCCTATACCAAAATAACTGATTTTAGAATAATTATTTACAAAATGTTTCCTTATTAATAGTCTATCAGATCCTAAATAGCTTTTTTGTGGGATATTTATAAATGTTTAAACACTTTTCAACTTGAGACAACCAAATAGGGTTATTTGGTAAAGACTTTTTTTGACAATTAAAAAAATAGTGAAAGTTTGTAAAGCCTGAATTGTTAAGGATAGGGTAAATACTTTACCCCAATATCTGGTTAAACATGCAATTATTTTATCACCTGTGTCATTCTTAAAGGCTTCCTTTGATTGGACAGGGACAGCCTTTTGTATCAAGGTTATTATATTTGATGCTGAGAATGATGTTTTTACTCTACAATACTAATATTCTACAAAATATATTGAATTATTCAACATATATGTTTCTAATGATAGCTTACAATAGATATCTGCCACACAGTTAACCCTTTACCAAACAATAATGACATTTAACCACTTTGTTGCAGACGACTTTAGAAAACACTGTGGGAAAAGGAGAAATTGCTCGTAACGAGCAATTTTACATTTTCCCACAACGATTCTGCTCTTTCTGAAGAATATTGTTCAATTTCATCACATTTTGAAATGTCGTCTGCAAACTCTTTCAATTTGGGACAGTCCAAAATTTGTTGTTTGGGAAAGGGTTAAAAGGGTCAACAATACAAACTAGACTGTAATTGGACGCTTGTACATAATGTAATGAATGGCACATTTATACACCTGAGCGATGATTAAGAACAATGGACCGCTATAGAATATCCCTCATGTCAAAGGTCACCAACATGTGAAACTCCCCATGGGACAGGACACAAATCAATCCCGGCTCATAAATATTCATGAGGGGTGCATTATGTCACTGTGTGTGAACCAATCAAATGCTGTGATTCTCATAACATTAAGTGATGGGTCAAAGGTCAGCATTTAAATAGCCAAGATAGAGCACAGCTTCTGCCAACCCTCATTAGTCCATATTATGGGGACATGCCTGCATAGCCAGCCACATTGAATCGCATATTGAGCGATTTAATGTCCCATTATGGAGTTGACATTTTATATTTCTATTAGATCTTTACTTACACCTGGATTAATATGTATTCAGTTTCCTTCTTTTCATAGTTTGTAAAGGATATTGGATATTGAATTATTATTATTACTACTACAGTGTGTTGAAAAAAGTATTTGGATTTTAGTTCAGCAGTCCATCTTTGACTATATTGAATTCTTTTCTTTGGGTTCAATTTCTTGCTTTTTTTGGCTGATCTTTTTTAAAACCATTTTTCACTGCTAAGACATTTCAGGTATATATAAGATTTGATTGAATTTTATTACCTGTAGATGTCACATGTTTGCACTTACATTGCCTCGAAGCAATATGTGCATCCTTTAAATAATATGACAGGAGGAATGTCTAACTTGGGAAATGATAAGATACATTTTGAGGTCATAGACCCATAGCTCAGATTTCTTTCCTTAAATATTTCTAATGCCATCAAAAACAAGGTCAGACCTTGAGTTGTTGGTGGCAAATCAATTTTAAAACTGAAGTGCTAAAAATATATCGAGACTAATAACATCTCTTTTTTTCCTCGCAAATGATTCTTTCTGACATTCCATAATACAAAGTGTACTTATTTCAGAACAATTCAAAGTTTTGTCTGTAAATTTATTGACGAGTTAACAGCATGATGGTTTAATAAATGAGACACGTGATCATACAGGGTTATGTTTGTACTCTGAGCCGGACAAGATATGTGATATTGGAATTTCATTGTTTGGTACACAATAGAATGTAGGATTAGGCTGAGTTCAAGTCACCCTTTGCGTCATGTGTGCCTTATAACCCATTGCTAAATAAGCCCCTTTGCAAGGGTCACAGAAGAAAAGCTCCTTCAGATGATAATGATTATATAAGGGGTTTAACACTGTGTCAACAATTTTTCAGTTATGGTACTATTCATTTTGGATTCATCAGTTCAAGGCTAGGGAGCTGAAGCGTCTCTCCAAAGACAACTCCCAAGGAACTAGAGATACAGCTATGGTTCAAGCCTTTGACCCAAGAGTTGTGATACTGTCACCTTAACCACTGGGCCACAGAGGACCCTCAGAAAATCATAAAGTAATAGAGTTATCAATCTCATTTTCATGACATTTATATTGTCACTATAGGAGAAATCAATTAATTCATTTCATTATTAAGACTTAAAAGGATTTCATCTTTATGTCTCAACAGGTAATACAAAGTTGTTGATATATGATTTAAAACCCTGACTAGATCTCATTAATTTGTTAACAGTTGAACAACCAAACAAACAGGCCAAAGCATAGAAGCTCAACTAAATTAATGCTGTATTTTCATTGTGTTATGTAAACATCAAAAAGAAAACAAGTCTTTTAGAACCTAAGAAAAGCTATAAGGACATTGAACATATTTCTATAAATAAGATGGAGAAAATCTACCCTATACATATAAGTACAAGGATGGAGGAAATATACCTCATTTGTATATATGTACCTAGTGACTTAGTTTTGGATGGGATACAGGGATCGATGATTATAAGCATTCAAAAGCCTAATATGGAACTTTAATACCCATAAATTGACAGTCTAGTGTGTGCTTTATGGATTTAACACTTTCCATAAATACAAACAACATTCAACTCACTTGCAGCAGACGACATCAAAAACATTGTGGGGAAAAGGAGAATTTGCTCATTGTGAGCAAATTCTCCTTTTTCCACAATGGCATATATCAAATAACAAAGAAAATCACACTTTTGGATTGCTTTTAATGTGAATGCAGATTCTTTCATTTAGGACCAGCCCCAAACTCATACAAAGGGGGTAATGGATGTAAGCAAACACTTTATGCTGTACTCAATATGTCCTCAACCCTTTCCCAAACAATTTTTTTTCGACCGTTCCAAATTGAAAGGGTTTGCAGACAACATTTCAAAATGTGATGAAATTGAAAAATATTCTTCAGATATAGCAGAAAAACTTGTGGGAAAAGGAGAAATTGCTTGTAATGAGCAATTTCTCCTTTTCCCACAATGTTTTCTAGTCGTCTGCAACAAAGTAGTCAAATATCGTTATTGTTTGGGAAAGGGTTAAACAAATTCACCAGACATTAGCCCTGTATATCCCTAAATGATCCTGATCCTTCATAAAACATTCAAGGCTTAACCCTTTTTCATAACACTTTATAAGAGACATGTTTTTGTTTTTCCAAATTTAAAACGTTTGCAGGCGACATTTCAAATATAGCTGGCATTATTTCAAATTTAAATATTTCAACTCTGGAAAGCAACATTTCAACTCTTAATAGTGATGAAAGATCTCTTTTTGGTAGAATATGAATCATATACATTGTGTCAAAGAAGTGTTCTTATGAGCCATTTCTTCATTTGCACAAAAGGTCATTGAAGAAACAGTCCTACAATGTCCAGTCAAATGGTTAACCTTTGCACTAACACAGACAAAGTGGTAGTGACCATATTTGAACAAATTTTAACATAAGAAGACGCTGCTTCTTCAAAACAGCTTCAACAGGCAGATTAATCTACCATCCCTGTCTTACATTACGTATACATGTACTTTATTTATTTATTTACATGGGCTTTACATCGCGTCAACATTATTTCAGTTATGTTGTGATACCCGACTACTTCATGATGGAGGAGAATTCCATACTCAATAGCCCATAAGGGCTTATCAAGTCAGGTAGAACCATCAACATTCCCCTTAACCCATTACCAAACAATAACGACATTTGACCACTCTGTTGCAGATGACTCTGGAAACATTGTGGGAAAAGGAGAAATTGCTCTTAACAAGCAATTTCTCCTTTTCCTACAATGTTTTCAACTCTATCAGAAGATAACTTTCCAATTTCATCACATTTTGAAATGTCGTCTGCTACTTTTTCAATTTGGGACAGTCAAAAATTTGGCGTTTGGTAAAGGGTTAAGTCAGTCACATTAGCTATACAAAGGGGCTGATTCAGAATGAAACTTGATATATACATTGACAAAAGGCTTTCTTTTTCAAGATATGATCGGCACAATAGATGCTCACAGGCCAAGTACACCTACATTTAGATCATTATCAGCATCCTATTGATAAACTGAGTTATTTACAACATGATTGACCCTTTAAATGTATTACCATATCAACAGGAGAGTTTTGGAACACCAAATATTAATGTCATAAATGAGCAAAATTTCTCTGTTATGAGCACTCTTCAACTTAAACTTTGTTACACTGACACTATACTGTCATGTTAAATAGAAAAACTTTACAGATTAACCCCCCCCCCCCCATTATAAGGTGCATATTGGTTGAAGATGTTAAGCTCCACTGATGCAGACAAGCTTGCAGCTAATACCCTAAAACAATTTTACTTATTTCCATAAATGCATTGAATCACAAATGATGCATGGAAATAACCTCTGATTTTTACAGAGAGAAAGAGCTGAGACTTGTCAAACTTTCTCATTGAAACTTATTAAGAAAAGCATTTTAGCAGTGTTAAAGTTAACCTTTAGAGATGATGAAAGATTTTGGGCAATAGAGACAGCCATGTCATCATGTATTTTTTGTTCAAAGTGCTGTCACCAATTTTGTCTTGTGATATTAAACTAGTCTTTTTATTGCTCATATGATTATAGATGTCTGGAATGTGAATCAATTGCAGGTACCTGCTCAGAAAACAATGAAAAGAATATTATTGCCGCTCAATAAGATTTTTCTTCAGTTTCATTTTCCAGTTCAATCTTTAGAAGGTAAGATCGTCAATGGTGAGGGATATGAAGTAAATTTAACAAGATAAAGGATATTGCGTTTGTTACACCCTATATAGTGATAGTTTTCCCAAACATTTTTCAGTTTCCAGCATGATCAACTTGCTAGAGCAAACCATAGTTCAGTCCCTTCATTCTTAAAGGAAGCATATGTACAAATGGAAACCCTATTTCGTGGTATGAGCTCAGTAGAATCATTGTGACAAAATGACTCTAACGACTACCATCTATAAGGGGATAAGAGATCAATGAAGACGATTTTGATGAAAAATGCAACAGTGCATATTGATCTCTGGGCAAAGTTTCTTTATATTTGGGGAGAAGGAAGCAAAGATCATGTGCTGGGGGTGGAGTAGCCAAGTATGCCACATGGTCTTGCTGGCATGACCAAACATAGGGACCATAAGCAGACAGGGTGATGAGTGAAAAAAGTGAATGATGATGAAAAATATCTACAGCAGATTATGACATGAAGCCTCAATATTTAAATAATTCATTGAGGTTGTTCTCAGTATACATCGGTATAGGCAGGAACTATTCTATTTAAACATTGGTCTCGTCCGGAACTATTCACATCAAATGGGATAGTTCTGGTACCGACAGATGTTTATCAAGAGCGACCGAAGTAATCCTACGAAAGAATGAGTTTCAAATTGGCGGATTATGGGTATTCTACTTTAAAACTAACTTGCCTGGAATCTAAACATGAAAATACTAATGTAAATGCAAACTATCATCTTAAGACATTTCAATTTTTTGCAGAGGAGCTTTGTGCTCTTATCATTGAAGCATACAACAACAATAATTTCCTGGTTTTCAATAGAGTTAACATTCAAAATTGGTAAGCAAATATTTCATACTAGATGGTAGAGTTAGGCTATTCTGTTTGATGAAAGATATTTACTCTAACCATTTAATAATTTAAAGGTTAACAAAGGTTAACAAATATTAAATATCAGCAGATAGCAATGACAATATTTAGAGAAAATAAAACATTTCACTGTAAGCCTATGATGTATCCTATTTTGGGAAAATTCTTATTATTTCCTGATGAGTTTCTTTATGTGAGTAAGGGTGAAGGTCTGATTGGTCTATTATCAACAGGTGTCCTAATTGGTTGGTTCACTAATCCGCTTACCTAATCATAGATTAAAGATTTGTAAAGAAACTGAACTCATATCACTTTCATCAATACCTGTATTCAAGATGCAACCAATCTTTAAACTACGAGAACATAGGATACAAATCTCAAACAAGTGAACTCTCATTCAAACAAGCATGCCAACATGACAAAATCTGCATAAGATATTTCACAATCATTCCAACTTTTTACCCATCTATATTGTTTCTTTTTATGGACATCAATGACAACGTGTTACTTTAATAAGTTCTTTGTCAAGCCTTTCTATCATTTCAAATAGACATTTTCAAATTTAACCCTGCATAGAGCTGTCTTTTTGTCAAATACAGACACCTTGTTACATAAAAACTGCTTATCATTGATGGAGAATTTTAAATATAGGGCATCATATGTTCTACATGCATTTACGAAAGCTGATTAAAGAAAACCCTTTATACAGAACTTATATAAAAGCAGACAGTCTACCGTGATATTCATGTAGGCAGTATTCAACAAAATCAATCAACACTTGTTTGATGTCCATTAAAAGTGTGTCGCAATGGGTCTGATTCATACATAACTAACAGGTTGATGGGCAGTAGATAAATGCTTTATTTGAATAATACGATTACATTACATTGTACAAGCTCCTATGAAAATTCTACCAAAAAATACTTTTTTTAAATTATAAGACAAAAAATATACATATTCCTTTACAAATGCTTCTTTTTGTATAGTCTTCCTTTCAATATGGACAACACAAAAAATATTGCAAAATTTCTGCTTCGACATCACTGCAATTCGAACAATCTAATTCTTCCGAAACATGGAATGTGAGAATTTGTTCTTCCAAAACATGGAATGTGAGAATTCGTTCTTCCAAAACATGGAATGTGAGAATTAGTGATGTTTTATCGAAACAAATCTTTCCTGCATGAAAATATTTTTTTCTCAAAATGCTTCAAGAAACCATAATCTGACCTTGGGTAAATTCTACTTGAATGTACACTTTTCTAAAATAAAATCGTTCAAACTTAAACTTAAAAAACAAAATTTTACAAACAATCTGTAGCAAGCCTAAACACACATACATACAAACTGGTTCAAAAACAAACAGGCATGCTCATTCTGATGGGAATGGAATATCAACGAACATCTTTCTGAACTTTTCTGGACATTTCAACCCATAAAGGTAAAACATAGTTCAATTTGTTCATAATTCAGCACTGGAAAAAAATGTTATTCAACCCCCACCCCCTACCTCCCCCTTTTTGGAGACATAAAAATTCTATATAAAAATATACATGATTCAATTGACAGAAGAGGTAATGAATTGTGCAAGAAAATATACATATTGCAGCAAAACTTATTTCCTTGTGCAAGAAAAGTCTTTTAAATCTTAAAGCAAATGTTAGCATAAATATTCTTTTATCATTGGATATCACTCCTTTGACACAATGTTGTATTTAAGTTAGTGTCATGTTTTCTATGATGTACCCACAAATTACATTGATGAATCCACAAGGAAATAAGTTTGAGATAAAGCATACAGTAATGTGTTCTGCAATTAATATAATAGTTGTAAAAGTTTATCCCCCCATGGTAATTCAAAGTTTGATACTAAAAGGTTTAGTCAGTGTATTCCACATTGCTTTCTATTTTCGTTGACTGAGTCTCTCTGGAAGAGTTTACCATCAATTGTACATCAACATCAAATTACCAGTCTTTAACTTCTTGGAATGTCCACCAATACTAAAGATATTCAGAATGTACTTTCTTTAAAAATACCATTTTACAAATGTAAACTTTGGCTATAAAAGTATTATAAAAAATAATCACATTGCAAGAATAACTTGCTGTCTGTTTTGTTTTCCTTCCAATACACCAAGCATGACTGACTCCCTTATATGAAATGATGTTCAACATGAATGTATATAACACACAATGAAATGTTATAGTTAAACAGATCTACAAATGAATAGTGAACAATGAGATTATGAAGGAGAGAAATGAGATTGACTAAAACTACAATGATGAATCTGATGTAAGAGAGATTCAAACTAATGCTAAGATAATAAACATCTGGAATAATGATCAACAGTAAGGGAATGTAATGGAATACAAATAATCCTGTTTCACTTTTCACGCTGTACAAGATAATCCACAATTGCAATATTAACCAAAAGTAAGGGAATGTAATTCAATACAAGTAATTCACACTTTCACTTGTCATGCTGTGCTAGAAAAGCTAACTGTTGCAATATTGACCAACAGTAAGGGAATGCCATACATGTACAAATAATTCACATTTGCACTTTTCATGCTGTACTAGAAAATCCACAATTGCAATATTGACCAACAATAAGGGACTTTATGCAACGTTGATTCAATGATGGTAGCAATATACCACAAAAACAAATGAGGTGTTCACAAGATAACATGTTAGATACTTGTTTAAATGGGCAAGATTCTTGCCATTTTGTACTAGTTGTGTGTGTAATGAGACTGGAACTTTGACATTTCAATAGCACAATATGAAGGTTCAATGCAAAACTATCGTAAGTCCTTCACATACGTGAAGCACTTACTATAGTGTTGCACTGAACCCTCAAATACAACACTGGTTTTACTCCTTTATTTTTGTGTAGGACTCACACATGCAATGCATTGAGCCACCAATCAATAAGAGTGGTCACCAATTAAGACATGATTAAGAATGAAAAAGTACTAGCAATGATGGGTTAGCATTTCAAACTCATGATAAACAATGAGGCAATGATGAACAGAAATAACAATTTAACTCCTTCTCACAAAAACCTTTTATGACAGTCAGTTAGTGCTTCTCTTCAATTAAGATGATCAATCATGTTGGAAGAAAAAAGGGAGTTGTTAAATTTAAACCTATTAATTTCACTTTGTGAAGCAAGTTCTTAGATACATGTATATCACTCTCGATTCAGCTTCCTGGATACATAACCAGTACTCATGCAGAATGTGGACTAATGAAAGTTTGCAAGGCTGATCCCGCTAAACAGGATTCAAACCCACAACCCTGTGTCCCGAGGCCAATGCTTTATCCCTTGACCATTGCCCTCATTATTCAATTATTCATGGCAACTAATGAACCATTTCCTCACTGATTTATGCTGTTAACAAAATTCACAGACAAAGTATGTTCAAGAAAAAGAGTTAAACAGTAATTAATCAACTACAAAGTCATACTCATAATCCTCCTATAAAATGCCTGATTTTATCAAGTCTTACCCAAAATAGTTCTTTATTGTAATATAACAGTCTGTTAATCCCTTTGCCTGACTGACACATGATCTTACCATGAGTTATGCTCATTTGTTTGGGGTTAACGCTTGTAGTGCTGGAACAGACTTCATGCTTATGCAAACAGGTTCGATTGAGGCCAGCCACCAAGTAAATTGGCGTCTGGCCTGTGATCTAACCTATTTGCTACTCAGAGTATCTTTCCTCATCAAGATCAAGCAAATATTTCGGGTTTTCGAAAGCAGACGACACAAGCATCTGTTTTTAGAAAATTACCCAGCAATCTAAGGGTTAAATGCCATGATAACAGTAGTTTAATTATTCCTGGATTTCACCAATACTGGTCAAGCTCTTAACCCTTTCCCTAACAACAAATTTTCGACTGTCCCAAATTTAAAGAGTTTGCAGACGACATTTCGTATTGTGATGAAATAGAAAAATATACTTCAGATAGAGCAGAAAACCTTGTGGGAAAAGGAGAAATTGCTCGTTACGAGCAATTCCTCTTTTTCCTACAAGGTTTTCTAAAGTCGTCTGCAACAAAGTAGTCAAATGTCGTTATTGTTTGGGAAAGGGTTAAGGAAGTTCTGTACAATATGCAACCTGTCAATTCAGGGAAAAGGTCAACATGCATTTTTTAAAGAGTTTCTTTTTTATCATAACATTCCTCATCATTATTCTTATACTGCTAAAGAAGATGAACATTGCACAAAATGCTTAAGAAAATGCAAATGTCATCTTTCAAACACATGCATTTTGTCTTTTTCCAAATAACTGAAATAAGGACAAAGGAAATAATTTATTCTTATTCACTCAACTATTATACACATGCAGGCAGTATTTCTTGATAAAATCAGGATCTAAGAACAAATACAGGCATTCTTTCTATAATACTATGGTTGTCGTGGAAACATTTTTGGAAAATTTTTGCAATTGATATCTTTGTTTCTATTGCTTTTTTTTTTCAAGTGAAAATAAAATAGGTGCAAGAACAGTTTTGTATCAGAATAAAAGACTAAATATGAGAGAGGCAAAAAAGAACCCAATATCATTGAAAATTTTAAATCAGTACTAAATTATAATGTTTTAGCTGTTTCTAAGGCAACCTTGGCTGTTTCCATGACAATCCCATAAAGAGGTTCTCTTGTTATATCCAGGTACAAAAACAGTGTTATTTGAAATAATAGAGTACACCCTGTCTACAGTGACCACTTCTAACAAAGAAACAAAGAATGATATAACATGTATATTCTGGGGTAGTGTTACACAAGACTCATACCAAATCCTCACAGATTTAGCTTTAGCAAACAGCAAAAATATGATTTAAAAACATCTTGAATTCAATGTGACAAAAGCAGAAGTTTTTCATTCTATCTAATATCATCTTTTGTCACAAGGATTTCTACAGAATTTCTTTTTAAATGTCTTTATATTTTGAAATTGTTACCTTGTTTCCCTTTCAATTAAGACCTAATCGAATTACCCATTCAAAGTTTGAAAATTTATCTCATTTGTTTATAATAGCCAACCAATGAATACTCTTGAAAGTGGTCACTTAAGGCAGGACATACTGAACAGGATTACATGATACAACTATATGAAAATACCTTCAATGGTCAACTCAGCAGAGGTGCTCTTTTCACCAGCAACATTGTCCGCCTTGCACGTCACAAACACTGGCGTGTCATTGGTCGACACATTTTTCACCTCCAGTGTAGTGACATTGTCCGTATATGTTGTACTGTATTTTGGTCCTTCGATAACAGGACTGTCGTCAACCAACCAGCACACGGTTGGTCGAGGGATTCCGGTGACGGTGCAGGTAAAGGTGGCGGTCTGTCCGATCTCGACCACCGTGTCCTCGAGGGGTGTGGTGATTACCGGCGCCTCGAGGTGTACGAGAACCTCGGCACTGCTAGAGGCGACTCCTTTATCGTTGATGGCCTTGATCGTGTATTCTCCTTCGTCCTCGGGCGTGGAGTTGGCGATCATCAGCGTCACTGTCTCCTCCTCGTAGGCTGACCTTTAAGTAAAGGACACACACTGTAGACAATACATTCAACTTGAAGTAAGAGGGATCACTGAGGATTAACCAAACATTGGATAAAAGACAATCTACATTTTAATAATAGAAGTCTAGTTGTGTAAGAAGGTTTTAAAGCGGTTTTTAGCCAAGGTTGCTTTCTGTATTAAGGTCACAAATTCCTTTTCAACATGCTTTGTTGAAAAGAAGATAGAATGATTGTTGCTGTTAAGGATACACTTTTGTTCCTTGATAAGCCATATTTATGATGATGCAAATTTGGAAGGTGTTTTTCGACTCCATTTTTGGAAGGTTGATTACATGCACATATTGATAATTAGAATATTTGAAGGTAACAAGTTACATGGCTCTTGTATGCTGCAGCCCTCCAAGAAACACAAAAGACTTTCGATTTGAAATGCAAGTAAAACATCTACAAGTGAAAGACCAATGATTTTGTAAACATCTTGATTGAAGAGAGCATTGCTAATGATATACACTTCCGTTTTTATCAATCTGAACTCAATTATTATTTCATTCAATCAATTGCATAGAATTACAATCATGAATAATTAAAATCCCAGAATCAAAAGGACAATATAGAGATACTGTAGAAGCAGATGTTAAAACTTAGCATCTTGTGGTTATTTATAATCATCTCTGTGTACAGTCTTTGATTTGTTTATTGATGCATATAATGATAAAAGAGATAGTGGAAATGATCGCTACATAGTTTGAGTTTTAAGCCAATCTAAACAGTACAATGTATTTTAGTGTAACTCGAAACAGTAAGTGCTACTAACTATGTTCTCTGTTTGACGATACCGCAATGGCACAATATTCATTAACCCTTTCCCAAACAACAAATTTTCGACAGTCCCAAATTGAAAGGGTTTGCAGACAACATTTCAAAATGTGATGAAATTGGAAAATAATCTGATAGAGCAGAAAACCTTATGGGAAAAGGAAAAATTGCTCGTTACGAGCAATTTCTCCTTTTCCCACAATGTTTTCTAAAGTCGTCTGCACCAAAGTTGTCAAATGTCATTATTGTTTGAGAAAGGGTTAACCACATGAAAGATAATCTGAGCAATAAACCTTATATATACATCAAAGACAGACTGTTTTTATTTATTTGTGTGGTGTTAAATGCAGTATCCACAGAATTTAAGTTATGAAACAGCTTTCCTGGATCCACCAGTACTATGGCTCTGAAGTGCCTTGCCAAAGATTACTCCTACAAATGCAGAGGTGTCAGTGGGGCTCAAACCCTGGTTCTATGTCCACCACCCTAGCCACTGGGTCCCGCAGGACCCTGGAAGATAGACTGACTTGTTTTGATGTCATATTTTTAAAATACTACTTTTAAACTAAAACTTTTACGACACACATCACATTGACAGTAATTCCATGAGAGTAGAATAAGGATGTAAGCAGGTGATTATAGAGAATAAAGCTTGTAAATATTGTACTTTACACAAGCTTTCTTGGTTTTGTTTAACAAGCAATATTGTTATGATACACAGGGTGGACAATACGTTTGATATATTACACGAAAATACAAGGACATTTGATTTTCCTTGGCAAGGGCAAATCACTGTCAGCCTAGGGGAAAAGATGGCAGATCCTAATGGCAATTCAATGATAGAGTAACTTTATGGGGAATCATAAGCTATGGTCACTTAACACACATAAAACAAATGAGATACACAACAATAGGTGATGGAAAGGAAATAATACAATCCGAAAATGAAATGAGACTTTTTCTAACAAAGATTAAATCACACTTAAACAACCTGCAACACTATGTGTGAGAAACCACTAATTCTGAAAAATATTCATAGAGATGCCATCAAAGCTGAGGTCATTAGTTTCTGAGAAAACTTAATTGAGAAATCATCAAAACTGAAGAACTAAAAATTTATATCATGTTGGAGACAAAAATTCAACTATCAATCACTATGAATAAAAAATAAAAAAGTATTTAGTCATTTTACCTATCTTATCAATACTACTAAAATATCAACCAAAAACAATTTGATAAAACAAAATCTACAACAAATAATACCAAATAGATCTTGAAATAAAACAGCTAGTCATAAAATGAGGAAAATAAAATAATTTCTTTATATCTATAGAATTTTAAGTGTATATTTGAGAGTTAACAGTTTTCCACTTTTAATAGAGCATTTACTTACTGAGTAATCAACCAGTATAAGAACTTCATTTAATATAGTTTTACATTTCTTCACCAATACTTCAGTTATTGGCTCATTGGCAAAGAATATGACATGTGGCACAATATATTCCTGGACTTACTTTGCTCATATGCTACATCTTGCTACAAGTATGGAAACCCACAAAGCCAAATTGAAACTTTTTAAGAAGATAAATATTTCCCATAACCTTATGTTGGTCATACTGATCATGTCGCAGATGATTTTTGCAATAACAATGATGAGGATGATGATAATGATGATAAAAAATGGTATAAAATATATATTTATATGTATAATATTTTAACCCGCATTCCTTAACCCAGAGCTCTAAATATAATAAAAGAGAATTTTAAGTGGTAGGTCAGAAATATCCATCGCATATCATGCTGCAGTTTTTAAGGTTACCTCATAACAAGTCTGTTTAACATAAGGTCAATGACAAAAAGAAACATTCAGTACAATAAAAAAGCTGAAACCCTGATAATAAATGACATTTCTTATTCATCTATCTATAATGGCTTTAACACTGTGTCAATTTTTTTACTTATGTTATTGCTTTCCTGGATTCACCAGTACTAGGCTAAGGCCCTGAAGTGTCATGCCAAAAGACAAACCCATGAAAAACCAGGGATTCCAGTAGGACTTGAGCCCTGGACGCCCAAGATCTAAAACTGCCACCTTAACCACTTGGCCATGCAAAACCCTTGGGACATACATTGTACTTAACAAATGTTTGCTGTTTGGTTAAATCTTATATGCAAAACCCATGACTTCCTCAGTGGTGTAGAGACTAGTGTTTGGATTGTGGAGACAGAGAACTTAGGTTTGAGTCCCCATTTCGACTAATGATTTTGCTGTGGAGTATCCAAGACACTATATCCTAGAGGTGTACAGGTAAATTACCCTGGATGCTTCATATAACCCTAAAACTGTTGAAAATGGTGTTTATTCCAAATTAAGAAAAAAACCAAGAGAACTTTAATACTCGACAATGTTATCTGAATTTTCTTTTACATACTTCCTCATCTCAAATACATTACCAGTTCACCACTAAAATCACAC
Organism: Cerastoderma edule; assembly: GCA_947846245.1. Classification (NCBI taxonomy): domain Eukaryota; kingdom Metazoa; phylum Mollusca; class Bivalvia; order Cardiida; family Cardiidae; genus Cerastoderma; species Cerastoderma edule. The sequence continues at coordinate 312,727 of OX401419.1, forward strand.
TTATAATATGGGCTTTATATAAATACATATACATGTATGTGGTTATTTACAAAAACATCAAATACAGGTTCATCTCCTTTACAACATAATGACCACAAAATCATTGTATTGCAACAGGTCTATTATGCTTGAAAAAGCAATGACAAGTCTCTCCAGAAATTTAGTATTATAAAACTTCTTTATTTTGGGACCTAGGTATATACAATGAATGATTGGGGAGTTTTTCACAAACAAACTGTACATAAGATTTACAGACCGGTATTGTAAACTACTTGAGAATTACAAACAAACTGGAATAGGTCTACATAAACATTAGATCAACTACTTACCATTCTGAAGATTGCCTAAAACCGTCGGATTTAATTAAATGATGTTTATTGTGATAAAATAATTATTTCTGTTTTGAATTAGTTATATAACTTAGTTTTTTTTTTTAAATATATGCTTACAGGACTTTCACTGAATGTGTGCCTTTTTTTAATCACCATTATTTTGTTCTCATAAAATACATATTAAAGCCATACTTGCGCTCATAAACACTTGAGTTGTGAAAGTTCTAGAATAATTAAAAGATATCTTAAAAGTACTTAAATTTACCTTTAACAAAGGAATTGAGACAGTGACTTTTGAAAGAGTGAATACAATAAGGTTTGTTTACAATTAGCGATAAAACAAGGTCAGCCGAGAAATGTCAGGAACCAATAAACCCTGAGAGATTCTCCATTTTGAATGTTCACATTGTTAATACTGGAAAAGTGACAGTATTTTTATGTGTTTAACATATTTATTTTAACCAGGTGATCGCCACTGGTTAATCCTTGCTAATTTAGATGTAAATCAAATGTAAACAATGAAGTTATATTGGTGGGCACCAAATTTATGAAAATAGCACTTTGAAAAATAGATATTAGATATAGCAGGTGTTATATTGTCATGATCTGGTGTTTTTTTGCTAGGTTTCAACATATTCTATCATAATGTATAACTCGTATTACTCAGTTTTGCAGTTTTTCTGAGCGCTAGTATGCTTTTAAACAAACTTCGGACTCTATTGATTACCAATAAATCACGGTTGCATATATTCAATGCTTATTGAAAATGGTATACGAAAATAATTCAATTTGATTCTATTTCTTATATCGTTTTTTGTTAGCACTTAATTAAAGTTACATACATAAATTTCATTTGCTATAAGTTTTTGAATTTGATAGTCTTAGAACAGCATATTTTTTTTCTGTTTTTGATTAAGACAGCGGTCAGTGCATTTTTCCAAGCTTGTTGTATTCACTGCGCAAGATAAATCAACATTAGCAATTGTGAAATATGAAAATGAAGTAGATTCATGTAGAGGTAAACAACTAAAGTCGTGAGTATATTGTCAGACCATTCGTCACACAGAGATATAACTAAACCTACTTGAATCTTTCTCCGGTTATTTCGGCACCATCTTTGGTCCATACAATCTTTTTGGGTGTGCCGCGGACCTGGCACTGTAGGACGATAGGCGAGTCAAGCTCCACCTCCTGGTCCTCGATACTCGTTATAAACGAGGGCGCTTCACCTGGAATATATACCCAGACATACGTATAATCATAGAATAATCATAGAATAATAAAATATTATTATAAATGATCATAGAATTATCATAGAATAATAAATTATAATTATAAATAATTATAGAATTATCATAGAATAATAAATTATAATCATAAATAAGCATAGAATAATCATAGAATACTCATAATACAATCATAGAATAATTAAAAAGTAATCATAGAATAATCACAAAATAATCATAGAATAAACATAGCAAATGAAATTATAATTTGATTCTCTTACACCAATAATCACAGTCATGATATCTTTTTTTAATTATGTGTCATACATCACATCAACATTATTTAAGTTATGTTGTGATGCCCAAGCTCTTATGATGGAGGAAGACCCCATGCCAAGCCAGGTAGAACTATTGACATTCCGTAAGTCAGGCGTAAGACTGCCTCTCATGAAAACTCTAATGCCTTCATTGCGATTTGAACACACATGGAGAGGGGTCACTACTTGTGACTTCAAGTTCTGTACCCTTACCTTTAGGCCAGAGAAGAACTTTTCTTTGTAAAGTTTCTTAGTAACTATAATGAGAATGATTATTACATGAATTAGCGGCTCCATAAACTAATGTACATGAAACCAGTTTCTTGTAAATTCCTTAAAAAGTTTCTTAGTAACTAATTGAAAATAGATTTTATTTGAATGATTAATTTCATAATTTCATTCAAACTTACCCAATGGATTGACAAACAGTTCACATTTTGATGTTACTTTTCCGGTATTGTTACTGGCCATTACAGAATATTCTGCGTCATCCTCAGGTTGTATATCTTTCATGATCAGGGATGCAAAGTTACCGCGAATATCGATCGCATGACGATCGTCAGGCTTGATCTCGATTCCATCTCGGTACCTACGAAAAAATCATCATCATGCTAGCTTATCAGAATCTATGTCAAGATATGAATGAATGAAATTTTTTGGAAGTGATTTCACCTGCTATTGTTATTTAATGGGTTGTATGATTATACATTCAAACAATAAGGTAAAACTTTATAAGGAAACTAGTAAGATTGAAAGCTGACACAGGATTTGAAACAGAATGTGTGTTTGTGACTAAGTATTGTGAAAGCTTTCTTGTACATAAATGCTATAAAGTCCTTTGAGGAAGATGATACTTTAAAGCAGTATAAGAAAGAATTATTTTGATACAAAATGGATAACTCAGTCTTTCATGAACAATTTTCGCTTTGACAAGCCAAATGATAACTGGTGCAATGTACAAGAAAAAGGGGTAAGGCTTAAAGCAAGGCTATAGCAAGTCCTACAATTTGGGTGAAGGACTTGCTATAGCCTTGCTCTGAACCCCGCAAATGCTAAAAAAGATGTTTACCTTATAGTGCTTATGCAAATATAGGTTAGATCCAAGCAAGCAACCAAGTTAATTGGGGATGGCCTCTGATCTAACCTGTTTGCAACTTTGGGTATCTTTCCTCAACAAAGTAAGCAGATATTTGAGGTTTTGGAAAGCAGACGAGACAACAATTTATTTTTGAAAATTACCAAGCATTTTAAGGGTTAAACTGCTTTCTCTATTCTTTAGGGAATAAAACAACACTCACCAAGTGAGATCAGGGAAGGGTTTTCCATCAACCTTCACAAACATGGTAACGGTGTCCCCTTCGGTAACCTCCTGGTCGGAAAGCTCTTCAATAAAGAAGGGCATTTCAACGCTGACATCCTCTGCAGCCCTCTTTGGCTCCTCCTCCAAAGTGAACTAAACAAGCCAAATGTAAAACAAATGAATTAAAGTGTCACAAAATCAAAATTGTATAAGAGGTTCTTACATCAATCATAATTATGTTGAGGGTTTTATAATTTTGAGTTTGAAATATTGAAATATGTTTCTATGACCAACAGTTTGAAACAAAATGTCTATGGGGTCTCATTGAACAGTGGATTACTCTAATGCTAAACTGGTATTCCAGTTCATTAATTGTTAAATTATGTTGTAAAGAGGAAACAAATGAAAGGCATGGCTTATCTTATCTTTCACACCTTCCAATCAGCAGCTAGATATAGACTATTGAGTCATTCACATCCTTTTTCCAAGATTTAGGGGTAAGATATAGGGGTGATTATTTAAACATAAAAGTCATTAACCATTTATAAGGATTCCTCATATGATATGAGATACATCTTAACAGAAAATTAAGTTGAAGGATAATATGTGATGTCTTTATATTGATATTATATAGGTAATATTGAGGGGTCAACGCAATACTATATTATAGTAATGCGTTGACCCCTCGATATGATCTTGTGTGAAATGTATCATTATATAATGTAACAAATAGATTGATAGTGTACCCATATTTCCCAACCAGTAAAGAAAGAGGCAAAAGGAAGTTCATCTCAAAGGACTGAATAAATAAGTATAAAACCATTAAGAGTAAAGAAATATCAAGGAATTGTTAGAGACAAAGAATACCCTATATGATTGGTTAAATATGATCATATACTTGTACCAGTATATATGACAACTTTCCCCAAGGTGTTTGCTATATATATTTGCAAACAGTTCCCTTAAAATCACCAAAGTAAAGGGTGGATTCACACCTGATGAAATGTTTTAACTAATTATTGTAAGTCAGTACAATGTTGGCAATGAAAAATGACAGCTGTTCACAAAGTGTGTAATGGTAGGAATATATTTTTTGTATAAAATGACAAAGGTTTTGCTAATACATTATATTGGAAAGGGAAAATGTTTTTAAGGATCAAATAAAAAGGGGGAGGGGGTTCAAGGGGGAGAATTTGGATGCAAAGGAAGGCCATGCTGTTTGAAATGCAAACATTGTTGAACAACGCATATTGGACATATTGAACATCAGCCAGTTTAACAGTAATTTGGGACAAGTTCACAGTTTAAAAGAACAACAATAACATGTAAAGACACTCCATTCCTGGTGATTTCCTAGCAAAAAGGAATTGTAAAACTTGGACAAGCCTCAAAACAACAAACAAACAGAATCATGCTTTTTGAAAAACACACATCTTCCGGTTTCATTACATTAAAAACCTTGTACATTTCTTTATCCTTAGATTGAAATGTGCTTGTTGTCGAATGTTAAATTTGTGTACATTGTATTTGCAACACTGCTTTTTTCTAAAACTTATGATTAAAGAAAGCAAGGAATTAGAGCTTTGCTACCTTGTTCTACCTGTTTAGTTTGTTAAAAGAAAATAATAAAGAAATGTAATAGCAGCAAAAAATAGCTGATAATAAGAAGGTTTCAAATTGAAACGCAACCCTACATTTGTCCTATCATTTTCAATAATTTTATCTTTTTTTTTAAAAAAACAACTTCATTGCTTTCCTGAGATTTTCAGTTTGCCAGCTACAATATGATAGAAAGTGAATTCAAGATAAAAAGCTCATATTTTCATTAATAATTCATGAATAAAAGGAAAACAAATTTTTGAATTTTCCATATCCAAATGGCTTCCTTGCTTTCTTTAAAGTTTTGATCCAATTAGAGCCAATTACCTGGTGCTGAGGGATCAGCTCATCCCTACCCAGTGTAGACCTCGCCAGGGGTCCTTCTACATTAGTACTATCATCCACGTCAAACGAACTGTCACTGATCTCTCCTTCCTTGCCCATCTCCATGGAAACGTTTACAGACTCAGATTCCTCGGGGATCTGTTGTAGAACCTCATCTCTAAGTGCACTGACCTCGACGTATTTAACGCTCTCGGCACTGGCTGTGGATTCACTGTCCGAGTCTTTGTCACTCTCTTCCGCTTCCTCTGTGATCCTAGAAAGTTCCAACTCTGCTGAGGAGAGTCCTGATATGATGACTGGAGATTCGCTCCTTTCCTCTGCTGGTCCAAGCTGGAGGGAATATCGTGGGACTTCATCGTCTGATGAGGATACATAGTCTCGTACCTCAATCAGCTGTTGAGGCCTCTTATCTAGGCTGTCAACCAAAGTTATGAACTCTTCTTTAATTGTTGATGACTCGTCGTCTGTTGTCTTGCTGCTATCAGACACCTCAACCTGTTTGGATGTAGGAGTAGACTTGATGTCAGCATCAAAGTCTCCTAAAAGATCAGCAATCATTTCTTGATCACCAGTTGTTTCGAGGTCGGTTGTAATATCAAAGTTTGACTCGTCTGATTCGTGTGGTACATCAGATTCGGAATCTGGTGTTTCGCTTCTCATGTATCCTTTATATCTAGGTCTTGGCGAATTCTGAGCAAACAAGTAATCTTTATCTGAAGATTTCCTATTCGGTGATTCATATATTTCATGAATGTCTTTAACCTTATCCTTTTCGTCATCCTCTCCTAGTATAAATTGTTTTTGAGGTTTGGCACCTTCATCTGATTGATCTTCTGACTCGCTTTCCTCATCTTCAGATATCACAATGTTTCTCTCTGGTTTTTGATGTACAGATAGAGAGTTTTCTTCAGCAATCTCATCTTCTTTGACCTCTTTATCAAATACATTAGTAGATGGCTTTGTGTCAGGCATGAAAGGCTCATTTCGTAACCTAGAAATTTCCTGCATATAGGTGTCCCCAAATACCTTGGCAGGGATGGCACCAATTGATTCAGATTCATCAAATGAAACATCATTATCTACAGTCTTAACATCAACAACTGGCTTATTTTCTTCGTCAGATTCATCTGATGTTTCAGAGGAAGATTTAGACTTCTCGCTATAGGAGGACTTTGAGTGTTCAGATTCAGTGTTTGATTTGTCAGGTTGTGGGAGTGATGGTGTTTGTAGGGTAAATCCTGATATTGCAAAAGGGGTGCCTAAAGTTATTTCAAAGTCTGACTCGCCTATCACAGGCTTCTTGACATCATTACTAGGATGATCCAAGCCAGATGGCTTATCAGCAGACTGTTCTCCATCAGATTCATCCTCAGATATTACAACATTCTCATCATCCTTATCGGAGTATTCTTTGTCCGATAATGAAACATCGGAGTCCGAATCCCTGGAGCCAGTTCTTCCCAGTCTACGATCAGACACTAACGATGCAATTTCAGAGTCTGGAAGTTCAGACACTTCATCCTCAGTTCGAACTGACATGTCAACACCATAGTGTCTGTCAGCGAAAAACTTCTCCTTGGGCACCTTGTATTGAAACTCTTCTTTAAGATCAATGTCGAGTTCTTGCCTCTCAGGTGTTTCATCAACAGGAGCTAGGTTAATATCAACATTAAGCTCTCTGTAAAACGGTTCTTCCACATTTACATGCATTTGAGGTTGGTCTGTCTGTCTAAGCAAATATTCATCATACTCGACTCCGGTTATTTCTGGCACAAATTCTCCGTCCCTGGAAGTTCCATCGAGTTGATCGTCTTCCGACGTTGACTCATCATGTGGTACAGAGACTTGCTCCACATGGATCTCCTCCTTAAAAATAGCGGGACCCGATTCCGATTGGTTCTCAATATTTTTCATTTTCCAAGTGTATATTCTGTCACTATCTAGGTTGTACTGAGGAAATGCATGCTCTGGCTACAAACGAAATAAGCAGAAAACAAAACAGTGATAGCACCGCACCATGCAGTTAGATAATTATCTATAATGTTAATCGCATCTATCCAGAACTTCAGGTATTGGGTAGTGGTCAAGTGCTTGATATGATATTGACCTTGGCAACTTTGTGGTCATAGACAAGTCACAATGTGATTAACCCTTTCCCAAACAACAATTTTTGACCAACCCAAATTGAAAGGGTTTGCAGACTACATTTCAAAATGTGATGAAATTGGAAAATAATCTTCTGATCGGGCAGAAAACATTGTGGAAAAAGGAAAAATTGCTCGTCACGAGCAATTTCTCCTTTTCCCACAATGTTTTCTAAAGTCGTCTGCAACAAAGGGATCAAATGTCATCATTGTTTGAGAAAGTGTTAAACAATTGATTGGTTGGGTATTGACATCCAATCAACAGTTTATCAGTCATGGTACAGGAGACTTCATAACCCTTTCCCAAACAATAACGACATTTGACTACTTTGTTGCAGATGACTTAAGAAAACACTGTGGGAAAAGGAAAGAAATTGCTTGTAACGAGCAATTTTTTCTTTTCCCACCAGTTTTCTGCTCTATCTGAAGATTTTTTTTCAATTTCATCCCATTTTGAAATGTCTTCTGCAAACTCTTTCAATTTGGGACAGTCCAAAATTTGTTGTTTGGGAAAGGGTTAATTTTACAACCAAATCTTGAAAAAAAGTCTTATAGCTTGATTCAATATAATTTACAACAATAAATGAGTTAAATGATGTTAAAGTCCATAGTTATTCCATGTTGACTGAGTTGTGGAATGGATGAAAAAAGAAAAAAAAACAATACCTAAAGCTCTAACAACTGACTAATTGCTCTACCCATAATTAATCTATCTCCCTTTAATACTCTTTTACATATTGGTGCTGATGTGCAGGTAAGCTATTCAAATAATTTAGGAAAATATTGGTGGTCAAAATTAAAAGCAACAGCAGACGACACAAAATGACATGAATGTTTTTTTTTTTCCCAAAGCAAAATAATCATATTTTTTGCTATCCTTCAAACATGTTTCTTTACAGGGTTAACTGAATCATTGTACAGTTTTATATACCAATAAACCTTTTCAGAGGAAAATTAGATACAAACAACAATGGATTTGGTTTATAAATTGGTACGAGATATATTTGGCTTTTGATTATGGGGTGCAGATATTTGGAAGGGTAATTGTGCAATAAGACAGTACCACATGAAATAAGACGATTCTCATTTCATCATTTTAAACACAGAGTCGTTGTCCAGCTCTGCATTCTCATGAAATGTTTGTATTTCAAACAAACTAGATATATGGTTCAACCACATGATTTTCCCTGGTAACAAATTACAATTGATGTATTCTAAGAACGATTTTTGTTTGCATAGAGTTAATGAAGACATATGTGTTCTCTTTATTCCTTACACTTAACAACAATCCTCTTTTAACTCATATTATACTTGACAGTGCATTTTTTCAAACCTCCCAGACATTTTTCAAAAGCTGTAAAAGCAGTTAGGATACAGTAAAACTACAATGTACTTTCATGGAGCAATGAAAAAAAAAAAACTATCAACTAAATATCAAATTATTTCCATGTGAATGCAGAGTGTGAGGTTAATAATATAATACTAGTTAGATTTGTAAAAATTAATGTGGTACATGCTATATAAAAAGTTCATATTTCATATATTTCTTTTTATTTGAATAATTCTTCTTAAATTAAACAAAATTTTAAGCCAACCTAAACCTTTTTTCATGAATCCAAAGGAAATATACAATCAATGTTTCGTTGTATTTTTGCCAACTGTACAGAACAGCAACTATTTTACAAGCCACTGGCTAACACTCAAATAGAATTCAATTTCTATATGATGACAATGCATTTATTCTGTAAAATGTAAATTTCAATAATGTTCATAATTCATACTACAAGTATTTGAGAGTTCACTACATTACTAGAGTATATCCTTCATTTTTGAAAATATTGAGCTTACCCCTCAAATTGTTCTAATTAATTTCAATTGTCAAAACATAAAGACAAAAATATAACCAACCTGCTACCCCATAATATATCATTTTGCAGCAGAAGACAAAAGAAAACACTGTGACAAAGGACAAGCTGCTCTTAATGATCAATTTATCTTTTTGTCACAATGGTTTCTATACATAATCATCATTTTACCTTATTTTGTGTATGATAATTTTTTTGTCAGCTGCATCTTTCAATTTGGATGGGTCATAAATCAAAACATGGGAAAAGGGTCCAGGTGTGTATGCAATTGGCAGCAAGCGTCATAAGCAACATTAAACATTCATGAAAAGCTCCGAAACTTCGGTAACTACCGAGTCTACTCTAGTTAAAGACTTGTGGTCACCTACCTGAGCATCAGTAGTAGTGTCATCACTGACAGTGTACTCAATCTCTGCTTCAACTGGAGCTGTCACCTCGGCAGTGATCTCAGATGTAACTTCCTTTGGTGCTTCAAGCGTGACCTCGGCATCTTGTGAAACAATCTCAGCCTTCAACTCTGTCTGGCTGTCTTCTTCTTCTGCTTCAACAAGTTCTAAAGAATTGTATACATTAAATCGATGACTAATTGTTCTTGTTATGAGGAAAATTTGTACAAATTGATAAAACATAAACATTTCCCTTTTGTTACATCTTAATAAGCAAGTTAAGTTATGACACAGTTTACATTAGAAATGGACACCCTTATCAACTACTTTGCAGGGATTCAAGATAAAAGACTTATTTTGCCTTCTTGACTTAATAATGTTTCTCTTCATGGCGTGACAGTTCTAATGAATTTCAGCAAAGTAAAAACTCTCTACATAACTTTCAACAGTGCATGGTTGGTTTTTTCATTCTTTTAATGGGTTTTAAATCTGGTTTTACATAATTTCAGTTATTAATGATGGATGAAAACCCCTCACTCTACTGCCCATCAATACACGTCAAGCATGAGTAGAACCATCAGCATTCCGTTAGTCAGTTGGGAGACTACCTCTCATGGAAATACATATTCCTCAACGGGACACTTGGATTTGAACCCTACAAGACAGGGGACGTATTTTATACTTCAACCTCAAGGTAACAGAGGAATGCATTGTTTGTTTTATTTCACCGTTGTTCCCCCCCCCTCATTTAGAAGCCTTTGTAACACACTCACCAGTGACAGTGAGATTAGCAGTCTGCTCCACTGTGCCAGCTTCGTTTGTGGCCTTGACCATGTAGACACCCTGATCTTCAGGGAACACTTCTGGTATCTCCAGAGTGCTCTCCCCTGCTGTGACCCCTGCTGTGACCTTGTAAACGTCATCTGATTGGATGGGCTTGTCAGCGTAGTACCATGTGACCTCTGGGATTGGTTGACCTTCGACCTTGCATGTGAAGGTCACTCCTTCACCTTCCTTGGCAGTGACATCAGCAATACTGATGATGAATTCTGGGGCATGTACCTCGGCTTTCTCAACCTAGAAATCATTTAAACATTAATGAACTCACATGAAGCATATTCATAGACATGCATTTATATTTTACATATGGAATACCATAACAAGAGGAGAAATTTGTTTAATCCCTCATGTCATATTTCATTACTGGTCCAATTTAAAAACATTTAAACACGAATTATGAAGAGTAACTTTTACCAGTTGCTACATAGAATAAACCATCATGACAAAAGAAAAAGTTAATTATCACAGGTGTATTGTGTTACTCTTCTACAAGTGTATTACAATGCTATTGAAGATAAAGCCTTGCAAGACTTTTGTCGTTGTATTAAATCATCTAGGAAATCATCACTTCATTTTTTACAATATGTATATGTCAATTACATATAGATATCACAATTTGAATTCGCACAAGACTTAAAGGTGAACTTATCTTACCTCAGAAATGACAACAGTTTCTTCAACTTGTTGTTCTTCTGGTTGGTCTGTTGTGATGGTAACTGTCTCTGTAATGTCTTCTTCGAATTTCCTAAATATACAAAAATCCCATCCAAATGTTAGTCTTATATGGATTTTAATCAGTAACTGGATCATTCCTTTATGACTTGTCAATATCATAAGCATAGAAAGTGATCAAAGTGGAATTAATAAATTTAAGGTGAGACAAAGTATTTTACTTTTTAAAGTTGATTGAAACTTTACAATAGCCTTCACATTTACTTGAATAACTTCCATTGAAGTTATAGGTTAATGTATGCAAAACAAGAAAAGAATGATATACCTTCAGAATAGTTAAGTCACAATTTATTATTTTTACATAAGAAAATTACATAAAAAAAGAGTGCCCCAACAAAATAATCAGTTAATTTTGACAACTCAAGCATCAGAATTTCCTAACTAGCATTTCAAGTAGCAATTCTTCTTAAAAAGGTAAGTGAAAATGAAATCTTTCTAAAAAGTAAACAAAATGTTATGAAATTCAGAAAACTCATTTGCATCCCTATCAGCTTGTACAATCAAATGTCATAACTCAAATCAACATTTCTATATTGTATTCTTTGAATTCAACCCTCTCAATTATTATCGAAAGACTAGCAAACAGTCCCAAGTTACAGAAATGTATTCTAATTCAAGGTTGCTTCATTAAGGCTCAACATTGCAAAAACTTAGCTCTTGTTTTCTGCATGAAAGCCTGTTGCCAAAACCATGCAACTACAGACAATCTAAATCTAAATCACATTTTCTTTATATTCATGATAAGCCTATGATAATTGAACATATATCAGAAAGAAAATGAAAATCGGAATATCTATTAAAAAACAAATTGTTTTATCAATTAAGAGATAATCTCGTTAACTTCTAGTTAGACTAGACACTTACTGTGACTTTTTGGCGGACGGTTTGAGAAGCGACCTAAAGTCTAGTTGTTCCATATCATACTGAACACCAACTTTGGTATCACTAGATAACAACAAAACACACACAGTTACCATGGATACTTGCTTGTAAACAATCTACTTCTCCTCGAAATTTATAAAAACTCCCAGATTTTATTGGTATGCTACGGACAACTTAAAAATATTGTAGGAAAGAGAGAAATGTTTTTTATGACCATTTCTCTTTCTTCCAATAAGAATCATCAATATAGTCTTTATATCTTGAACACTTGGTGTTGACCTTTTCACTGTGCAAAAAACTTTTGCAGCCAATGCCTTTAAGAAAACCATGGAAAAGTTTTTGTCACAATGATTTCATTTTGAATAAAATGGATAAGCTTTATGAATAGAGAATTTTTGAGCAAGTATTTATGGAACATACACATGCATAAGGTAAGCTTGCAGGGGGAGCAAACAGCTACAAATGACTTTAAACTGATTTGCATCAAATGACAATTTTAAACTATGGTCCTGAAAGGATAATTTGCTCATTATGAGGTAATTCTCCAATTTCACAAATTCACAATGTTTTTCAATGGTGTTTAATGTCATATCAACAATTTTCAGTTATGTAACAGCTTTCCTGGATCCATCAGTACTAGGCTAGGGATCTGAAGTGACTTGCCAAAGGTCATTCACATGAAACAAGAGGTGTCAGTGGGGCTCGAACCTTGGACCCCAGAGTTCTAAGACAACCAACTCAACCACTGGGTCACACAGGGCCCTCACAATGGTATCAAATTCATATCAATCAATTATACATTCATGTACAAGTGTCTTTTATCACCTGTGTTAGTGTTGTGACAAAATATTGCCTTATCTCTTATATTTTGCTCAACATAAATCCAGATCAAATGAGCACATTCTTTGCCTAATTACATTCCAATCTTGTATCCAAAGCATACTTTTCTCACAATATAATGTATTGTGCTGACATTTATATAGGATTAGTTCATGCAAATAAAGACAGGAAATTTTGTTTAATAACTAGCATTTGTATAGGTTTGAGAATTGGTTTGGAATAAGCAAACAGATTTAGAAACAAAACAAAACAAAATCTATACTATGTGTAACTTATCATAAAATGACAAACATGTATTGATCAGCCAAAATAGGACAATTGAGAAACTTGACACAAATTGCAAAGTTATACTTGAAAGGATCTTTCTTAAGTTATGAGAGTGTGACTCTATTTTCAATAATGAGTTAACAAAAATTTGATCTTTAATGAATGTTTTTTTCTAGAATAAACATCTTAAATTCAAATTTGATTTTTGTAATGGCAATAAAACACAAAACTGTTAAATCTTTCATTTCACCCTCAAAAGCTAGACACTCAATGTTTTCATTTCTACTCATCAATTTAAGAGTCTTATCTAGAACTACTTGATATGTTTGAATATTTAACAGCAGCATATGTCATATAAAAGGGGAAAAATAAAAACTATAGTAGAATATATGAAAATCTAGCATACAACATAAAACAGGGTTTCATTCAACTATACAGTCAGGCAAACAACAATAAAAAGAAAAGTCTGGCAAAAATACAATATCAAGCACTGTTTCTATTGCTTACTGTTCAATTTGAGCTGGGACCTTGGCTGTAAGATATAAAATTAACATAAATGAGTTTCTTGGTAAAGATTTATAAAACAAACTATTGTCAACTTACACTTTTGATTTTAATGCTCCTCGAAAATCAAGTTGTTCAGCCTCATCAATTAATTCTGTCAAAATAATGCATTTAATTCAATTAAGGTATTGCTGTGAAAGTCAATTATGAAAGAAGGTTTTACCACAAGTCAGATCTCCAAGAGCATAGTGGCAAGCATAGTGTTGATAATAACAAATTTATAGGCAATAGACATACTTTTTGAGCAATATGCCTGAAGCACTCAGTTTTAATGCGCGACTTATCTTCCCCCTTTTCAGCTTTTGTAGCTTTGGAATTCATGAAATATATCCTGATTAAAGCGACATTTAAAAATAAATGATTTTCTAAATTTATAAATACATGGAAGAAGGATACAGTCCTACAGTAACTCCTAAAAATCAAAGAATTTCAAAGCAATACTATGCAGTGACTTGCCCAAGGACACCATCACAAATAATCCTATTGCAACTGGTGAGTATTGAACCTGAGACCTCCATGTAACATGTCCTAAGCCTTAACTACTTGGCCATGCAGGACCTTTCTTGTCAAAGAGTCTGACAGTAAAAGGCTTTTTACAATTGTAAGTACATGAATGAGGTCCAATCTTACCGGCCACATCTAATGTTGAAGTACATTCCACGTCTCCATGTTCATTGGTTGCCTTGACCGTGTAGACCCCAGTGTCTTCTGGGAAGGCCTCTGACAGGATCAGAACACTTTCACCTTCCGATGGATATCTGCAAGGTCGTAAATAGACTTGTTTAATTTTGATAATAAACCAGTTTCAACAATCTTTCAGTGAGTCATGAATTGGAACAGAAAGCAGTAAATTAACAAAACCCTCTCAGATATACACAAACTTTCATTTACATTCTTTTAATGACCACCAGAGACATTCAGCTATTAAGATATTTTATTTTGAAAACATAAGAAGAAACATTCCCTCATTTCAACTAAAAAAAACCCAATCATAGCAGAAGAAAAGGGAATCATTCAGACAAACCATTAAATCTCTCATAACAGATTTCGTCTTTTGTCACAGTAACATATGCCCCAATAACAAAAATTCTTTTAAATTGTTTTCATCTTTCATATCATAACAATACATGTATTTGTCCTTTGAACTTGCATCAATTTGGACACCTCTCAAAATCCCTTATTAGGCATTTGATATAAAAACTTACTTAATTTTGTAGACATCTCCATCTTCCACAGGTTCGTTGTCATGGTACCATGTGATCATTGGGGTTGGCTGGCCTGTTGCCTTGGCAACAAACTGTGCTTGTTCACCTTCTTTGACCTTCACATCTTCAAGAGTGATGGTGAATTCTGGGGCTTTAGGAGCAGTTTCCGTAGGAACAACAAAATCAGCTTTAACTTCTTGTACCTCCTCAGGTTTCTCCAGGGTTTCTTCCTCGATCTGGGTAACTTCTTCAGCAAAAGTTCTGTAATATAGTGCAAACAAACATTCAAAAATGTCCTATTGCTACCACACTGTTCCATTACAATGAGTGAATGTAAAAAAAGAAATTTTGGCCTAGAGTAGGATCATACTTAACTTGAGCATCATACTTGCCGCCTGTGTAACATGTATCGAGATACAATTCTAAACTTTAAACATCAGGTCAGTGAAAACAATTTCACTTAGTTTCCTAATACATTGTCATGTGCTGTAAACATATGCCTGCTGCATGCATTAGACCTCATCAAATTTACTGGTGTATCATATTTGACATATCCTTAATACAATATGTCAACTTTTTTAGAAATACTGTTACATGATTTGAACATTTTTTCATTATTCTAATAAAGAAAAAATCTATTTTACAAAGAACTAATTTTTAATCCCTTAAACTATTCATCTATGAAATGTAACTGGAAATGTTCTTCATTTATTTTACAAGACTAAAATGTTACATATTTGTGACTAAGATGAGCTAAATGTGGCCAATTGACAACTTCCTTATTTTTCAGAAATTCTTTCTTTTTATTACAACTAAAGAATCTACTTTAGAAGGTTTACACTAAAGACTGAAGATAAACAAAGAAAGACTTAAGAGAAGATAATATGAATTAAAAATTTATGGCAGTTTTATTTTCAATGGCTTCCATTCATGCAGTCCAATTTGAGTTCCCAGAGCACTGTAACTGGGAACCGGCTTCCAACTTACCCCTCCTGTGTATCATACTGAAGGACCTGTCTAAAGTCCAGTTGGGGTGACTCATACTGGGTACCAACTTTAGTCTCCCTACATTAAAGAGCCAAACAAGGGAGGTAAGTTACAAACATGGCATGCAATGCACTAATACCAGTCAGTCATGCAATTGTGTTATAAATGTGTATGTTACATGGTAATTAGAATTCTCAAACATATACATCTCCATGCATACAAGATATTATTGAATAAGATTAAATGTCTTTAAAGAAACAGAAATAAACCTAATACCTTAAGATCTTAACCCTAAAACTGTAACCTTTCACCAGTAAATCAATCATTAAACAAAAATAAGTTGCATAAAAAAATCTATAACTTCATGTTTCAAGGTTATATTCATATGAAAGTTTAAATCCAGATTTCACAAAGGTCTCCTTGAGTTACAAAATAGTTTAATTGAAATAAAATAGACAACAAAACTGGGACTAATTGCATTATTTCAAGAAAAAATGATTCAAATTAGTAGCATTTCCCCCAAGTTAGTTACTTATCAACAATCTTTAATTTTTACAGAAAATAAAAATGCTATGTCCTAAAAGGCCTTGTATTTTTTTTAAAAAAAGAAACAAAAGTTGTATTTCTGATAGTCCTGATAGAAATAGTCTGATCATTTAATCAAAGAACAAGCTGTGAGAATATGTAGAAGCAAAGGGGTGTTTTATTTTTGAAAAAGTTCAACTTGTATTATGTAGAGAGCAACTCATATCATAGATCAATAGACTGCAAGTGAAAAATGCATGCATATATTATAAAGAAGGAAAACAACCTATATCCTTAAAATCTAGCACCCACTTACACTTGTTTAACACTAAGCCTCCTCTCGGGCATCTCCGGGATTGGATACAAACTTTAAAATGGAAACCATAATCTTTGCGTTGTAATATCTATCATCCATTCACATTTTAACATTGCATCAACATTAGTTGAACTATGCAACAATGCCTGAATTCTAATGATGGAAGGAGACTCCAAACTTAATTGCCGATATGGCAGGTCAAGCTGGTTAGGACCATTGGCACTCCGTTATTTGTCACTGGGAAGCCATATTATGAGAAGCCATGTGGTTTCAAGTTCTGTACTCTAACCACTAGGCTAGGAAGATCCCTTATCGTTTCATTCTATTTCGTAACATACAAAAAAAGGACTGATGAGGCTTTTAGTGTTTTCAATAAACAATCCTTTCTTAGAATGAGAACTTCATAAAAGTCAATTACCAATAACCATACACTTTTTACTTTGTAATGAAGATATCAAGATTATGTTTAAAGCTATTCAAATTGGAATTAATGACTTGTCCATATAATAAACAACAACAGACAACAAAATATAACAAGGAAATAAGTATTCTTAATGAAATTGATTGGAAGGCTTTTAAAGTCTACTTTTAGTAGTAGATGTTACAAAATGAAGGTTTTGGAACAGGGGGAAAAATCTTAAAGGAATACTGAATCCTATTTTATACTCTGACAAAAAAAATCTGAAAAATGTTTTCAGAACGATCCAATAAACAGGACCTCTAATTTAAAGAATCCCATCCAGGTATTAATAACTTTTGTTTGAGAACCTTCAATAATGTTGTTTAATTCACAGTCAATTTATATCACAGCTTGAGTTCTTTACATCATTAACACAATTTACTTACACTCTATTTCTCAAGGCATCGGTATAATCAACTTGTTCCACATCATATTGTACTCCAACTTTGGTATCACTAGACATGCAAAAGGAAACAATCGACACGTTCAAAATGCAACATGCACTTACACAATTACAATAGGAACACAAAATACATGAACAGCAAGTTGTTGTCAAGAATAATACTGACACATGTTATTATGTAACAAGATTTTACCCAAACTCTTATAACAGTATTCCGAGTTCCAAATAATTCCAGGAATCATTGACCCCAAGTTTAGGAACAAGATTATTCAACATTTGCACGGGACTAAGCAACCTTAATGCGATCAAACAATGTACAGCAAATGATTTTGGGTATGTAAGAAAGTGACTTAATTCTGAACATGTAAGGTCTTACAAAGTCTTGAAACAGATATATAAACTTGTTCAGAAGTTTTGATGTTAAACTTACACTTTTTGTTTCAATGCATCCCTATAGTCGACCTGTTCCACATCAAATTGCTCCCCCACTTTAGTGTCCACCTTAGATTTGATGGCCACATTCCTATAATCTACTTGTTCAGTCTCGAATGTTTGTCCTACTTTAGTCTCCACTTTACTAACAAGGACCTCTCTATAGTCCACTTGTTCTGTAGTGAACGTTTCACCAACTTTTGTCTGGACCTTAGTCCTCAGTGCTTCTGCTCTATAATCAACCTGCTCTGTACTAAATCTCTCCCCAACTTTGGTTTGTACTTTAGTTTTGAGAGCCTCTGCTCGATAATCGACTTGCTCTGCGGTGAAACGTTCGCCCACTTTGGTGTCACTGTTCATGCAAGTATGGGGAATAAACAACATGGTTAGCAAAACATGCAAACAAGTCAAGTATATCTTGCAAGATATGACATAAATCGTTTTTGTACATGCATATACATATTAAAATTGTAATAATATTGTAAAAATTCATACTGTCTTTGAAATATAATCAGTAAATTGTAAATGATATTGTGAAAGAAAAAGGTTTTATTTAAAAATGTAATGGTATTAGGCAAATATTCCACTGAATACAATTTTAAAAAACCTGTTGTTTTTGCAAATTCTAATTGCATTTCAAAAAGAATCTGAAATATATTTGAAAACATGGGTACAAATCTTTGGTAAATGGTCAAGCATTTTAGGTCAAGGACAAAGGAAATATGTGAGCAGTGTTTGGATGGTTTTAATGAGATGTACAAGATATTGACGGATCACACAAGTTTACCTATCAGTTTTAACTGCCTTCAAATTTTCCCTGTAGGATACAATATCATTATATCAGGTTTTGTAAAGAAGGAGAATAGTAACGTTAAAGCAGATATGTATTCTGAGTCACATATCATACTTTATCATGAAGCCTTGTCCTGTATACCTAACCACTTTATTATAGTATTCAATCATCCAATGCCATCAGTGGATGAAAAAGATTTCTATGTGTGTTTGACAATTGAACATAAGCTTGAGCAAAATTTGGTAAATGAATTTGAATCATGATACACTTGATTATGATGAAGTTGGTCACTGACAAAAGGCAATGGCAATTCTAGAATGACGCAAAGTGATTTTGAAAAGAACAGTCCATGTTTTTTGGTGAACTTGGTTAGTTATTTCATTCCATTCATGATAGTAGTGTTTATGATTTGTAATTGAATATATGTTGAACATTCTTTGCATACATTTGTATGTTTGATACATAGATAAAGACAAGGGGAATATGTAGAATATGCAAATATTTTCTTTAAATATTTTAGTGAAACAGTATGACAACCTGTATGGGTACCAATTAACATTTCTGCAAATACTGCATTAAAAGGATTCTGCTCCAAGGTAGTATTTTACTTATGGAATTGAACAAAATATTTGTGTGTAAGTCAAAAACGATATGTGTCAATATTATCTTAAACACAAGTACTATATTGCAAAGCGATATGTCATTGAACTTGTCTCTAAGAGAAGCTTTAAATAACATGTCACATGACAATATTGTGCTTTTGTTTAAGAAACTGTAATACCAATGCATATCTGTTTCAATTTGCCCGATTTTTTGTTAAGTCGTTTATTAATATCTTTACCCTGAACTTTATGCAGACCTGTTAACAAAGATTCCCCTCATTTAAAGGTCTTAAATGTGTCCAGTTACGATTTGACAATGGTTCATTCATGGTTCATGTACAAGGTTACATTTATTAATGTGTTTTTGTATTACATGAGTATGTAGATAATTGTTTGGGTTAAAACTTACACTGAATGTTTGAGTGTCTCCCTGAAATCCACCTGCTCAGCATCACCTTTTACTCCTACTTTGGTTTTTCTAATCATGCAAAGCAAAACATTTTGTTCAATTAAAAAACCCAGCTTAAATCAAATAAGCAACAAACAACAAACAATTCCAACAACAAAGTCAATCTCGCAAACCTTGAACAACACATATCATTCTGATTTTTTTTAAGAATTTCACTCATCAAAGAACTGTGACTAAAATATGAATTGCTTGTCTTTTGTAATTTCGTCTTTTGTCATCATGTTTTCTATGAATAACTCAAACCAAACTGTAACAATTTACGTTTACAAAAGTTATATGCTTTTGCTTCCAATAGGATATTCATATTCAAACTTTGGTAGCAAGTAAACAAATTAAGTAAAAAATAACCCAAGTAAACACAACAAACACCTTTTTAAAAAAAAGCTTCAAAGCCCACTCAAAACAGTTAAACTAGTCAACAAATAATTCAGGTAACAAATCGATTAATGAGATCAAATGATCAATTATTCGATATACTTTTCAAGTTTCATTAAATATTCAAAGATATTTTGTTTTGTTAGTAATATGCAAAATGTCCATGGCACATTTTCCCCCTTCTCCATACAGCAGTCACACTTGATCTGCTTTATAGTGACCGCTCATTGACAGCAATGTCCTTTTGTCATCTTTTTTTAAGTCTGCAGTAAATGTGGTAAAGTGAGATATAATCAGGTAAAGGGTTAATTGCCGAGTCAGCAGAACAACTTACATCTTCGTCTGTAGATTACTCCTGAAATCCTGTTGTTCAGGTGCATGCTTAACTCCAACTTTGGTCCTCCTACATCATTCAACAACAACAACAATTACATGCACAGCCATATATACACAGTTATCTACCTTAACCCTTTACCAAACACCAAATTTTTTACTGTCCCAAATTGAAAGAGTTTGCAGGCAACATTTTAGAATGTGATGAAATTGAAAAACAATCTTCTGAAAGGGCAGAAAACATTGTGGGAAAAGGACAAATTGCTTGTTATGAGCAATTTCTCCTTTTCCCACAATGTTTTCCAGAGTCATCTACAACCAAGTGGTCAAATGTCTTTTTTGTTTGGGAAAGGGTTATAACACATCCTTGCTAAAAAAAATTGATTTTATCAAATTGAAAGATTTCATATACAAAAATCTTTTCCCATATCAAAAAAATGGTTTGACCAGCCATGCATTTGTTTGTCTTTTTGCTTAAGCAGAAAATACATACCAACATTTCATACAGGTTAATTGAGTTAAAACCTTAACATAAAGCAACCAAACATCTGAAATCAACAATATTGGATTCCTATGTTAAATTTTAATTGACCTCTAGACCCATTCGGAACACCTCGGCCATTTCTTAAAATAACCTCGGAGGTAATGGGGAGCCATTTTTGAAAGTAGGTCAGCAACGAAGGGCCAACGTATCTACTCGGTAATCCCCGTAACAAGCCGGGGATTGCCGAAAAGAGCCGATTGACAAAATATGAAACAAAGATGTGTTTATATGAACATCTTTGATGAAAAGGGTAAAAAAACCATTCAATTGTGATATATAACCAATTTGTGTGTATTCAATAACATATTTAGTGCCTGTGTGCATTTTGCGTTATCCGCCGGAAATAAGGCGAATTACCCCAGGATTTCTGGTGTATTCATGTACTGCCTACGAGGTATATCTACCGACTTGTTACGGGGATTGCCGAGTAGATACGATTGCTCTAGACCTCGATTAAAGTTAACAGACAGTTGCTATGTTAAACCGTTTGTTAACTTCGTCTGTTAAATTCGAACAACAACATTCGATCCGCTTGTTAATTTTAACAGCTTGTTAGGGTATTTAACAAACTGTTAAATTTAACAACCGTTTGAACAACTGGGCCCTGAAATCAACAACAGGTAACAAACATACCATATCTACATTAGTTATATGTGACATTTTCTTAAAATTATTGTGTTATAAATCAAATATTGTATCTCTCAAGCAATCAAGGATTTGAGTCTCAGTATGTGTTTAAAGACATAAGCTGCAGATCAAACGAAAAACTATTGTGATGAAAGTAGACTCATTAAGAGCAATTTCTCTTTCTGTCATAATGGTTTTCCTTTGACAAAAATAAATGAGCCATCACTTGAAGGATTTGCTGCAGAATACATTTGGAACCACTGAGCAATTTAACATTCTGTGACAATGGTTTCTACCAAACCAAACCTTTCTTTGCATTAACCTCATTTTTCATGTTTACACTTTCAGCCCTGCTATTTCTTTGACACTAATTTCCATATTGGGAAATTGGTTAGTCAAAATTAACATTTTAAGTCTTATGATTGTTTGAATTAACCCATTACCTATCACTAACATCATTTGACCACTTTGTTGCAGACAACTCTGGAAAACATTGTGGGAAAAGGGAAAAAATGCTTGTTAAGAGCAATTTCTCCTTTTCCCACAATGTTTTCTGCCCTAGCAGTAGATTATTTTTCAATTTTATCACATTTTGAAATGTCGTCTGAAAAATCTTTCAATTTGGGACAGTCCAAAATTTGGTGTTTGGTAAAGCGTTAAGATGTATGCAATACTTTATTAGAGGGTGATTATCTTTCGAATCAAATAAGCCACAAATACAATTTTGAAAGAAACATTGCTTGAGATATGTTCTTATTGAATGTAAGGCATTTTTAAGGTTAATAACATGCAGGGACATTTATCAAGCAATCAGATTAACTGATTTTACTGAACATTGCAAAGACTATTGTTAACAAAGTTCCTTATAATAAACTCAAACACTTACACTTCCTTCTTCAGCTGACTTCGAAGATCTTTTTGAACTTCTGCTTCTGTAAGAAAAAATAAATAAAAAAATAATGATAAATAAAAACATCTTATACTCATGTTGAAGTTTTGAGGTAATAAAAACCTTTCAACAAAATCAGAAATATTTCAAACATTTGTAAGAAACCAACATTTCTTTGGTTTAGCAACAATCTTATATTTCATTTATTAGTCTATCTCATGTTTTAAATGATTTGCAGACCCAGGTTTACAAAGAAGAGATTTAAAAAAAAAAAAGTTAAGCAAAGGGTTATGAAAAATCTTAAAAAATCAATGTGACAAAACAAAATCCTACTCATTATAAGAAAATTTTCATTTTGCATTTTTGTTACAAAAGCCGGTGCCTTTGATAAGGTTATATCATATAAAAAATAACATTTTTTTTGTGAAATCGGATATGAATAATTACGACAAAAAGAAATAGCTTGCATAGAGAATCTTCTTGTGCAATAATGGTTTCTTTAAAGGCACATAAAAGGAGATAATTACAAATAAATGAATGAAAACATATATGGGAGTTCTTTTATTATGTTCATAAAAGTCATCAGAATTAATTTACAAATGCATTTAGACCCTATCAAAAAGACTCCTTTAACTTAAGTTATTTTGTGCTTGAAATATACTTGTCTCCAATTCAATCATGTTTATCAACAACCTGTGTGTTTACATCTTCAAAATACTGAATTCTGATTGGTCAGTTCAAATGTTTGTGTATCAACTGTCAAGGTCAGAGGTGAAGAATGAGGCAATCTGAATTATTAAACATGTTAATCTGGGTTATTTCTGGTTGACTTTCACGTTCCAGTTTTGCTGATGGGGTTTATTGGTGATAACTAATTGAATCTGATCAAAAGTTTACGAGATAAAGTAGTTTGATAAAGCATTAATCTCCTTTTATGTCCCTTTAAGTAAGCAGGTGCTGCAGGTATGTTAAATGACTATAAATGAGGGAGTGTGTTTATTAATTAACACACGACATACCTTTAACAATGAGTGAGGCAGACACAGTTTCCTCGCCCGCTTCATTAACAGCCACACACTTGTAGGTACCAGCCATCTGGGGTGTGACCTCTTGTAAGGTCAAGGTCGAATTGTAGGTGTTTCCATCTTCAATGACCTCTATGGTGTAAAGGTCATCAGCCTCGACCTGCACTCCATTATGGCTCCAGTAAATCTGATAAACCCAATGAATTTGATTGATTAACATTTCTTAATGATTGTAGGATCATTTATTTCTTCTCTATTTAACAATGCTTAAAATTAATAAAAGTTGACAGAAATTTTTTTTTTTCAAATAAATGTTGGAAGAGGTTAACACAGTTTGAATCACACTAACCCTTAGAATGCTGAATAATTTTTTAAAAATAGATTTTTGTGTCCTCTCTTTTCAAAACCTCAAATATGTGGTTTATTTTGATGAGGAAAGATACTCAGAATAGCAAACAGGTTAGATCACAGGCCAGCGGCCTAGATCTAACCTGTTTGCAATAGCATGAAGTTGGTTCCAGCACAATAAGGGTTGAACATAAAAACCCCACTCACGTCAGGTTTGGGCAGGGCAGCAACTTTAGCTGAGAATGATACAACAGCGCCTTCATCCACATTCTGGAACTTGGGCTTCTGCATGAATGTTGGAGGTATCACTTCTTCTTCATAGCTGGCTTCTGCAACTGCAATTGACAATGATATGTTAATAATAAGCTTTAATTTGGTTGTCCCCTTAACCCTTTACAAAACAACATTTTCAACGGTCCAAAATTAAAAGAGTTTGCAGACAACAATTCAAAATGTGCTGAAATTGGAAAGCCATCTTCTGATAGAGTAGAAAACATTATGCGAAAATGAAAAATTGCTCTTTATGAGCAATTTCTCCTTTTCCCACAATGTTTTCCAGAGTCTTCTGCACCAAAGTGGTAAATTGTTGTTATTGTTTTGTAATGGGTTGAGGGAAATAGCTTTAAACAATGTTGTAGCTTGATTAATGGAGAACAGGTTAACGATTTGTCACAATCAAATTTAAACAACATAATATCATTCATGATTGAAATATCTATAATGTTTTCTGAAATAACCAAAATCAAAACTTGGTATACATTGCCTCAAAGCTTCAGAATTTTATCAGGGGAATTACAACATTGCAGAAGATTACTTCCAGTTACTTTGTGGCAGCTAAAACAGAAGACATAAGGGAAAAAAGAAATTTCCCTTCATAACATCACTTAGAAAATGCTGTCGAATATAATTGTTGCATGCTTTTGCTTTTCAGTAGGCAAGTATGAAACAGCACATTATGCATTAAGTCATGGGTAAATATCATGGGTACAAATTGTTACTTTCAAAAATAAAATCAACTAATCAACTAAATACCTTCAACAAAAAGCTCAGCACTGGACATGGCAGTTCCAAGCTCATTCTTGGCCACGACTGTGTACTTTCCAGCATCTTCAGGGTAGACATCGGGTATGGTCAACAGTGCAACCTCATCCTCGAATGTTATCTGGAATTCCTCTGCCTCTTCCAACTCTATATCCTCTTTAAGCCATGTGATGGTGGGTTTGGGGTGACCGGACACTTGAGCCTGGAACACAGCTTTCCCTCCGTCTGTTGTGTGGACATCGTCAAGGCGTGTTGTAAACTCAGGAGCAACTCTTGTCACTTCTTCTTTAACTTCTGAAATAGATTAGATTGTTCTTGTGAATTTCATTGTTTGCTTGAGAAAGAATCAACAATGACCTTATCAAGAGGTGAAAAAGTAATGGTGAGGATAAAAAAGTATGTCTAAGTCTTAATACATGTAGTTTGTTTCTACCAAATGTCTCGTTGAAATTTCTTCTCCAACTCATAATCACACCTATTGATGCCATTATTTTGGACCATTTATAAAGTATATATTGCAGGGGCACTATGGAGTCAAGCCCATTCCTCCTTGTGGGAATATTGGACAAGTACCTTTTGAAAACAACATCTGTCAACAAAAAGGATTTCATTAATAACATTGGGTAGAAAATTAATAATCGTGACAAAAGGAAATGCATGTATTTGTCACAGTGGTATCCTTATTTTTCTGCAGCACATGTGTCCGGGTTAGGTTATATGGGGTTAACATTTGATAATAAACTCGAAAATATTTTAATAAAAGTAGTAAAGATATCTCACCATGGATGGGTAATTTGGTCTCCTCATCAGAAACTGTCTCTTTTTCCTCTTCTGTAAGTAGAATAATGAAATCAATGTTAAGATTGTGGTGACTACAAACAATTAGCTTATCAATCATTGTCACAGATTATTTGTTAAAAGATTTAATCTCTTTGTTAAAAGATTTGATCTCTCTATCAAATGACTAATATGCTGAGATGGAGATTGTTTGATTAGACATTGAATAAACAAAAAGATAAATAGAATTTAGATGACAACCATGATCTTTGATTTTTGATCATACTGCCTTAATTAGTCCATTTCCTTTTTTATCTTGCATCTAGAAGTATGCACATAGAAAGGATACACATGTCAATGGAAAAGATTTAGCTAAACTTAATCCTCTAAAATGGAAACTAGAATTCTTTTCAGATAGCACCTTCTAGTTGATACATTAGATCAAAACAGTTTCATTTCTTGTCTCTTGTGATAATTGTCTTAGACATGTGTTATATAGAATAAGTTTTAAAAACGAGATCTAATACTGCTACACCAAAATCACATAGCTGTTTCACACAAACACGGCAAACAATAGTCAAACCAGTCAATAGTGCAATACCTTGTAAAAGCTTTTGAAACAGGTTCAAATCTAACTCTTTCCAACCTGCAGACCACATTTATTTACTTGGAGCAGAAGACTATAGAAAAGTTTTGTTTGACTATATTAACCACTGCCATCATACCAATCGTATCTACTCGGCAATCCCCGTAACAAGTCGGTAGATATACCTCGTAGGCAGTACATGAATACACCAGAAATCCTGGGGTAATTCGCCTTATTTCCGGCGGATAACGCAAAATGCACACAGGCACTAAATATGTATTTAAATACACACAAATTGGTTATATATCACAATTGAATGTTTGTTTTTACCCTTTTCATTAAAGATGACCATATCAACACATCTTTGATTCATATTTTGTCAATCGTATCTACTCGGCAATCCCCGGCTTGTGCCGGGGATTTCCGAGTAGATACGATTGTAAACGGACATGCCCTTCGTTGCTGACCTACTTTCAAAAATGGCTCCCCATTGCCTCCGAGGTTATTTTAAGAAATGGCCGAGGTGTTCCGAATGCCATCATACATGTTACATATAGCTATAAAACACTACGCCAATTGCCACATGGAATGTTGAATAAGCATGCTGACAAAAGTAAAAGAAAAAAATGAAAGTCGACAATTTGTTGTTATCTTTGCAAGATTAGAACAAAACAGATACTTTTATGTAGGTATCTTCTTTCTATCTGATAAAGTGTCTTATGGTGTGAATAAAGTCTAACTTGTGTTAAGCAGCCACCCTTTTAAGCAGCCAACCTGCCTTAAACAGCCACTACAGAAGGTCCCATTGTTAGATTTATAGTGTACATCAATTTGTGTTAAGCAGCCAACCTGTCTTAAACAGCCAATTTACTCTGTCCCATAGGCTGGCCTCTTAACACAAGTTTTACTGTATCTTATAACTATCATAACTCAATTCATTGAAAACAAAGATGTAAATTAATTTTCAATTTCCTAATTCGTTCACAGATGTGAGAAATAACGTTAACAAATCACTTCATGGAAACCTACAAAACTAAAACATGTAAACACTGTGGAAAAGAAATTGCCTCTATCAGCATCATGTGAACATGCGTATGGTTCATCTTTAAGTTCAGTTGATTGATGAATGGGTTATATGAATATGTAAAAACAGATATAAGGCTATAAAACTAGCAAAGTAAACTTCTGATTGTTAAGTAGCAATGAAGATTAAAAGACAAGACAACAAAGCAATTGCATGAAAATAACCATTACATTTTTATTCAAAATTGGGCATTGTGTCAACCTATACTTCTCTTTAACCCTTTCCCAAACAATAACAGCATTTGACCACTTTGTTGCAGATGAGTTTAGAAAACATTGTGGGAAAAGGAAAAATTGCTCGTAACAAGCAATTCTTCCTTTTCCCACAATGTTTTCTGCCCTATCAGAAGACTATTTTCCAATTTCATCACATTTTGAAACGTCGTCTGCAAACTCTTTCAATTTGGGACAGTCGAAAATTTGTTTTTTGGGAAACGGTTAAAAGATGCAACATAAATCTTCAGAAACCAGTCTGACAAAAAGAGAAACTGTTTGTAACTTGCAATTGTCCTACTGTCATAATTGTTTCAACCTAACATCATTGAGTTAAAAGGTGATTATTGCAGATTTGGGCTATAATTTTTAAAATATATTGTCATCTATCCATTTAATTATATGATAGATTTCTTAAGTAACAAAAGACTAGATTATTGACAGCTTATATATTGCATATTTTGAGTATGCTCAATTCACATTATTTAACACAGAGTTTAAGCAACTAAGAAGCAGAGAAATCGAAATTGGTCTTTTTTTTAGTGACAATGATTGTACATATCCAATATTTTACGTTTGTTGCTCACAAAGCACAAATCTCTGAGAAGTCCATTTGAAAGTTAATGATGCATAGTTGTTTACTGTAAATTTCAGTTTAGACTCATTATAATTTCATTCTAGGTTCTGTCAAAAACTCATGCAAGAAAATGTACAGGGAGGTATGAGACTTAATTATGCCACGTTCTGTCAAAAAAACTAATTATTGAGAAAGTATTGGAGAAATCAAAGGGGTTGTTGCATTCAGGTAAAAATAAAGAAAAAATAAATGGATTGCATTTGGGGGATGTTCACACTAACTTACCAATGTGTTTTTCCTTTTCTGATAAAAACTCTTCATCTATTGAAATTTCCTCATGAACATCAGACCCTGAATGCATTTATAATTCAGGATTATATTTGGAATATAGTTTTATATGGGATATTTCTTCGGCCTTCCATACGAGTTTTCCTATATAAGTTGGATATTTGATAGAATGACTTAATGACAAACAGTAGGTTCTAAATTAGAACATGCATTGATTCTATCACTCTTGATGGTATTTCATTTAAAGATAACTATGAATGGTTTATATCATTTATGAATCTGATCACAAATACAACCTCATAAAGAAGAGATGAAGGGGGAAAAAGATTGGCTGCAAACACAAAGACATAAAGAGTATAGTCCAAAGGTACATTGTATCTTAACCCTTAGAATGCTGGGTAATTTTTTTAAAAGTAGATTTTTGTATCATATACTTTTCAAAATCTTAAATATCTACTACATTTTGATGAGGAAAGATACTCAGATTAGCAAACAGGTTAGATCACCTGCCAGCTGCCAATATTTACTTGGCGGCTGGCCTGGATCTAACCTGTTTGCATAAGCATAAAGTCGGTTCCAGCACTGTAAGAGTGTATGAACTCTGTACATCTGTTTTATTTAAATTAGCTGCCTTTTAATTATGATATACTAGTACATGTATATGCCCGACATAAATGGACATGGTAGCTTTTATCAAAGATATTTCAATTATTAATTAATCATAATCAATTCAATCAGATAGTAAACAAAATTATAATAAAAGAAAATTTTTTCCATGGAAATGATATATTTCTTTGAAGAATATATGAAAAACTGTTTATCTTAATCAAAATATAAACTTATGTCAACAATTTCAGATTGTCATAATATCTTAATTCATACAACAAACAAAGCTTAATCATACATAAAAGTAGCAATAGCATTAGGGTTAATTGCCAATCTGCCTTTTACTTTATTAATGAATTGCGGAACAACAAAATATGAATAAAATAAAAATGAAAATACAGAATTGTTCACATAACCAAATAGTTTGTTATTTTCATCAATGTTAATAATAACCAACAATATTGAATAGCTAACAGATATGTTAAATAATTAACCGTCATTAGTGACTCGATTCTTTTAAAATGTAAGGATATTTATAACTCTTTCTTTGAAAAGTTCAAAATTAGATCTTATTCTATTTCATGCTGCTTTGAATATTGAAAGCCTTTCAAACAACGCATGGACTATTTCTGTATACTACTAGCATTTGCATTTATAAACTTGCTTCAACTTTTAAGCGTACAATATATAAAACTTTAAAGAATGCAAGAAAACCGTACACTATTTCTACATGCCAAACTAACTATGTACCTGTACTCTGTATATCGAATTCTTGGGAAAGGTCTGTTTCTGACCCAGATTCATAAATCATCTGAACTCCTAACTTTGTCTGTGAAACTTTCTGTGCTTTTGAAATATCAGTTTCTGTTGAAACGATTTCAGAAACTATTAGTTCTGAATCTGTTTTCATTTGCTTTGTTTCAGGAACTTCATCCGTGACATCTTGGATTGTAATTTCAGTTTTAAGTTGGTCTTTAGTGATTGTGTCTGACATAATGGTAACTTCTTCACCAACATCTGATTTCTTTTCAACCATGTTCTCAGTGTCCATATCATATACTTCCATCGTCAAAGTTTCACCAGACACATCCTGGAATTCAGGTCTTAGTTCAATGACAGCCTCAGTATCTTCTGTCTTACTATCCATGACAATAAAAACCTGTTCATCCTGGTCATTTTCAACATCCTCCAAATCAGGCCTGAATTCAATGACTGCTTCAGTTTCACTCTCCAATGACTCTTCAACTTGTTGAGTTTCATCAATTGAAGTTGATATATCTACAGAGACTTCTTCAGTCACAGGTTCAAAAGTTTTCTCGAAATGTTGTATTTCCACTTCAACTTCAGTCTCTTCGGACGGTTTGGCATCAATTTCTACAGCCTCATCTATGACCTCAATGTGAGATGTTGATGTTATCTCTTCAGCAATTTCCTGAGCAGAAACTTCCTCTAGGCCAACATCTTCCTCAATATGAATATGTTCAGTTGGCTTGCTTTCAATCTTTACTGATTCATCAATTTCAATCTTTTCACTTGGTTTGATTTCAATTACAGTTTCCTGAGGAACATCTTCAACTGAAGTGTTGACGTGTACATCTTCAACAGGTTTTTCAATTTGTTGAATTTCAGCTTCTACTTCCATGTCTTGGCTTGATTTAACCTCAACTTCAACTGGGACATCTTCGATTTCTGTTATTGATGTTACTTCTTCAGTAATTTCTTTAACAGAAACTTCCACCTCTTCAATCTCTTCATCGATTTCAGTCTTTTCACTAGGCTGGATTACCACTGATACTGTTTCTTCAGGAACCTCTTCAACTGAGGTTGTTATTTGTACTTCTTCAATAACATCCTCAACAGGTTTTTCAACTGGTTGAAGTTCTGCTTCAACTTCAGTCTCTTGGATTGGTTTTACATCCACTTCAACTGTTTCCACTGGGACATCTTCAGTTTTGGTTGTCGATGTTATTTCTTCAGTAATTTCTTGAACAGAAACTTCTACCTCTTCAATCTCTTCATTGATTTCAGTCTTTTCACTAGGCTGGATTTCCACTGATACTGTTTCTTCAGGAACCTCTTCAACTGAGGTTGTTATTTGTACTTCTTCAATAACATCCTCTACAGGTTTTTCAACTGGTTGAAGTTCTGCTTCAACTTCAGTCTCTTGGATTGGTTTTACATCCACTTCAACTATTTCAACTGGGACATCTTCAGTTTTGGTTGTTGATGTTATTTCTTCAGTAATTTCTTGAACAGAAACTTCTACTTCTTCAATCTCTTCATCGATTTCAGTCTTTTCACTAGGTTGGATTTCCACAGATACTGTTTCTTCAGGAACCTCTTCAACTAAGGTTGTTATTTGTACTTCTTCAACAACATCTTCAACAGGTTTTTCAATTGGTTGAATTTCTGCTTCAACTTCAGTCTCTTGGATTGGTGTTACATCCACTTCAACTGTTTCAACTGGGACATCTTCAGTTTTGGTTGTTGATGTTATTTCTTCAGTAATTTCTTGAACAGAAAATTCCACCTCTTCAACCTCTTTGTCAATTTTAGTCTTTTCACTAAGCTGGATTTCCACTGATACTGTTTCTTCAGGAACCTCTTCAACTGAGGTTGTGATTTGTACTTCTTCAATAACATCTTCAACAGGTTTTTCAACTGGTTGAAGTTCTGCTTCAACTTCAGTCTCTTGGATTGGTTTTACATCCACTTCAACTGTTTCAACTGGGACATCTTCAGTTTTGGTTGTTGATGTTATTTCTTCAGTAATTTCTTGAACAGAAACTTCTACCTCTTCAACCTCTTCGTCAATTTTAGTCTTTTCACTAAGCTGGATTTTCACCGATACTGTTTCTTCAGGAACCTCTTCAACTGAGGTTGTGATTTGTACTTCTTCAATAACATCTTCAACAGGTTTTTCAACTGGTTGAAGTTCTGCTTCAACTTCAGTCTCTTGGATTGGTTTTACATCCACTTCAACTGTTTCAACTGGGACATCTTCAGTTTGGGTTGTTGATGTTATTTCTTCAGTAATTTCTTGAACAGAAATTTCTACTTCTTCAATCTCTTCATCGATTTCAGTCTTTTCACTAGGTTGGATTTCCACAGATACTGTTTCTTCAGGAACCTCTTCAACTGAGGTTGTGATTTGTACTTCTTCAACAACATCTTCAACAGGTTTTTCAATCGGTTGAATTTCTGCTTCAACTTCAGTCTCTTGGATTGGTTTTATATCCACTTCAACTGTTTCAACTGGGACATCTTCAGTTTTGGTTGTTGATGTTATTTCTTCAGTAATTTCTTGAACAGAAACTTCTACCTCTTCAACCTCTTCACCAATTTCAGTCTTTTCACTAGGCTGGATTTCAACCGATACTGTTTCTTCAGGAACCTCTTCAACTGAGGTTGTGATTTGTACTTCTTCAACAACATCTTCAACAGGTTTTTCAATTGGTTGAATTTCTGCTTCAACTTCAGTCCCTTGGATTGGTTTGACATCCACTTCAACTGTTTCAACTGGGACATCTTCAGTTTTGGTTGTTGATGTTATTTCTTCAGTAATTTCTTGAACAGAAACTTCTACCTCTTCAATCTCTTCATCAATTTCAGTCTTTTCACTAGGCTGGATTTCAACCGATACTGTTTCTTCAGGAACCTCTTCAACTGAGGTTGTTATTTGTACTTCTTCAATAAAATCCTCAACAGGTTTTTCAACTGGTTGAAGTTCTGCTTCAACTTCAGTCTCTTGGATTGGTTTTACATCCACTTCAACTGTTTCAACTGGGACAT
The DNA here is from genome assembly GCA_947846245.1 of Cerastoderma edule. Lineage (NCBI taxonomy): Eukaryota > Metazoa > Mollusca > Bivalvia > Cardiida > Cardiidae > Cerastoderma > Cerastoderma edule. Next base: position 345,662 of record OX401419.1, read on the forward strand.
CTTCAGTTTTGGTTGTTAATGTTATTTCTTCAGTAATTTCTTGAACAGAAACTTCTACCTCTTCAATCCCTTCATCAATTTCAGTCTTTTCACTAGGCTGGATTTCCACCGATACTGTTTCTTCAGGAACCTCTTCAACTGAGGTTGTTATTTGTACTTCTTCAATAAAATCCTCTACAGGTTTTTCAACTGGTTGAAGTTCTGCTTCAACTTCAGTCTCTTGGATTGGTTTTACATCCACTTCAACTGTTTCAACTGGGACATCTTCAGTTTTGGTTGTTGATGTTATTTCTTCAGTAATTTCTTGAACAGAAATTTCTACCTCTTCAATCCCTTCATCAATTTCAGTCTTTTCACTAGGCTGGATTTCCACCGATACTGTTTCTTCAGGAACCTCTTCAACTGAGGTTGTGATTTGTACTTCTTGAACAACATCTTCAACAGGTTTTTCAACTGGTTGAATTTCTGCTTCAACTTCAGTCTCTTGGATTGGTTTTACATCCGCTTCAACTGTTTCAACTGGGACATCTTCAGTTTTGGTTGTTGATGTTATTTCTTCAGTAATTTCTTGAACAGAAACTTCCACCTCTTCAATCTCTTCATCGATTTCAGCCTTTTCACTAGGCTGGATTTCAACCGATACTATTTCTTCAGGAACCTCTTTAACTGAGGTTGTGATTTGTACTTCTTCAACAACATCTTCAACAGGTTTTTCAATCTGTTGAATTTCTGCTTCAACTTCAGTCTCTTGGATTGGTTTTACATCCACTTCAACTGTTTCAACTGGAACATCTTCAGTTATGGTTGTTGATGATATTTCTTCAGTAATTTCTTGAACAGAAACTTCCACCTCTTCAATCTCTTCATTGATTTCAGTCCTTTCACGAGGCTGGATTTCCACCGATACTGTTTCTTCAGGAACCTCTTCAACTGAGGTTGTTATTTGTACTTCTTCAATAACATCCTCTACAGGTTTTTCAACTGGTTGAAGTTCTGCTTCAACTTCAGTCTCTTGGATTGGTTTTACATCCACTTCAACTATTTCAACTGGGACATCTTCAGTTTTGGTTGTTGATGTTATTTCTTCAGTAATTTCTTGAACAGAAACTTCTACTTCTTCAATCTCTTCATCGATTTCAGTCTTTTCACTAGGTTGGATTTCCACAGATACTGTTTCTTCAGGAACCTCTTCAACTGAGGTTGTTATTTGTACTTCTTCAACAACATCTTCAACAGGTTTTTCAATTGGTTGAATTTCTGCTTCAACTTCAGTCTCTTGGATTGGTTTTACATCCACTTCAACTATTTCAACTGGGACATCTTCAGTTTTGGTTGTTGATGTTATTTCTTCAGTTATTTCTTGAACAGAAACTTCTACTTCTTCAATCTCTTCATCGATTTCAGTCTTTTCACTAGGTTGGATTTCCACAGATACTGTTTCTTCAGGAACCTCTTCAACTAAGGTTGTTATTTGTACTTCTTCAACAACATCTTCAACAGATTTTTCAATTGGTTGAATTTCTGCTTCAACTTCAGTCTCTTGGATTGGTTTTACATCTACTTCAACAGTTTCAACTGGGACATCTTCAGTTTTGGTTGTTGATGTTATTTCTTCAGTAATTTCTTGAACAGAAACTTCTACCTCTTCAATCTCTTCATTGATTTCAGTCGTTTCACTAGACTGGATTTCAACTGATACTGTTTCTTCAGGAACCTCTTCAACTGAGGTTGTGATTTGTACTTCTTCAACAACATCTTCAACAGGTTTTTCAATTGGTTGAATTTCTGCTTCAACTTTAGTCTCTTGGATTGGTTTTACATCCACTTCAACTGTTTCAACTGGGACATCTTCAGTTTTGGTTGTTGATGTTATTTCTTCAGTAATTTCTTGAACAGAAATTTCTACCTCTTCAATCCCTTCATCAATTTCAGTCTTTTCACTAGGCTGGATTTCCACCGATACTGTTTCTTCAGGAACCTCTTCAACTGAGGTTGTGATTTGTACTTCTTCAACAACATCTTCAACAGGTTTTTCAACTGGTTGAAGTTCTGCTTCAACTTCAGTCTTTTGGATTGGTTTTATATCCACTTCAACTGTTTCAACTGGGACATCTTCAGTTTTGGTTGTTGATGTTATTTCTTCAGTAATTTCTTGAACAGAAAATTCCACCTCCTTAATCTGTTCATCGATTTCAGTCTTTTGACTAGGCTGGATTTCCACTGATACTGTTTCTTCAGGAACTTCCTCAACTGAGGTTGTGATTTGTACTTCTTCAACAACATCTTCAACAGGTTTTTCAATCTGTTGAATTTCTGCTTCAACTTCAGTCTCTTGGATTGGTTTTACATCCGCTTCAACTGTTTCAACTGGGACATCTTTAGTTTTAATTGTTGATGTTATTTCTTCAGTAATTTCTTGAACAGAAACTTCTACCTCTTCAACCTCTTCATCGATTTCAGTCTTTTCACTCGGCTGGATTTCCACTGATACTGTATCTTCAGGAACCTCTTCAACTGAGGTTGTTATTTGTACTTCTTCAACAACATCTTCAACAAGTTTTTCAATTGGTTGAATTTCTGCTTCAACTTCAGTCTCTTGGATTGGTTTGACATCCACTTCAACTGTTTCAACTGGGACATCTTCAGTTTTGGTTGTTGATGTTATTTCTTCAGTAATTTCTTGAACAGAAACTTCTACCTCTTCAACCTCTTCGTCAATTTTAGTCTTTTCACTAGGCTGGATTTCCACCGATACTGTTTCTTCCGGAACCTCTTCAACTGAGGTTGTGATTTGTACTTCTTCAACAACATCTTCAACAGGTTTTTCAATTGGTTGAATTTCTGCTTCAACTTCAGTCTCTTGGATTGGTTTTACATCCACTTCAACTGTTTCAACTGGGACATCTTCAGTTTTGGTTGTTGATGTTATTTCTTCAGTAATTTCTTGAACAGAAACTTCTACCTCTTCAATCTCTTCATCGATTTCAGTCTTTTCACTAGGCTGGATTTCAACCGATACTGTTTCTTCAGGAACCACTTTAACTGAGGTTGTGATTTGTACTTCTTCAACAACATCTTCAACAGGTTTTTCAATTGGTTGAATTTCTGCTTCAACTTCAGTCTCTTGGATTGGTTTTACATCCACTTCAACTGTTTCAACTGGGACATCTTCAGTTTTGGTTGTTAATGTTATTTCTTCAGTAATTTCCTGAACAGAAACTTCTACCTCTTCAATCCCTTCATCAATTTCAGTCTTTTCACTAGGCTGGATTTCCACCGATACTGTTTCTTCAGGAACCTCTTCAACTGAGGTTGTGATTTGTACTTCTTCAACAACATCTTCAACAGGTTTTTCAACTGGTTGAATTTCTGCTTCAACTTCAGTCTCTTCGATTGGTTTTATATCCACTTCAACTGTTTCAACTGGGACATCTTCAGTTTTGGTTGTTGATGTTATTTCTTCAGTAATTTCTTGAACACAAACTTCCACTTGTTCAATCTCTTCATCAATTTCAGTCTTTTCACTAGGCTGGATTTCCACAGATACTGTTTTTTCAGGAACCTCTTCAACTGAGGTTGTGACTTGTACTTCCTGAACAACATCTTCAACAGATTTTTCAATCTGTTGAATTTCTGCTTCAACTTCAGTCTCTAGGATTGGTTTAATTTCAACTTCAACTGTTTCAACTGGGACATCCTCAGTTTTAGTTGTTGATGTTATTTCTTCAATAATTTCTTGAAGGGAATCTTCCACCTCTTCAATCTTTTCATCAGTTTGAGTCTTTTCAGTTGGCACAATTTCCATTGATACAGTTTCCTTAGAAGAGGTTTGTATTTCTTTGACTTCTGCAATTTTAAGTGTTATTTCAAGTTCCTGTATTGTTTCTGACGTCATCTCAACTTTTTCAGATATTTCATGTACAGAAGTTTCATTGATTTTGCTATCAATAGTGGCCAGTTTAACTTGTTGAATCTGTGCCAGAGTTACAGTTTCTTCTAATTTCTGTTTTTCCTCAACAACTCCTGTTTGGTAGGCCTCTGATAGGTTTGAAAGGGAGGTACAAATATATATACATATGGGTAAATGAAACTATACAAACCCTTTAGATAATTGGTGTATTTACACATAACACACATTTAATAAAACCACAAAGGTACAATTTGGGCTTCATTCAAGGAATAATGGCTTCTGCCATAAGTTAAATGTACAATATCAATCTGGATTACCTCAGACAATAAAGGCTACATACAAACTATTGTATCAGAACATTCTAAGTTGACCTCATAGGCACATTCAATTAATGTTATGACACAATATAAAGAAGAAGAAAGTATAGAACCAGACTCGATTGTGTATACAAAATGGGTGGTATGTATAAACTATTATTCATCTAGTATTATTCTTGAATTCTAATTTACATCTGACATGTCCTTCTTCAAACACATTTCAAAAAACCATAACACTTATTTCAGACTGATCCTAAATAACCATATTTTATGACAATGGAAGATGAGTGAATTAATGCCAGTTCAACAGCATTTCAGTTATTTCACAGCTTTCCTGGATTTTAACAGTACTAGACAGGGGTTTGCAGTGTCTTGCCACAAAATACCCCAGTGTCAATGGTGAGGTACAAACACAGGACCCAGTGTTACAAATTCTACATCTTAACCACTGGGCGAAGCAAAGCCTATGGAAGATTATGATATCTTAGAGATTTGACATACATTTCAGAAATGGGGATCTTATACAAGAGCTCTTTAAACCCTCTTTCTTGATTAACTAACCCATTCCTGCATATCAAACTTTATGACTTCTCCAAACTGAAAGTGACAGCAGACGATAAAAAGAAAGCAAGTAAAAATAAATTCTTCCTATGATGGTGGGAAAACTAATTAACCAAAGGATAAATTGTTCATTACAAACAATTCCTCCTTTTCTAACACTAGTTTGTAAGATCATCTGCAGTGGATGAATTACTGTTAGGTTGTATGGAGTAAATTGCTCAATGTGTAGAAAAGTTTATAAGTGGTTATGGATTTCTTATATACACACTAGTCTATGACAAGAAAATATATAAAACAACTAAGCTGAAAATAAAATGAATACATGTAATCCTATAAAAGTGTTACAGTTCACCTATTTAAATGCGTGTCAAGCATTTCCAATATCAATTCTGGTATATCGAGGGTTCAGTGCAATACTATAGTAAGTGCTTCATGTTTATGAAACACTTACTATAGCCTTGCACTGAACCCTCGATATACTCCTTTAAATTTTAATTTAACACATTTGACTAGGAAGTAGGGTTCAATTGCTTATTATAATAAGGCTCCTATTAAAGAAAGTGATACATGAATGTATTGTTTTTCATTCAAACAAGTATGACAAAAGCAGAATGATACTGAATTTAAGAAGTTAACGCTTCTGTGACAGTTGTTTCACTATCCTCTGTTGGATAAATAAATACACGTATTCATCAAGTACTATTTCAATTTACTAAAAGTAAAAGGAGTTTATATATAGGGTTCACATTGAAACAGTTAACACTAATTCCACCTCCTATATGCATGTCAAGTTTTAAACAAAAAGATAATATTAATAAAATGATAAGGACATGTGCATATCTTATCATTTAGACTAATGAATTATTATAGTCATGCACAAATAATTTACAGAGTTGTGCTAATTTTCTACATCAAACAAGTAAATCCATTAGAAACATTACATCATAGACTATACCACTTGAAATAATTAAATGTACTTAGAGGCAAACAAAGGCTTCTTCCCTACAATTTATAAACTTGACCTCTAAATGCGACCTTTATCATCAAATTCTTGAACTTAATTTTCTGTGTGACTGATCACTGACAACAATGCATACAAATTGTCATTTTACTTCTTGGAAAGATGCAGATGGTTGAGCTTTTCCAACTGAATATTCTTTGTCTACAAAGCATGGCCTTGGTCTGCACTGATAATTCAATATCAGCATTTTTTATCATTCAAATATAGCTTTTTCAAAAATGAACACTATATCTGAAATAGACTGACTGACAATAAAGAGAGAAATTCAAAAGTGTTTCCCCCATTCCATAATAAATAAATGAGTTAACATTTAAATAATATTTAGTTTAATCTACATTGAAATACTATATGAATATTGAAAATAAATAACATCAAAGCAATAAGACAATTCTGGTTTACCCTTGTTTGTGCTAAATATCTGCTGACCAAAGAAACAATTTCAGACCATTTTGAGAGAGAATTCAAAACCAAAATCTTGAACAACATAATGTATGCCAAATATGTGTAATGTTCTTAACGAAAAGATCACAATAACCTTTACTCTTATAGCAGACAACATTATTTTATGACAGTATAAAAATAACTTTCCCTTTAGAAAATACATATTGGCAGAACGAATCCAGTCTTATAAATGTTGGTAGCAATAATTGTTATATGAATATATTTTCCAATCTACAAATGACACAATGTTTTTGAACTAAGAATATGTATGCATCAATAGATTTTTGAAAGAACTATGGCAAAAATAGAAATTCTTAAGAAAATAAATTCTTTTATTTTGTCACAATGGTTTCTAATAACAAAGAAAAGTTATCTTGGATACATGTACTTGTTAATTGCAATCTGCAGTTTGTTTCAGTTCTTTTGTACAAGTCACTTTATCTTACATTTGATAAAACTAGCATTTAAACTGCTTTATTACAACAAAATCATGAATCTGTTGGTTTATTTTGGTTTTATTCTCATACATCTCTATTTTTAGCATCAGCACAATGAAATAAAGACTGAGTCTGTATTACTTTGATGTTACTTTACTAAAATGTTTATATACATGTACTATATTAGGTACCCAATGTACTTGTTCATAAGTGAATACTCTTTTCATGGTCTATTTCACAATTAATTGATTCTGGAGCAAACATCCTTTGAAAATGTTGCTTTAGAAGAAATTGATGGTGACAAGCACTTTCTTTTTTGTTACTTTGTATCTTGGATTGAGCAATGACAGTGAATCAATTTTATCTAAGTATTGACTTATGAATAAGTTACTACTGACTATGTATGTTGATAAATAGTGTGTATATGTATAAAGGCATGCTAAATCTGCTTAACAAAAACTTACCTTGTGGTTTTGGAGCACTTTCTTCCAATTGTATCTGAGCAACAACTTCTTCTTTGTCAACAGGAAGTTCCTCTTCAGTAGTTATCTGTGGAGATAAAAACAAAATGTCACCTCAATGTTCAGTAGATCAACTTCTCTTAAGTTTTGTAGCTAAATATCAATAGTAGTCAAATACTAATTACTTTTAGAACTACATAACAGCTGCTCCACTGTTGTATGAAACGCATTAAAGAAAAGTAATTGGAAGCAACATTTTATCGTTCTTAATTCTTTAAAGTGTGAAAACAGTGAAATAACATGTATTTTAATCAAAAAATCTTACATAGCTTTTGTGATCTACAGCAAATAAACTGTAGGTATATTTTAGAAAATTGAAGCTTTCTGAATTAATTATGCTTACAATAGACACTTTTAATTGTATATCAAACAGCCATGCAAAAACTTTATTTTGACTTTCAAATTTTCAACATTTTTCGAAAATGTCAGCTGCAAGTGTACCATCATACCTCAAATGTAAGTTCCTCTTGTTTCTCTTCAGGCTGTTCCTTCTCTTGAATCTCGAAAGTAACTTCGGATACAACTTCCTCTATAGGAGCTTAAATGAAACCAATAAACCATTGACTATACACAGTCAGATATAAGTTACAATCACATAAGTGTGCGATGGATTAAAATTCAAATGTTTATAATACACATAGTTTCTATCAAACGCATCTTTTGTAATCAATTTCATTTGAAAACAATACAGACAAAAGCAAACAGGTTTTTTGCTTCATGAATTATTGTATATCAGTATATTAGACACACAATCATACAAAAGCAGTTTGTAAAATAACAACAACATAATCCAAGAACCCCTCAAGCTTTTTTTTGTCTTGGCAAATACTATAAATGCTGAAATAGGTAAAGACCTCCTCAACAATGAGCAAACAAATCAAATAGCTAATTCTTTAATTCTTTTTTTCAATAACCAATTAGGGCTTATACTTAAGTTCAATTTTCAAAATACTGAAGAACTGGAATGCAATCTTGTGTTATTTTAGTATCAAAAGAAGCAGCATAATATATGATAGATATGACATAACCAAAATATATAAATCTGATGTTTTGTTAAAGCTCAAACAAGTATAGCTGCTGTGAACTTTGCATTAACTTTGAACATAACATATTAGATAAACATTATAATTAGCATCATTAAAGAACTGTTCCAGAGATGTGTCATTAGACATGAATACAAATCAAAATGACCTCTAGGTAAAGCATATCTCTGTAACCTATGACAATATACATGGATCGAAGGTTATGACAGACCAAATTGAAAGCCACAGCAGACGACAGCAATAAAATACACACCTATCTAGAAACATCAACTCATTTTCTATGATTGTTGAGGTGATTGAATTTGCAGCAAGGGCCCAAATATTGCTAATAAGTAACTTCTATGATATAGACATTACAGAAGCAGCAAAGGTTAGGAGCACATAATTATTAACCATATTGCGTATTTTCCTTGACATAAACCCAAAATAACATTTTAATGAAATAGGTAAGCTATGTAAGTGTTAATCAACATAACATTTTCAATTAACAGTCCATTGTCTTGATAATCTGCAAAGAAAGCTAGCTGGGTAAGTCATGAAGGGAGGGATTATTCTGAATAAGGCTGGACTATCTCATGTGTATGGCACAGTTTTATCTATTGGGATTTAAAATTGCATTTACAATTTTACAGTTATATTTCAGTGCACAGCATAAACCAAACATAGCATAAACTGTTGTGATAGAAGTATGAACTGTCAAATTAAAATACCTGAAATGACAATCCAAACAATTATTTTAAGTCATGTGTTACCAAAAAGTATCCAGGATAGAAGGGAGATGAACAGGGTAATGGATTGCAACATACATTTGATACAGAATATGTGCCATAGCAAGCAAACAATCTGTCAGTATATCCTAAAAATATTAATATCAAATGTCTTAACATAATTTGCTGAAAGCTTGGACCAGTCAGTTTGATTTGTTTGTGTGATCTGTTGATTATTTGGCAGTGTAGAAAATACTAAATTTTGTGCTAGCAAAATATTCTAGGCTATTTTCAATAGTAAAAAATATGTGGCATATTAAACTGGCATCTCTAATTGAATCCCAAAGACAGTTTCAATCCAAGCTTTCAATAGAGTCAAGCTAGCTTAGCTGTTAAATTCAGCTAAGTTGATTCTAACATGTCAAAAATACCTGAATCTTTTTGAGGAGTATCTTTTGGCATATCCAGAAGTACTTCCTGTGGTTTCATTGTTAGTTCTTTGATATCCGAGTCTGAGTGCTCTTGTAATTCTGATGTGATTGTCATGACAGAATCTTTCCTTTCTTTTACACTATATGTCTCAATTTCTGTGGTCTCCTCTGTTTCAGTTTTTGTTATAATTTCATCAATTGCATCTTTTGTCATAGTTTTCACCATTTCAAACTCTGCTGTGACTGTAGTCTCTTCAATGAATTTAACTTCACTTTCCAATTCATCTTGTTGGAAATCTTGAATCTTGACATCAATATCTTGTTGAGACATATGCTCTGTTTGGGTCCTCATTTCAATTGTATCTTTAAGGAAATCATCAGTTGTCAAGACTGAACTACTTTCCTCAACAAAATCTTGAACAGATATTTCTATTTGTTCTAATTCAGTTTCAAACACAGGTTTATCAGTTAGTTTGGTCTCAATTTCAAGGGTTTCCTCTTGATATTCTTTTATCATAAAGGAAGTGCAGATAATATCGTAATCTTTTTCTTGGACAGGTATTTCAATTACTTGAATATCTGATACAACTTTAACTTCCTCAGATGGTTGGACTTCAATCTCAAATAAGGAATCTTGTTTCTCCTCTATCATTTGAGCTAATATATCTGCTCCATCTGTTTGTAAAGCAGCTGTCATTTGGCTAATTTCTTCATTAGCTATGGACTTGTCAGTTAGAGGTAATTGATCTATTTCTTCAAACCTTTCAATTGTAGAAGTAGTTTCCATCACTTTATCAACAGTTTTCACTTCTGATTCTACATCTTCAATATCTGCTATTATCTCAGTATCATCTATCCTAATGTCAAATACTTTCTCTGTATAATTTTCAAGTTCAGAAAATAACTCATCTGCTTTTTCAATAAGTTTCACATCTCTCTGATCTAATAAAACCTCAACTTCAGCCTCTTGGTCTGGTTTGATTATAATATCATCTTGAATTTCAACTGTTTCGTATGGAACTTCTTTAATTTTGGAAGGCTGTTCTTCATCTTTTTCTGAAATGGTAGTTTCTGCTTCGTCATATGCAGGTGCTTCTAAATCTTGAACTTCTGTAGTAATTTCTTTCTGTTCAGTAACTGTTGATTTCACTTCGATGTTCACTTCATCTCTTTGGGCATCTTCAATTGTGTATTTTGGAGTGACTTCTTCATCTTTATATTGTACCGGTGTTTCAGATATCTCAAAGTTTGACTCAACGCCAGGCTCTTCTATTGATTTAACAGAAGACATAATTTCCTCAGCAAATGTTTGTGCAAACAATCCTGTCTGCTCAAATGTTGCATCAATATGTGATGCTTCATTCGTAGAAAACAATTGGTTTTCAACCAGATCTGTATCAAGCTGATCTCCTTTTGATTCTACAATTTCATCTTCCTTAATTTCAATAATCAAAGATTCACTTTTTTTATCCTCAACAATGTCAGTTGTTTCAATCTTGGTAAACCTGTTTTCTGTCACAATTTTGCTTTCCTTTTCAGACACATTATACTGATCCGGATAGTCAGTAGTGGCATCAATATTGACTTTTTCTGTTTCAGATTTTGATAGTTCATTCTTTGTAATTATCATTTCTTTTGGTTGTGTCAAATCCAATTCAATTTCAAGTTCTGTCATGTCATCAGGCATATCTGTTTCATCAACATCTTTAGGAGATATATCTACATATTCCAATATAACTGGCACATCTTCTTCAATCTTTGTTTCCTTTATATCTGTTAGTGTTAAACATTCTGTATCTTCTTGTTTGATGTAGTCTTCGATAGTTGTAGTCTCACTTATCATTTTATGGACTATATCTTCAGCAAATACATCAATATCAGAATCTTCCACAAGTAATGTCGGAAGAAGTTTTGTTTCTTCTGTGAGCACTTCTTTCATATCTGTAACAGGTTCACCATCCGTTTCAGACACTTGCAAAGGTGATTCAGTCATAACATCAGCTACTTCAGAAATTACAAGATTCTCTTCAGACCCAACTAATGGACTTTCAATTACTTCAAAATCAACAAATTTGTATGTATTACTAACACTTTCATTACTGTCTTCATCAAATTGGTCTAGGGATTGTTTTAAATCATTTTGAACAACCACAGGAAGTTCCTCTATTGGAGCTGCACGCTCATCTGGATATTCAGATGTTATGTCCTCTGGTTTGGAAGACATTATTTCTTCCACTGAGTAGGGAAAAGTGAAAGAAAATATCAATCCATCTTAACAAGTCACACCATCAAACACTTCATAAATCCACAGCAGATATCTTACAAATCAAGTTATAAAATATGTAATACATTGTACATGTAGAACTTCTAGATTTCTAATTGAGCAAGTTAAAACATTGATACCCAAATGAAAACAAAAGACTCTAAAAACAGAGGAAATAAAAAGGTCATATTTAAAAACCATTATATTTACTGTAATTAATTTAAAAGCATTGTTGCATCCTTATACCACACACAAGAGGAGTTTGTATTCAAAGAATAATGAATACTACTGAAGGAATCATATAAGAAAAGGCTCATAACAACCATAGTCTATTCATGACTTTTATCTACTTTGTTCAGTATTTATAGTTCATTTCTCTTTTTTCTACTATATTGCATTTTTGTCATTACCAAAACATTATTTGATTTGGCACCTTTCTTTGTATGATACTATTTGTAACATAAAATCAAGGTTTACAAACATACAATGAACTTGTCACCTATACATATTCTTCTCTTTAGGTTCAAAATTAATTGAAGTATTTTTTAAGCAAATATCCTAATATGATAACAATTCAATTCTAATCAATATCAACAACAACGAAAAGCCACATAGTCCCTGCAAAATAGACAAGTCATTACTTTATACCCTCCAATTAGGGAAATTTATTCTACTTGTTTACAAAGTCTTGAACCTGATTCTCTATATTTTTCTGCTGTAAATTTAAATCTAGGATTGTTCATACAAAACCTGAATTTTGAGACATTGCTCATAAAAACAAGAATTGAAAGTTAAAATTCCTATTTAACTGACATAAAACGCTGCTTTAAAATTCTTCATGAAACAACAGGATCTGTGCATTGAGAACAAGCAAGACAAAACAAATAACAATATTGCTGCCTTACCTTCTACAATCAGTTCTGCCGTTGATCTGACTGTTCCGAAATCATTAGTAGCCTCGAGTGTGTATTCCCCTTCATCTTCCGGCAATGTTTCTTTGATGACCAGTATACAGGTACCGTCACGATGGTACTCTGTAAGGTAGGTCTCCGATGTCTCCAGGATGGGCTCTCCATCCAGGATCCAGCGAACTGTGGGTCTAGGCTCGCCCACAACCACACACAGGAACTTGATGTACTCGCCCTGGGTGGTTGTGATGGGGGACAATTCAGTGATGAATCGTGGGGCTTCACCTGTGGGTAGGGTGGGGCTGGCCTCTTCCTCTCTCTCATCAGGGATCGTCTTCTCTGAGACTTCTTCCCTAGGTACAATCTGGAGGATACAATATATCAATCTGCAATTTATCATATTTGTTTTAATGGTGTTTAATGCTGAATCAACACTTTTTCAGTTATGTAACGGCTTTCATGGATCCACCAGTACTAGGCTAGCGTTTTGAAGTGTCTTCAAAAGGTCAGTCCCATGAAACAAGAGGTGTTGATGGGGCTCGAACCAGGGACCCCCAAGTTTTAAGTTTGCCAACTTAACCACTGGTCCCTGCAATTTCTTACAACATTACAACAATGTAAAGAATAAGATAAAACAATCTTATAATTTGTTATAGCATTCCTACAATCTAGATGCCAAATTATAAAATTTATTAATTTCTCCAACACGACTACAAGCTGAAGTATATAAAAAAAAATATAGTCAAACTTGTGTTAAGAGGCCAGCCTATAAGACATTGGCTGTTTAAGACAGGTTGGCTGCTTAACACAAATTGATGTACACTATAAATCTAACAAAGGGCCTTTCTGTAGTGGTTGTTTAAGGCAGGTTGGCTGTTTAAAAGGGTGGTTGCTTAACACAAGTTAGACTGTACTAATATATTTCTCATAAGAATACCATGATCCAAAGGATAAATTATAACAATCATCAACTTCTTTTAACATTACTACAATCTGGAGAACAAAACATAACTATATTCAATTTAAATTGTAAATGTCCTCTGCCGAGTCAAGACGATTTATGGGTGAAGAATAACACAAATTCTATAAACATGACAACCTCAGTGGAATAACAATGATACAAAATGATAATAAAGGCCCAAACTCTCTTTGGATGACATTGTGAAGTGAGTCAGAGCATCTATGCAGCCAGATGTCACCAACCAACAGTATCACCAGACAAGCAGGCATCACCCTCTTCATTATTTGTTAATATGGTCTTTAACGCCATTTCAACAATTTTTCAGTTATGTCACAGCTTTCCTACATCCACCAGTACAAGGCAAGGGCTCTGAAGTGCCTTGACAAACCAGAGGTCTAGATGGGGCTCAAACCTGAGTCCATCACCCTAACCACTGGGTCACTCAGGACCCTTTATCTTTGTAAAAGACTAATAGCCTGTCAAATCCCAAATAGATGATAATGATGTTGATAGTAATATCCATAATGTTACTGACCTCCTCTTCTGGAGCAATCTGCTTGTCTGGAAGTTCCTCCTTGGGCAGTAACAGTTCTACATCGGTAGATACAGTAGTGACCTCCTCGGGGGTGACCTCTGCTGCAATAACCTTCTCAATCTCCTCTTGTTGGACAATGGAGACTTCTTTAACTGTCGCCGTCGGAGCAACTCGTTCCTCGTCGGGAAGAGGCGACTCGTCTATGATGACCTCCGTGGAAGACGTTTCCGTCTTCTCCGGGGTCACAATCTCGAAAGAAACTTCCTCCTTCACGGGCTCTGTGAAATCCTCCCTTGTCGTTTCTACGGTGATGACCTCAGCGGTAACTGGGGTCAGTTTCTCAGGTGAAATATCTTGACCCTCCAATTGGATGATATCAACAACATCTGTCTGTACCTCTGGAACTTCTTCTTCAGCATGGGGTGCTACAAGAGTAGGGGGGCGGTTACACCTTTTTGTTTTGATTGTTTGAAGATTAATATCACTTTCAAAAATGTTCTAGTTATTCTGTGTTATTTCCTGGATCCAACCAAGTACTACCTTGTTAAATCTAGACCTGGGATTTGCAGTCCTAATGTTGTATTCCTCATTATCCAGAGATCCAAAGAGATTATCAAATGTTTGTCTTTTCAACCCTATTTTCTTTTCCTATTGTCTTTGAGGATTTTGAATCTATTTTTGAATTTCTATGTCAGAAAACTTACATTTATTCACAATGAGTAATTATTTCTTCAGTCAAAACAATTTTTTATACTTATTCTATTTTTTTCAAATTTTGTTCAACCAAGCATTTAAGAATGATGAGTGAAATAATCATCTTTCTTAACATTATGCTTCAAGATGGAATAAAATCATTGTTGCATGAATTTCCTCTTTTCTTCTTAAGCTCTCAACTACCTCCATTCTTAAGTCATAATATCTTGGAGTAGGATGCAACCATCCTGGATCTGTGACACACATAAGGACCACAAAACGTTACACAAAGCGAGGAAGAGAGCGAGGGGTGAGTGAAGTCTGAATAAAGAGTTAAACAAAAAAGACAAAACAAATCCGAGCCCAAGGTAAGAAAGGTCAGGTATGTATCTAAACTTGGAATTTCCTTAGTTGGGACTGTATGTTGTAGGGACTCATTATAACAATCTCTTTCAGAGGTTTCTAATGAATGCCAACAACAAAGAATTAGGGGCTGTTGTCAATTCTGTTTAAATTCTAAACCCTTTCTCCACAGTACCTCATCTGCTGGAGAAGACTTTAGAAACCACTGTGATTGAAGGATAAGTTACTCCTAAAGAGTAATTTATCCTTCAATCACAATGGTTTCTATTTTATCATCAAAATGCAAATGCTCTCTTTCTCATTGTTTCTTTTTTTCATCTGCCGTTGCTTTCAACTTGGACAAGCCACCCATTTCCATGTGCAACGATGGGTTCGAAAAGATCATGATACCAGCTCTAGCCTAACATCATATGACACTGTAGGATGTCTGGCAAATCTCAGTGCAGTACAGAAAATGGCTGTCGATGGATTATTGGAACCATGATGTGGACATGGGTCCATTTGATGGTAGGTTTTCAGTAACATGATAAATGTCATGTGTTGGGCCAATTGGACGATATTTATCATGTGGGGGGTGTCATTTGATGATATTTATCATGTGTGGGGGTCATTTGATAAAAGAGACCATGTATGGGGGCCATCCCTCTTGTACTGTTCACAATAACCATGCAATTAGAAACACACATCTTGCTGTACATAACATCATTCATAATTAGTCTGACAAACTGGAATGTGGTATATGAGAACAGGTGCAGCAGAAGTCACCATGTAAGAATTGAATGACAATAAATTATGTTTAAGTTTCTGCATGTCTGTTCATGTATTATTCAATTACTATTAAGTGATTAATGAACCATCGCTTACATTCCAATTGTTCAGCATGCATACATGCACTGTTTAATTAAGTTTATATCATTTGATCTTTACAACACGTCAACAATTTTTCAGTTTTATTGTGATGCCTGCTCACAATAGATGAAGGAAAACGCCTTACTGATCTACCTGTTTGATAGTCCGGGGATCTTTCCTCATCAAAATTAAGCAGATATTTAAGGTTTTCGGAAGCAGACGACACAAAAATCTATTTTTTTTTAGAAAATTACCCAGCATTCTAAAATTTAATCAAAATAGCTGTGTTGACATGATGCACAAAGGCAAAATAAAGCCTAATACCAATGCTAGTGACCATTTGCAGCTCTTGGATAGTAATTCATTAATGTTAACATTGTCTGTTGCATAAGGGCCATTCATGTATTGGTGGTGAGGGACAGTGGCCCAGGGGTAGTGCTTAGCTTCTGGACATGAGGGTTGTGGGTTTGAATCCCTTGAGTAGCAAGATCTGCCTTACAACCTTTCATTAATCCACATTGGGCGCAAGTACTGGTTATGTTTCCAGGAAGCAGAAACAAGGGTAATTATTCTTAGTTCCAAGAACTTGCTTCACAAGCAATGTAAAATGAATTGGTTTAACCTATTAACTGTGTTTGCTTTCACAAAGTTATGTCCTTTTGTTACAAATTTCACCTTTGTACTTATTCACACCTTGAGGATAATGATTTGAACTCCACTTGAATAACCATTTACCTTTTGTTGTTAAACCTTATAGCCCAAGGGTTTAATCAAGGGTTTATGGCAAGACTATAGCAAATCCTTCACTTCTGAAAAGGATTTGCTATAGTCTTGTATTGAACCGCTGATATGGTGTTAAAGAAATGATTATTGAAACTTCTTACCTGGGGAGATCAATTACTCACACAAACTTTGTCCAATCAAGGCATGCTATCATATCATCCAATCCCTGAAACTTACTAAGTGGCAGTTAGTAACATGCTAGGATAATGAGCCAGTCAGAGATGTTGAATTTTACCCTCATTTGTGGGTATATTACAGACAAACCGGATACATCAAAAATAGTTTCCTGTATAACTTAAGGATACAATCATGACTAAGGATAAAACCATCATCTTTGGAATATCAAGGGTTCAATACTATACTTTAGTAAGTGCTACATGTTTGTGAAGCACTTACTATAGTCTTGCATTGAGCTATCAATTTATGTGTTAATTTTGCATTAAAGCCTTTAGGAAATTCATTTAAAAGTCATGAAAAATGACATTTTGAGTAGTCTATGCAATACTATAGTTAGTGCTTCATGTTTGCGATGCACTTGCTAAAGTCTTAACTTGGACCCTATATTTGCATTTCGAAACTGATTGTGACCAGAGAATTAATTGCTTTGGTATGAGCAATCCATCCTTTTTTTTTAAAAGCCTCTTTGAAGAAATTTACTGTATTCCATGATTGGAAAATCAAATTTTGAGAACTTGCTTATTTCATAGCTCAGAAATGGTCAATGTTTTTATCAGTATGTTATGAATCAGAAACACATTATGTTAGAGTCTATGATTGGCTCATCATCTAAGGGTAAAATAACAATCATAAATTATATGACATCAAAAGAGACATAATGAAATCTGGTAATTTTCATATACCTTATATCAAGAGGTAATAAAGTTAACAATATTGCTGTTGTCAACTCTATATAGGATAGATAGATGCATTGGTCTATCGAATTGAAACCATTATTTGCTTAACCCTTTACCAAACACCAAGTTTTTGACCATCCCAAATTGAAAGAGTTTGCAGACAACATTTCAAAATGTGATGTAATTGACAAAAAATCTTCTGATAGGGCAGAAAACGTTAAGGGAAAAGGCGAAATTGCTTGTTAAGAGCAATTTCTCCTTTTCCCACAATGTTTTCCAGAGTTGTCTGCAACAAACTGTTCAAATGTTGTTATTGTTTGGTAATGGGTTAAAAGATATATTCAAAAGCAGTTTCATGTAGTTGAAGAGTTTTCCATTATGCCCCTTTTTGTTTAACCCCTAACTTTATAACACTTCATTATACAGGATATGTTGCTGTTAACACAGTAAACCATCGTGACAAAATTATTAATTTCTACCAAAAGGCATTTATTTGTTTTGTCACCATGGTTTTGAACTATACGATAGAAAAAATGTTTTTCATTTAAAGTAATCTTTGCTGTTGTTTTTACGGTAATTTAGACCAGTCTGAAATAATCCATATTAGGGGTTAAACAATTGAATTTACAGGAATATAAATATGGGTTAAAACTTAAGACTAATTTGAGCACTCCCTCATATAGACAAATTTAAAGACAGTTGAGAGAGAAAATAGCTTTTAAAGACTGAGACGAAAGAAAAACTTTGCTCACAAAGAGCAGTCTATCTCAAAGAGAAGTCTATCTCATGATCATAGTGACTTCTAAGCAACCAACCGTTCATTAATTTTTTAACCCTTTCCCAAACAATAACGGCATTTGACCACTTTGTTGCAGAAGACTTTAGAAAACATTGAGGAAAAAGGAGAAATTGCTTGTGACGAGCAATTTTTCCTTTTCCCACAATGTTTTCTAGCCTATCAGAAAATTACTTTCCAATTTAATCACATTTTGAAATGTCGTCTGCAAACTCTTTCAATTGGGATAGTCGAAAATTTGTTGTTTGGGAAAGGGTTAAAGATGTCCTTTTGTCCCTTTAAACATAGGAAGTTGGGCACATTGTTGACAGAAGCCATTTCTATCAGATTAACATCACATGGCTCCCTTGGTAACACTACTTCATTATTGAACAACTCAGTGTGGTAAGTAGAAAATATTCTTCTTTTGCAATATTGACCACAGTTTCAAGAGGATTTCTGCTTCATAGTGTCAAAAAGAGTCTCCAAGCTTTAAAGGGGGAAAATTAGTTCACTGAAAGAAATTAGGTATTAGTTAATTGGATAACAGTCAAACATATTTCAAGCACATAACTCACAAGCATTCTAAAATAATAAACTATAAACTAGTATACTCGTTACTAAATAAATAAACTAAAGGGCAAAAAAAAACAATATAATAGAACTTTTGGGAAGGCAGGTGAGCACAGAGGATTTTCACTATAATTATTACCACTTTTTGCGTTAAAATCACAAAATATAAAAAATAAACATGACAACAGTTTGAAACAGTTAAAGAGACAATATTCCAGAGGTAAGGGAACAATTAAAACTATATAGACAAATGACAACAACTAACCTTGTATGGTTAATAATGATCTAACTAACAAAAAGTGGTAGGAACAGTGAAAACATACCACTAGGTGGAGCTTACTAAAGCGTTGACCAATCAGAACAGCCCATTTCAAAACCCAAGTAACCAAGAGGGATGAACATGCTTTAAGGTCAAGGTCAAATATTTAGAGAAAGAATCGGAAACTTTATACATAAGTAAGATGAAAATGTTTAAAGTTTACTTTTTATTTGGTCCTAGCAAGGTTTACAACTCATCAAAATTCACAAATTTCGAAACTGTTTAAAAAAAAATCAATTTCTAAATCTCTAAAAATTACAATTTGCTCACCTGCTGTAAGGTTTAAAACTACAGTTTCTACCCTGAAAAGCAGCCCATCTTCATGTCTTAAATGAAGCGAAATGATCCCATGCATTACAAATAACAATTTTACCAATTATCCGAAACTTTGTCTCATTTCCTGGCAATCCGTATCAAACTTAAATGGGGTTAAACATTTTTTGACAGTTTATCAAAAAGGTTATATGAAAAGGTTCCATCGAAAAGGATTCCTGAGCTCATCCAAAAAGCTCAAAACGAAATACTTAATATGGAATTCGAAAGGATTGCCTTAAAGGAAATTACTTCAGTCTCCTACCGTATAGAGGATCTCTTGCTAAGAACCCGTTTTCTAAGCTTAATAGAGACATCTGATCCCAATTAACTTCTTAAGCTTAGATTAAGCTCTTGTCTTAAATGAAATGGTAATGCATGGTTAAGCTCTTATCAGAGTACAAGCTGCTTACAAAAGCCATAAAGTATTACAAAAAAAAAAGTTAATGTTAATTAAGAATAAAAGCTTTTAAGAAATAAAACAAAAAATCTTCATGCACAATCCAAAATTATAATAAACATAAAACAAAAGCCTACAATAACAGAAAATAAGGTTGGAAAAAGACAATGAAGGACATATTAATTACTAAACATTTCTACATACATGTTAGATGTATGATTGACATAGTAGAAAACTAACCATTTCCCAAACCTGGTTCAACTTAGTAGAAAGAATGCAATAGATGTCCCTGAATATTCAAAGTACAATAATATGCTTTCATATGTCAATCATACTTTCTCTGGCAATCTTACATTTAGGCTAAAAATTCCGTTAATTGGTCATTTGCTTTTCACTTTGAAATTTAAACAGGTGTTTAAACCTTAGCGAACGCTTTCTGATAATTTCTTTTTAAACACCTTGATTGTCATCAATTAAGCTTTAACATTTTATAATCCAGTTAACTCAAGATTGCCAGAGTGTAAAGAATAGGCAAGTCAAGAAACACCATCCAATGTGGTACAACCAGGCCAAGAAACGCAGAACACCTGAGATCAAGATGGCCGCCATTAACATATCCCACAATTCAATGTTCTCATGAAAGACAGAATAATGAATGGACTGGGACTCTGACATGTCACAGATAGAAGAAGAAAATGGCGAACCTAGAGGTGTGACAGACTCTGTCGTGGGTTCTTGAGACACTGGTTGCGTTTCTATGGCAACAGTAATTACTGTTTCCTCGGTTACTTCAGGTCCACGCTCTACAGCTTTAAGTGGTACTAAAATAGGTACAATAGCTGGTCAAATGTGTATCAGGCAAAATTGTTTAAAAGAAAATTGGTAAATCAATATGTGATGGTCATTTTTTTGTGATTACATGTTTTGACAATAAATGCAGCTTACGTAACACTCTTTAATACACTAACAAAATGTGTACCATCAGTTTGCAATCTGAAAGGAATCAACTAATCAATTATTTGAGAATGTTTGATAATGATGAATTAAGGTGAGTTCTCTATAATGGTATGATTGTCTATCTGTATGGCTGAGTGAACGTGAACCCAAACTTTTCCCAGAATTATCTGTGCACACATCATGTGTTTTAGACTGGAAACCCTTGCATATCTCAACAGAGCCTGCTTACAGCATATACAATGTCAATCACAGATGACTTAAACTCATATCTGAAATGCATTGCTATGTTGATATTTCCTTCAACTTATATTGGAACATCCTTTACCTATTAAATTGAAGAGGAAAGTCATTTTGAAGTCTTTTCAATAGCTTTTTCAAAATCAGTATATCAACTTTTTAGATGTCTTTTCAAGTAATTCTAAACAAATCTGAAAAACCATTAATTAACTTAAAGATGTAGATAATTACTGTAATATTTTTTTTTTTCTTTAAAAAACTCTTCTTTTCTTTTTAAAACATCAACTTAAGTTGCATTTCAGATGAAAATAGAATGAATAACAGTTTGTACGAAAGGTCTGGTACACAAAGTCAAAAACAATACAAGGTTCACATTTGAATGTGATAAATCATACCTGGGAGTAACAAAAATAATAGGGAAGGGGAAATCAAAGTAAGAAAATAAATCTTATTATACAAAATATAATGATAATAATTATGAAGAATCGAAATTTAGGAAAGCTGAGAGTATAAAATTGGTATCCAAAAAAAGACTATTAGTATATTAGTAAAATATTACTCAAATCTAATAATACTGTTGCTTTTGTATTATGTACCATTTCCTTTGACAAATATGATGAATAAAAGTTCTAATCTACTTGTAATGTTAACCCTTTCCCCTTGACAGATGTTATATTGTAGTGGTAGCAGATACCATTTGAAAACATTGAGTCAGGCAGAATATAAGCTCATTATGATGTAACTTTAATCATGACACAGTTCTATATCAATTCATCAGGTTTTTATTTTTCAGCAATATTCTATTTCTATCTTCATATAAGTGGTTTTGAGTGGTTTTAAAATCCTTTCAACAACTTATCAGTTATATTACAGCTTTTCTGAGATTCTAGTCTATTGACCTGATGTGTCCTGCCAAAGGGCACTCCCTCTTAACCAGCTGCACTGCTAGGGATCAAACTCAGTTAAAAGTCAATCATCTTTGCCATTGACCACCCAATACCCCTTATAAAAGTCATTTTAATGTTTTCTTTGAACCTATCTGGAAGGGGAAAGGGTATATGTATTCTACACATGGAATGAATTCTGGAAACAATTTAAAGAACCATTGATATCTGATCTGTTCTGATAGCTCACTGCCATTCTTTAGTATGCAGTGTGAAAAATTTAGGATTATATGAAGAGTATATGCATAATTAACTTTAACAAATTTTCTTCCCTTTTGACTCCTGAACAACTTTTAAATCTTTAAGACAAATATATAGAATAAAGCATCAAAGTACTGTGTTCTACAAAGAATTCTAACTGAACTTTGCTTAAAATACGGTAAGCCTGTTCCAACACATTGCAAATTATTAAACAAGAGATGTTTTGTAGCAAAAATCAGATATCTGATGGCTCTTTTTAAAACTAGAAATTATGCAGGACATCAGGATTAGTAACTTCCACATTGTCATTCTGATTTGTTTTTTCTTGCAAAACAAATTGGCATGGTACCTTAAAAAGATATTTTTCCTTTTTTTTTAAAATTGAATAAAACAAAAATAGATGAATTCAATTAACTATCAAAGTACAAGAATCTGAGTAAAATGTATGACAAAGGTGTCCCATATAGTTCAAGAAAGTACTGTCACAAAAAAAGAAATATGCTCATACATAGAAATTCTTTATTTGTTACAATGCTTTCAATCCTATCTTAAATCCCTGAAAATATGCTTTCATAATGGGGGTTTGATACAAGACCACCGCAAGTACTTCATGTTTTTTAAATGACTTACTATAGTCCTACACAGAAACCAAAATAATTTGGTTTCTGTGTAGGACTATGGCAAGTCATTTGCTATAGCTTTCCATTTGAACCAGTGTTAAAGGTCCAACAAAGATATACTGGGTTAATAATCTTTAGTATGATCCGTAACAGATCTGGTCTCAGTAATATTTTCTTCGATTTTCATCATTCGGTTGTTTCTCCAGAACAGGTCTACCTGTACTTCTAGTTTGTACATCTCCTCTCGCAATACCTTGTACATTGTAACCGCTGTCAGGAATGAAAAAATAAACAGGTGAACATCATGATAGTGACATTATTGATCGTTAGATTATTGGTAATGAGATTATTGATCGTTAGATTATTGATAGTATGTTACATCTGAAAACATTTGGAGTGTTTTGAAGAAATGATAACTACGAGCATGCAGGCAAAGCATGGGCGATGATGAAACATACAAGTTTATGTTAAATAAACAGATAAACATACTTATGTGAGAAAACATTAATGACTCTTTAAAATCTATTGATTTTGCGAAAGCTCTATTTCATTGCAATTCTATCATGGCTTGATTTTGTACATTCATTCATCGTCATTACAATGCCATAATACTTTAATACTTGGCACATGAAAAGCACTTTTTGCTTTTGCCACAATGTGTTTCTAATTCATTCTCTCTATTTATCTAAAATACCTTTTTCTGATTTTTTAAATCGGAATGATACACAAAATTCAAAAATAGAATTATGAGTACTGACTGAATGAACATTGAAATTGTTAGCCTGACAAACACATGTTAAAATCACAGATAACTTGGGAATATTTGACATCAACATTAACAAGTACAAATACATATAAAACAGGTCTAGAAAAGGAGGCATCCTGGGGACATTAACCTGCAGTCAATGCATAAAAGTGTAGGTATTCATAGAAATCATCTCAAGACGATTCTATTGAGTACCAACAGCACAGGATTTTGAGAGGAAATAAGGAAGTTAGCTATGGGAATAGACTTCTAGGTACCGTTTTACTAAACATTTTATGCTAAAGATTTGCCTATGTTTAAAACAACATTCCCTCTTATTTCAATATTAGACCAAACAATAAAGCATGGTAACACCTCATTGGAATCATCTCTTCGAGACGCTTCCAATGAGGTGTCACATGGCAATATTGTGTTTTCATCCAAGACATTATCTAAGTATATCAGTTTTGACTTACACAAATTGTGGCAATATTGTGGTTTCATTTTAGATACTATCTATGTATATTTTTCTTAAGTTGTTTATTAAAAGGGTACCCGGATCTGAACCTCTGTACATAGATGATTAGTGTGTTATGTTTGGATACAGATAGACAAGCATACATTGATATGAAGCTACTAGAATGAAGATGTTAGAAAGAATGTGAGTAAAAACAGATCTGCTCCTTCCATTGATTAGGTACCTGCAAAGGGAACTTGTTAATCTGTTTCCTAACATAGGATTCACAGGTAGATAATGGGGGTGATAAAGATGTCTATTGCATCCATTTGTTAAAAAAAAAAAATTGATGAATCCTATTTTGTGTGCACTCATTAAAACCGTCTCACTATCACAATTCTTTTTTTTTTTTTTTAACTATAACTAACTATATTTTATTGCATAATAAACATAACATGTTATATAGCAATACAAAAATTGTACATGACAAAAATACATGGATCAGCAGAAGAGCTCATGATGTTAAATAGCTTATTCAAATAAATAGATAAAAGGATATAGATTGATAATTTATTATGGTAAAAAGGCTTCATGCCGAAAAGTACAGGCATATCATTTAAATTACAAAAACAAGTCAATAGCAAGGTAGGCCAAATATAACGTATTCTTAGTCGTTCTAATGAGTACCCACAAAATAGGTTTTAGAGAAAGAATAAAGAATTTAAAAACTAGTGTTTCTCTGACTTGTCATAAAGAAAGGCAATTGTGAGGTATGAAAAACAAGCTCATTTTATGGTTTCACTTTCAAAACCATTGTGGCAAAAGAAGAGACAGCTCATCAGAAGCAATTACTCATTTTATCAAAATTAGAAATACAGAGACATAAGGATACATCTTTACCAAGAAATATTTTCCCTATCTAACAGAATCTTCAGCTGAACAAAATCCAGGATTAGGAGTAATCAAAATAATCAACAACATAATCAAGTTTAAGAGACAAGTTATTTGTTTCTGAAAGAAAATGATTTTAACAGTTGTTAAGTGGTGGGATATAATTTTAAACAAGTTATTGTATAATCAAACCTATTCGACAAATCCTTTTTTGCAATTATTCATTAGAACAATCACTTTAATGAGTTATTGAGTTTCTGCAATTTAGAATTTCTGGAATGGCTCTAATTAAAGGTCATCAATTTAAGCATTAATGCATATAGATTCAGAGACTATTTCAATAATGAATTAACATGGAAAGCTAACTTAATCTATTAAAAGCAGGAAACTGTTCTCTTTCCGCTTCACACTGAATAACTTAATAAGACCAACTAAGGAGTTGGAAAACAAATTACATCACTGCTTCTATACAAATCTTTTCCTGATAACAAATAAAAGCACACAAACCAGAGGCAAATATTTAATGAATGAAGGTATAAACCATGACTTACATTCTACGAAAAGTTCTATGACTGTATTGGCGACGCCATGTTCATTCTTAGCTTCACATCTGTAGTATCCTTCATCGTCAATGGTGACATTCTGAATGGTCAGGCGACACTCATTGCGATGATATTCCGTAATGAAGCGTTCATCACTTGGCAATGGCTCATCGTCCTGTGAGGTGAAAACATACCAATGAATTTCATTAAACATCAAATCTGCTCTAAGTTATTCAGAACTGGAAAAGTATCAAAAGATTTTAAATTAGTTGGTACAGAGACTTAATAATTTAGAGACAGCTTATTCTTTCTTTCATGATCCTTGCAATGCAAACACCCCCCTTGCAAAATAACCATTTACAGATGTGTGAAGTTTCAACCTATTTATTCTGTTGGGTTGTTTATGACTACCCAAGGTGCAAGGCCAATGCCTATTGAGTAATACAACTCTCCTTATTTTTCAAAAAGTCAAGCTAAAAATCCAACAAAACAAGCAAAATCAGATAATTTTGTTAAAGATCACACTGTGATATCTACTGAAGGTGATCATAGTAGACCCTGCATAAGTCTCAGTTAGATAACCTTTTTCTTAATATATATAACGGGTTTATATCGGGTCAACAATATTTCAGTTATGTTGTGATACCCGACTCTCAATGATGGAGGAAGACCCCATGCTCAATTACCCATAAGGGCTGGTCAAGCAAGGTAGAACCATCTGCATTCTGTGAGTCTGTCGGGAGACTACCTCTCATGCCATCACTGGGATTTGAACCTTGCAGAGAGGGGCGCTATGGGGTTCAATAATCAAATCCATTCAAAACATACCATAAACCATGTGATCTGTGGGGCTGGTTCGCCTGTTACCACACATGTAATAGTAACCGTTGTCCCTTCCTGTACATCAATGTGCTTCTGGAGGGTCGTAGTGAAACGGGGAGCTGCGAAAACTCCTTCACTAATCTCTTCTGGTTTCTCGGGGAACACAGTTTCTTCAGAAACTACGTCTTGAGGCACTTCTGGAAATAACCAAGATAAAACAAAAATTTTGAATGAAAGATGGGATGAATGGGTTAGTAGACAGTGGTCCAGAGGTAGAGCGTAGGCCTTTGGTCACAAGGGTTGTGGGTTCGAATGCCGTGAGAAGGGGGTTCTGCCTTCCGACCTTTCATCAATCCACATTTGGCACATGTACTTCTTATGATCCAGAAAGCAGAATCAAGAGTGAATCATATGTTGTAATATCTTGAATCGCAATCAATGTAAAGTAAGTAAGTATAAACTAATGGGTAAGTTTTGGAATACTGTGAAAACAAACATATGCTCACAACAGTTTTAGATTTTAAGTAACCAACCAACAAAACCTGCCATGCTATATGTATACCAAGGTTTTCATGTTTTGTGCAGTGGCAAAAATGTTTATTTAGGTCAAACCTCATGTCTTTATTTTTTGTGCACAGTCAAAATTGTTTATTTAACAGCCATAGCTCATTAATTTGTATTTCCTCATTTGGCTACAATATGTATGGTGTTTTATGCCATATCAACAATTTTTCTGTTATGTAATGGCTTTCCTGGATGCAAAAGTACTAGGCTAGGGCTCTGAAGTGACTTGCTTAAAGCCACTCCCACCAAACCAGAGGTATCAGTGAGGCTCAAATCTGAGACCTGCACAATCTAAGACCACCCCCTTCACCCCTGGGCCATGTCGGACCCTGATGTATGTGGTCAACAAAGGCTTAAATATCCTCAAAATATATACCTTCTTTAGGTTCCTGTTTGTCTTCAAGAGTTACTTCTACCATTTCTTCGGTCTTTACTGAAGTTGTCTCAACAATTGTCATGTCTTCTTTATCAGTCTCATCAACTATTTCTGCAACAAATACATAATATCAAAATCAGTAATAATTTGCAAACAGTTTAAAAGATGGTTTCAGTAAACAAATTGTTCCCTCCTGATTAAAAAGTAGATGTATTGCTTATGTTTTATGTTGAAGTGTTCTGTATATTATCTGTTCTGTTCTTTCACAGTTGTTTGTTTCTAGACTGTATCTTAGTTTTATACATTGCCAAGGTTTTAAATTGAAAACAAAAGCAGATTAGAGTTCAAGGATCCAATGCAAGACTAAATTAAGTTCTTCACAAAAAAGAAGCACTTCTTTTGTCCTGCATTGAACCCTCAGTTAACAAAACATAAACAATATTGTTTTCATGTGTCATTAGGTGAAGATTTTATAGAGTGTTCATTGCCTTTTATTGGGTAAAGCCTTCATACACAAAAAAGAAATAGCATAGTTTCCTTTTTTTCAAAATGAACTTAAAGAATGAAGCAGGTGTTTGGAATGAAGTATTGATTATAACAGAGATGAGAGGCCCAATGCCAAACAGTTCATAAAGAATAGACCGAATGTTATGCATGGGTCTTTTTAGCCACCAAGTATTTGAAATCAATCTTATTTTGAGAATATTTTTCGTAAAGAGTGCCAACAGTATATGGTCTAAAGGAGCACTACAGAAGTTAGCTATTGATATAATCCTCTTATTTGGACGTCTGATTAAGATGTTCTGCAAACCAGCAGACTATCTTACAGAGAAAACATAGCCCCTGATTTATTATACATTGTTCATGAAGCTTTGAATGAAAACAGTCTTATAATCTTATGTTTGGACACAATGGTTGAGCTAAATTTCAACCTTAACCAATTACCAAACAATAACGACATTTTACCACTTTGTTGCAGATGACTCTGAAAACATGGTGGGAAAAGAGAATTTGCTTGTAACAAGCATTTTTTCCTTTTCCCACAATGATTTCAGCCCTATCAGAAGATTATTTTCCAATTTCATCACACTTTGAAATGTCGTCTGCAAACTCTTTCAATTAGGGACAGTCGAAAATTTTGCGTTTGGTAAAGGGTTAAACAGTACATAAACCTTGCTAAAGACAGTTGGCATGTGATCTGCTTGGATAATGAATCGGTATATGTTAAATGTGTACTGTTGTTTTCATATTGGTGAGAGTATATGGTAACCGTGAAACTGCTTTATAGACAGAACAGGTAAATTGAAAGGAATAACACAAAGGTCAAATATGTATTGGTAAAGGCATGCATTTAACTAGAAGAACATGCATAGCTATTTTTTCTTTTAGATCTGAAAAATACAGAACAAAGTTATCAACCAATAAGCATATCTTATTCATATTTCTTAAAGTATCAATTAAACAAAATTTTGATTCTAAGCAATGTCCTAATGCATCTTTGACAACTCATTTTAGTGCATGTGAATCTTACTAAAACCAAAGCCGTAACACATTCCTTCAATCAGAGATTAACCTAACACATTAACAAAGAAAAATATTCCATTTACAAAAATATTATGCAAATGTGCCCCATTGATTCATTTCTTTAATCTTATTAAAAAGTCCTCTTTGAAATACATATAAGTGCAAGCAATAAGAGCAAGGTTAAGATACATAAGGTAGGTTTACTTACCAATTACTGTAAGATGACAGGTGGATGTTATGGTTCCAAAACGGTTTGTAACAACTACTTTGTACTCTCCTTCATCTTCAAGGAATACATCAGGAATCACAAGTTTGCTGAAGTCTTTTTCAATGGTCACAATGAAAGTTTCACTTTCTGTGACAGGCTCTTCATCAACATACCATGTGACCTCTACTTCAGTTTTAGACTCAAATTCAATTGTGAATTCCACAATTTCTTTTTCATAAACAGTGAGATCTGAAAGTGTGTTGATAAATCTTGGTCCTGTTTCAAAAACTTCTACTACTTTGGTAACAGTTTCTGTTTCGGTTTCAGTTGTGGTTTTGTCTGAGACAGTAATGTCCATGGTAACCTCATCTGGAACTTCTTCTAAAGGAATATCCATTGAAACTTTTTCTGTAGAAGTTGTTGTCTCTTTCACTTCCATTTCAGTTGGAATATCTATTTCTTCAGTCACTGTGGTTTCAATAGTTTCTTCAACTGTTTCTTTACTGTCTGTTTGAATTGTTTCCTTTACAACAGGTGTTATCTCCAGTGAAACACATGACGTGTTGTCTTCTGGAATTACTTCAAAGGGAATATCCATTGACACCTTTTCTGAAGAAGTAGTTGTTTCTTTGACTTCCACATCCACTGGAACTTCCACTTCCTGGGTAACTGTAGTTTGAATAGTTGTGTCCTCAACTGTTTCCTTGACATCAGTCTGAATTTCTGACTTGACATCTGGTTTTATATCAAGACTTATACTTGTAACATCCTGTGGTTGCTTTCCAATGACAATATCCATCGTAGTACTCTCAAGCTTCTCACTGAGTGGAACTTCAACAGTTACTTCCTCAGATGTTTCAGGTTTTTCTTTAATGTCTACCTCCATTTCAACAATTTCAGGTTTAGTGATATCTTTAGTTATTGTTTCAGTAATGGTTGTTTCATCAGATACTGATAAATCCATTGTGATTACCTCTTCTGGAGCTTCCTCCAAGGGAATATCTAATGAAACTTTTTCTGTAGATGTAGTTGTCTCTTTAACATCTACATCAAGAGGAATTTCTACTTCTTGTGAAATTGTTGTTTGGGTAGTTGTATCTTCAACAGTTTCCTTGACATCTGTTTGGATCTCAAATTTCACAACATCTGGTTTAACTTCAAGTGAAATTTCAGATACCTCTTGTGGTTGCTGTTCCACTTCAACTTGAGTGCTTTCTTTGATAATCTCTGACACTGTTGTTTCCTTCAAATCGACTTCAACTGATTCTGGTTCTGTTTCAATTAAAGGTTTTTCAGAAACTGGGATTTCCTCAGAAATGTCTTCAACAGTTTTCGGTTTATCACCAACATTGATTTCTAATGAAACACTCTCAAGTGCACCTTCTGGAGTAACTTTAACAACCTCACTTTCCATTTCTTCCATTTGAGCAGTCTCAGGTTTGTCGACTGTATTTGTGTCTTCCTCTGTAATCTCAACCTGAGTTTCAATTTCATTTTCATCTACAGAAGTAGGAACCAGTTCACCTCTAGATGCTTTCTCCAAAATATCTCGGGTTATTTCATCTGCAAATGCTTCAATGATCTCTGCAGATACTTGAGATGCCTGAACTTCCTTTGGTGAAGTCAGATCAATTTCAGCATGTGATGGCTGTTGATCTTCCACATATACCTTTTCAGGTAATGTTTCTGTTGTTTCCACATCTGTCTCAGAAACCTGTAAATCTATTGATTGTTCTTCCACTTGATCAGGCTGAGCTTCAATGTCAGCTGTAATAACCTCTGAAGTTTGTTCATCAGACTTTGTAGCGGCGACTAGTATATCCTTGGTTATTTCCTCAGCAAACTGGTCAATCATTTCAACAGGAATACTTGCACTTTCTTCAAACGTTTTATCTTGAATTGAAATATCCACTTTTGTGGTATCCACTTGAACCTCTGGGACTTCTGCTATGTCTTTTACAATTTCTTCCTTAGAATCAGAAATGTCCTCTGATGGTACTTCTGTTGCTGCCTGAGAGTCCATCTCCATTTCATCGATTGGAGCTCGAAATGGAATTTGGTCTTCTGTTATAACAGATTCTGCTAATTCATCTTCTTTCTCTTCAAGCAGTTTTTTCTCTTCTTCAAGATCCACTTCTGAAACATGGGATTCATCCTCTAATATCTCATTGTCTTCGGCAACCGCTGGAATTTCATCTTCAACAATTGGTATTGTTTTATGTTCAGGCACTGGTTCCTCACTAATTTGCTCTTCCTTTGGTTCTTCTGGTATACCCAAAGTATTTGCATCTGAAATATCAGTGACAGTTTGCTCAGTTTTGCTTACAAGTGTTTCAGTTGTTGCCGACTCCAAGTCATTAGGTTGAATTGTTTCATTTGATTCTAGTGGAAGAACATCAGTCAAATTTGTGACATCAGTTAGGTGTACCCCGACCTCTGTGGGAAGTACTTCTGATATAGTTTCTTCTGATTTTTCCTTATCAAGAATGGTTTCATCAGTAGAAATCTCGGTTGTTTTTTCCTCAACATCTGAAGGTATGTCTTTAACTGTTTCTGAGACAATGTCTTCACTTTCAGGTACAACTTCTGAGGGAACATCTTGAATTGACTGTTCTGCATCTTCAGATACTGATAATTCTTCGATTGTTGTTTCTATAGTTTCATGGACTGTTACATCAACTTCTTCAACAGCTGGTTGTTGGACATCACTTTCAATTTCCATTGAAACTGAAATTGGTTGTTTAACTGAAGTTGGCAGTTCTGTTGGTTGAACAATTATCTCCTCTGAGGTTGTGTGAGTTACTGTTTCTGGAACTTCAATTACATCTGAAATGCTCTCTTCCATTTTCTCTTCATGTACAACTGTAGTAATAGTTTCGTCTGAAATGATGTTTTCAGAAACATCAATTGTTGTTTCAAACACCTTCTCTTCATTAGCTGGTGTTATTTCTATTGATTCTTCAGTGGTGAAAACTTCTTCTGGAGCAACTGATACTGGTTGATCTACAGCAATTGTCTTCTTTTCTAATTCATCGATATTTTCTGGTTGCACCTGATCAACATTTACATCTGAGACTTCAATTGGTTCATCAGAAGTTTCAGTTTCAGTTACTTGTTCCACAAACGCTGACTCATTTTTGACAACAATAGTTTCACGAGTTTCTATGATGGTTTCCTCTTTAGGCACATCAATCTCTACCTCTGCAATAATTTTCTGGTCGTCATCATGTTTTTCAGAAGACAATTCTTCAACAGTGACAGGAACTTCTTCGGTAATTTCCAGAGTCTCTCTAGTGACTTCAATAGTTTCTTCCTCTTGTTTTTCTGTTTCCGTATCAACAGACAATATTTCAACTTCCTTCACTGTTATTTCTGATATGTCACTGTCAACCTCAGAAGGCTCTGGAGAATGAACAGTAATTGTTTCTCTTGTCTCTTCAATGGTTTCTTCTACTGGTTTATCAATTTCAGGCTTCATCTCTGTTATT
The DNA here is from genome assembly GCA_947846245.1 of Cerastoderma edule. Classification (NCBI taxonomy): domain Eukaryota; kingdom Metazoa; phylum Mollusca; class Bivalvia; order Cardiida; family Cardiidae; genus Cerastoderma; species Cerastoderma edule. Next base: position 378,215 of record OX401419.1, read on the forward strand.
TCCACTTGGTCACTTACCAAAGAAATTGTTTCTTCCTCTGTCTCAGTAGGCTGGTCACCATGGACATCAACTTCAATAGTCACTGCTTCCGTTGATATTAATGGAATTGTCTCCTCCTCTTGTGAGTCTATTTTCTGTGGTTTTGATTCATCCGTAACTATTTCAATAACTGACACCTCAGATTGTTGTGGCTGATCAGATTCAATTGTTTCTCTTACAATTTCAATTGTTTCTTCAACTGGCTTTTCAATTTCCATTTCTTCCTGTACCTCCTCATGTTCAACAGGTGTATCTTCGATAATTTCGTCTACAGTAACTTCAGTTGTGTCTTTAACTGCAGTCGCCTCAGTGGTAACACTAAAAACGGATTCAATATTTTCTTTTTGCACTTCTGAAACATCCAACACATTTTCTGACTCAGACTGCATTTCTTTAACGATTATTTGCTGTCTTTCAAAGACAACAACCTCTTCTTCTGGTGCTTTGATTTCAGTTTCTTCAGCTTTCTCTTCAGTTAATTCAATAACTTCTCTCTCAGAAATAACAATGTCGTCTAAAGGTGCAAGAACTTCTGATTCAACAGTTAAATCTAAAACAACTTCCTCCAATTGAGGTTTTTCTTTTTCTTCGACAACCATTTCAACTGTAGAAACAACTGTCGTTTGTTTTTCAGTTAATTCAACTGTTTGTTCTGTTTCTTGAGGTTGAACTATTAACTCTATTTCACTTATATCTGTACTAATGTCAGATTTCGGTTGAATGTCAATAGTTTCCCTGTGAGTTTCTGATACTGTAACATCTTCATCATTTTGCTCTTCTTGAACTTCAATGGTTTCTCTTACTACAGTATCTGTTTCAGTAAGAGTAACAGGAATTTCTAATTCAACCTGGTCGTCTTTCAATGGAGTTGTGTCCATGGTAATAGTTGATATTTCTGATGTTGGCTTTTCTATGACCATTTCAACCTTTTGAGTCTCTGGTTTGTCTTCAACAGTCATTTCTACAAGGGTGGTTTCTGTCTTTGGCTTAACTTCGAATTCTTCTACTGAAGTTTCTTTCTTTGGTTGTTCTAAGATCATTTCAAACTCTTGTCTTTGTGGTTTTTCTTTTATCTCCATTCCTATCACAGTTGTCTCTGTCTTATCCTCTTTCTTTGTCTTTTGCTGGACTTCGATCGTTTCTCTTACAATTGTTTCTGTTTCGATTTTTGAAACAGGGATTTCCACCTCAACCTGTTCCTCTTTGAGTGGAACTGACTCAATTGTAAAAGTTGAAATCTCTGATTTGGGTTTGTCTATAACCATTTCAACCATTTGCGTCTCAGACTTCTTGTCTTCAATCGTCATTTCTACAAGACTTGTCTTTTGCTTAGGCTGTAATTCCATTTCTACAACTGTAGATTCCTCTTTTTGTTGTTCTATAAACATTTCTACCTTTTGTGTCTGTGGTTTCTCTTTGAGCGTCAACTCTGTAACAGTTGTTTGAGACTCAGGTTCTTTCTTTTCAAGAACCATTTCTATCTTTTGACCCTCTGGTTTTTCTTGCACAGTCGTTTCAACAACAGTAGTCACTGGCTGAGGTTTCCCGATCTGTATCTCCACTGTTTGACTGACTCGTCTTTCAGACTTTGGTTGGTGCTCAACTTCTTCAGTCACTTGTGTCTCAATCACTGTCTCTACAGTATCAGGTCCCTGTTGTTGAATGGTCATTTCAACTTTGTGAGTCTCCTCTTCTTTACCTGTTACAGCCTCAACCACTTCAATGCTGCTGTCTTGATGAACCTCTTCAAATGCTGTAATGTATATCAATATTTGTTTAGATTTTTGCCTTAAATGTATCATTATACTCTATACTTACCACTCTACCAATAACAATTAGTGTATATATAGTTTTTATCACATGTTGTCATTTGAATTGAGAAATGTCAGCTAAAATGTGACAAGAGGTTTGGGTACATGTATGTTGTCTACTATATAAGGATTTGACAGGTTTGGTAAGCTTTCATGATTCCGCAAAAGAATCATTTCCGATTCAAGGGCTAAAGGGAAAGTATATGTTTCTATCTAATACAGCTGAGCTGATTTATAAAGTGTAAAAGGGACGGTAAGTTCTTCTATGGGTAGAAGGTGGGATATATACCAAACACTTACCAGTGTTAATCTTTAATTCCTCTGAATTGTTTAGCTTGTTTTGTGCCGCCTACTCCAACTAATAAGGGACCATACATATGAAACGGGCTTTTAAAGGGACTATGCAAATCAATGCTCAAATGCGTGTTGGAATGGAGAGAAAAGGGGGCCTTTGGGAATCTACTGAAACCATGAATAGCATGGTTTATAAAATTATAGGCTTCATATCATGGGTCAGCTAATGAGGTATGTCCCGTAAGGATTTGTCTAAAAACTGCAATGTGGTTTGGTAGGAAAAGAGTCAGACTCAAACTGGGTACACTAGGGTGATGGGTAACTATAACGTTACAAGGCTTAACAACTTCACATTGGTATTATAGGCGTCGCAATCGCACAACTTTGCATATTTGTGTACAAAGGGCTTTGTAAAACATTAATTAAAATTTCGTATTTTAGGACATAGGGGATGGAGAGAACATATATATGTGTATCATAGTTTTATCAAAACTAAACATATATGATATCAGACAGCGAATATATAACGATTCGCCACAATAACGATTCGCCACTAACGATTCGCCACAGGTTCATATAAGGATTCACCACAGAGTGATAACGATTCGCCACCCATTAATAACGATTCGCCACAAATTATAAATATTGCATTGTAGTATATATTGTTGATTTCAATAAACAAACATTATTCAAATTGGAAATCTTTATTTTATTGTCATTCCTTGTTTATATAAATAACAAACATTATTTGTATATACCGGTAGTCCATGGAAAAGTTGTCCCGTCATAGGTGTGAAAAATATCACAATTATCGATGGATTCGGTGTGGCTTTAATCATCGTACATTAAAGATTAGATAATACGACAGTGTTAATCATCTTCCTTAATTAATAGATAAGTGGATGTTGATTGAATGTTTAAAGACTTTCATTTTACCAAGTTTGTTAACTCAAATGTTATTTACAGAACCATTTACACTCAGCATGGTATAGTTATATACACAGCTATGCATACTGAGGGTAAATGTTCAATACGTCATACTTTCCTGAAAATATATAATAGCATCATATTCAAACTGCGTATTAACTAACTAGAGTTCAAACGCAAGCACCCTATTAATGTTATGCATACAGAATTTCATATAAAGGATTTGTTCATTATCATCTTAACCAAATACAGCAGGCAAATCAATATCTAATGAACTTCGTACAAACACATCATTTTGACCATAAAACCTGGTTAAAAAAGATGACACGTTTTCTGATATTTTCGTTTGAATATTTTTCATCAAAAGATTGCGTTCTGGAGAATAGAATTTGCACTCAGATATCAAATGTACTTTTATATCAGTGAAGTTAGCTTGGCAGTGTATGCACGGGCTTGATTTCCTCCTTATGTATTTTGGACTGGTTAAAATGTTTACAGAACTGATCGCATTGGCTATTTCTTGCTTTGTTGTGGCGTTCTTCCACAGCACTGACGGTCTCAATGTTCTGTGTGTATTTCTAAAACGGTCAAAATCACTGTCACTTAGAATTGTTTTTTCCCGTGATAGAGCATACGTATGTGCTACGGATCTTGAAACGATTTTCTTCGAAGATTTCGGGGAGAAATCCGTATTGGTCTTTGTACTGTTTTGAAATGAATAGATGAAGTCTGAAAGTAAATAACTCCTTGGAAAGATTCTCCGATGGCATGGAACACAGAGTTTGTAGGAAAGACAGTTTCCGCTTGTCGATATCAGCTTCCAATGGAAGCCAACCTAATAATCCCAATGCCATGTCGGTCCTAGTTCCTGTTGGCAAACATTGACGTCTTTGAGCACAGAGCCGCCACAGCTTTTCAATTCCAAGCAGGTCAACGGCGGAAATGCTGTGCCATAGCTCACAACCATAGAGTGCGGACGAAATCGCGATTGATTTGCATAGGGAGCCTTTCACTATTGGGTTGATGCTTTCTTGTTCACTTATATAGGTGCTTTAAAAAAGTAACTCCATTGAATAGATATTTAAGTTTCATGTTTCGTGAGTGATTGTATGTTTGATAAAGTAAAATAAATACATTGTTCATTTTTGTTTTCCTTGTAGTTAAATATTATCTTATAATAGACTGTTTTACCTTAATCCGTACCTGTTATTATAAAATACAACAACAGTTAAATTCGGTTGAGCTTTTATCATTAAATAGTGTTGCACAATCATCGCTGTTTTTAAGTTCAACACATTTTAGATTTATAACTGTTTCATAATTAAATCATAACTAAAGAACGACCCGTTAATTGGCCGTTAATTAGAAGATTTCGAAACTGTGGCTAATCATTATTGGTTTGTGGCGAATCGTTAATTGGCTTGTGGCGAATCGTTATCATTTGTGGCGAGTCGTTATTGTGGTGAGTCGTTATTGTGGCGAATCGTTACATTACCCAGACAGCAAATAACCCAGGAGCTTATACCTTGTTTTACTGATGAACATTTATGTTTGTAAGTGGTTATTGAATGTGCGTCTATATGTCAACAAATATTCCCTTAATATTAACTTTATTTTGACAATTCTTCAGCAGAAGACTAAAAACAATTATGTCTAACGAAAAAGGCATACTGTCAAAAAGAAGTAACTTCTTCATTTTGTCATAATGGTGTCGATTCACTCTTACGAAGGAAATGACAGATGTGACACCCTAAATGCTCAATTGTTGTTTATTATGTAAGAAATTATCATGAAATACATGTGAGGAGTTCATTAGACAACTTTTATAGGGCGACACAGTACATTGTATAAAAACATAGTAACTGGAAATATGCAACAATAATTGATACATAATAAACATATAACAGCATTAATGGCATATCTCATACACATATGTTGTACACAAGTGAAGATGGTACAGTGAACATTATTAACGGAATATCTATAAATATCTATACATGTTGAAATAAATGTGTGCAGCGTGCGACCTTTATATTGATTCAACTTAAGAAGCATGCATTTAACGAATAGTATGTTGAATGTTGTCTCTGCAGACGATCCATATCAAGAATTTTTCACTATTAGTACATTTTTCCCAAAAGAAAATATTTGACTTTTTTTAGCTATGTTTATACAACAAAACTGACCGAGTCTACTAAACAACACAAACCATTGAAAACCGCGTCTTGGATACTACGTCTGCTATAGCAGTAGATTTCGGAGTCCCAAAAGTAATTAAGCTTGTTAACAGATGTTATCAACTCCTGAGCGCGATTTTTCTTTCTTTCAAGTAACGGTATGAGATAACGGTTCAACTGCAGAGACTGATGAGAGGATAAAACATATGCAACCAATACTCACGAACAACTGTAACGTAGGCGGATGTAGTTGCGGTTCCATATTCATTTGTAGCCTCGACCCAGTACTCTCCCTCATCTTCTGGGTAGACCTCTAGAACAGTGATTGTACAGCGGCCATCCTCCTCAAATGTTGTGTGTACGTCTTCAGATGGGGAAAGCTGCTCATCATCGACAAACCAGGTTATGGTCGGTGTCGGGTTGCCCCTGACAACTGCCTCAAGGTGAAGGTTACTTTTCTCAATTAAGGTTTCATCTTTCAGTGGAAGAATAAAGACTGGTCGCTCATGTTGCAACTCGGATATTTCAACTGTTTCTTCCTCTAGATCATGAGTGACATGTTCAACAACGGTTTCCTCGTCTTCTCCTTCATGCATACCAAATGTAACTGTGACAACATCATGATCTGGTTCCTTCAATTCAATATCAAGTCCAGAAGTTTCTCTCGGTTCCTTGTTAACAGCAATTTCTGTCTTGAATGTTTCAATTGGCTGCTCCTTCTGATCAGACTCAAACTGTTCAACAGTTTCCGGTTTAGATTCTTCCAATGGTACAACAACATCACTCACATCCCCTGTGTCTTGTCCTTCTTCTTGGATTTCAACTGATTGAGTCTGTTCAATAATTTCTTGGACAACACCAGTTGTGTACTTTTCAGACTCTTTAGTTTCGGTCTTAGCAACTTCGATGACTAATTCAGAAATCTGACCTTTTTCTGGGGATTCATCTTTAACTTCTGTTACTTCAGATGGCTCAAGTGTTTCTTGAATGATTGATACTTTGTATTCATCTGGTAGCTTTGAGTCAGGTTTTTCAATTTCAAGGACGACTTCAGAAACATCGCTTACCTCAGGCGATTTTACCCTGACATCTATAACTTCTAACTGTTCAACGCCTTCTTCAGCAGTGTCTACCTTGTATTCTTCAGGTGTTTCAGATTCGGGTTTGATAATGACTGAAGCAATGTCAGAAATATCTCCTTCTACAGGTGATTGCACTCTAACATCAGTCACTTCTGTTGGTTCAACTCCTTCTTCAGCAGTGTCTACCCTGTATTCTTCAGGTTTATCTGATTCTGGTATTACCGTGACTGAATCAATGGCAGAAATCTCTCCTTCAACAGGTGACTGGACTCTTACATCTGTTACTTCAGATGGTTCAACTCCTTCTTCAGCAGTGTCTACTCTGTATTCTTCAGGTTTATCTGATTCTGGTATGACAGTGACCGAATCAATGGCAGAAATATCTCCTTCAACAGGTGACTGGACTCTAACATCAGTCACTTCTGTTGGTTCAATTCCTTCTTCAGCGGTGCCTACCCGGTATTCTTCAGGTTTATCTGATTCTGGTTTAACTGTGACTGAATCAATGGCAGAAATCTCTCCTTCTACAGGTGACTGCACTCTAACATCAGCCACTTCTGTTGGTTCAACTGCTTCTTCAGCAGTGTCTACCCTGTATGTCTCAGGTGTGTCAGATTCTGGTTTGACAATGACCGAATCAATGTCAGAAATATCTCCTTCTACAGGTGACTGGACTCTCACATCAGTTACTTCAGATGGTTCAACTCCTTCTTCAGCAGTGTCTACCCTATATTCTTCAGGTTTATCTGCTTCTGGTTTAACAGTGACTGAATCAATAGCAGAAATATCTCCTTCTACAGGTGACTGCACATGAACATCAGTCACCTCTGTTTTGTCAACACCTTCTTCAAGAGTGTCTACCCTGTTTTCTTCAGGTTTATCTGCTTCTGGTTTAACAGTAACTGAATCAATTTCAGAAATATCTCCTTCTACAGGTGACTGGACTTGAACATCTGCAACATCTGGTTTTTCAAAATCTTCTTCAATGGATTCAACTTTGAAAGTGTCTGGTGTTTTTGTCTCCGGGTGCGCCATATCAACCACAATCTCAGAAGCTTCGGTTGCCTCTGGGGATTGTGACTCAAGTAGTACAACTTCTTGTTCATCCCCTTCCTGCTTGGCAAGGTCTACTTTGAACTCCTCAAGCTCTGAACTTGGTTTTGTAACATCGACCTGAACTTCAGTAATTTCACCTAATTCTGGAGATTTCACTCTGATTTGCGATATTTCTGGTTGATCGACTCCTTCAATGACCATATCAATTTGGTATTGCTCCAAGTCTTTTGGTTTTGTTTCTACAACTTCAGTGAATATTTCTGTGGTCTGCACAGTCTCAAAAACTGGTTGAGGAACATCAGATACTTCTTGTTTGTCAAGTTTATCCATTTCAGGTTCAACTTTGACTTCATTTGGTTGTTTTGTATCTGGTTTTATAACTTCAATTTCAAACTCGGTGGTTTTAGTAGTCTCAGGCACCGTTTCCTCTACATCCACCACTTCTGCCTGCTCTAATGTATCAATATCAACCTGAATCTTTGATTCCTGTTGTTGAACCAGCTCTGCAGAACTCGCATCTGAGACAATCTCTATTGCAGCAGTGGTTTCTGTAACTGTTTCAGACACATTCTCTATTTCTGGTATATCAATGGAATCCAATGCCGGTTCGACTTTTGATATACTTTGAGATTCAGGTTTAACTGTTATCTCTTCAGAAACAATTTCTGTTGATGTCACAGTTTCGGTTGTGGTTTCAGAGACAGTAATAGTTTCATCTTCAGGTCTTACTTCTATTTCTAATTCAACCTTTGTTTCCTCAGGCTGTTTTCTTTCAGATTCCTCAACATCGGGAATAATTTCTTTCTCAGTTGTTGTTTCAGTGGTCACTTCTGTTACCTCAATATCATCAGGTTGAGTTTCTTCTTCCAATGCAACAGTTGTTGTCTCTTCTGGTTGTATAGGACTTGTTTGTATGATTTCCATAACAACCTCACTCTGTTTTCCAGTCTGTTCATCATCAGGCTGAATATCTGTCACTGTTGGTTGATCTGAAATGTCTTCAACAATTTCAACTTTGAATTGTTTACTCTCTGTGGATGTCACCTTAGTAACAGTCAATTCCATGTCTTCTTGTTGAAGTGAAACTTCTTCTTCCGGTTTGACTTCAGAAACGTCAGGTTGTTGTATGGTTTCGAAGGAAACTTCAGTTTTGTACTCTCCAGGCTGTTTTGAATCTACCTGCATAACGTCTGAATCAACTTCCTTAATTTGTGGTTCACTTGACTCAGTTACTGCAATAGAAGTAGTTTCAACTGTTGTTAGGCTCAATTCAACTGTATCAGCTTTTACCTCAGGTATTTCCTTTTCAGGTCTAACCATTTCAATTTTTTGCACATCCTCTGTAATTTGTTCTGGTGCTTGCTCTTGAACATCAAATACTTCTGGTTGTTCCAGTTGTGCCAAAACAATTTCAGATTTAGTTTCTTGGGTAGTTATATCCGGTTGAGCTAAAACAGTGATTTCTACTTGTTCGGGTAGAGATTGTTGGTTCTCCTCAGGGACATCGGAAACTTCTGGCTTTTCTGTTGTAGCAAAAACCACCTCTGTTTTGTATTCAGGTTTCTGAGCCTCTGTCTTCAAAAGAGTGTCCATCTCTATGGTTGCTGTAACATTGTCAATCTCAGATGATGAAACTTCAACAAAGTCAGGTTGATCTTCTCCTTCAATGACTTCCTCCACTTTGGTTTCCTGTGGGACATCTGTACCACTTTTTTCTGTATCTTCAACCTCTTCAATTGGAGACACAATTTCAGTAATTTCTGGAGTCACCTCAGAGATGGTTTCATCTTTGGTTTCTTCCACAGCCAGTTCTATTTGGTATTCAGTTGTGTCTTTTTCAGGTATTTCCTCAATCTGTAAATAAATGCAAGCATACAAAACATTTAAACTGTTATATTATTTCAGCTTCTCATCCTGAAATCAACTCAATATAAACAATACAGAGCTAAATGAAAGTAAGAATTCATATATAACAAATAAGTGCCAAGATGGATTAACATACATAATCAATGCAATCCGTTTCTACTGATAGTGAACTTAATAGCTGTGACTTTGAGCTTATAACAACACCATCAATGTCTTTATCTTTATCTAACAGGCTATGCTTTAATTGATGAAAAAGAAGTACAGAAGTAGTTTTTGCACACTGTTACTACACTCACCTTCAATTCTTCTTCAGGAACAAGAACCTCAGGAGAAGCTGATGAGATGTCAGAGACGTCTGCTTCATTACACTGGTCTTCGTGGAGGCTGGACCTCATTATTTCATCATGGCGGAGCTCAGTCTCAGCAATGTCAGCCTCAAGGTCGTCTTTAACACCTAAAATAACAAAAGAAAAACATCATCAATTCATTTTTAATAAATATAAAGTCATTTTACTGTCTAAACTCTATCAATGAACAATGTTTCAATTTTGGGTACTTATTTATTTCGATTATCTCGAACAGGATAGGCTGTTAAGGTTTGCATTTAGGACTGACTCATGGTTAATAAGAAGCTTTTTAACACGAGAGCTGAATGAGTTACACAATTTGAATAAGTATTATTTCCATTACTATTGCTAGCATTATCATTATTATTATTGCATGAGAAAAGACGACAAAAACCATATATCTGGAAAATATATTTTAACCACTGATTTGAGTGACAAATTCAGTTTCATAGAACTCCACTAGTATTTAGTATGATATCAACATATATCATTTAGAATGGTAGAAATTGAAAAGAATATGTTGCTATAGAATTGTACCCTCGCCGAGTCACCTTTTGGAGGTGTGGGATGGTGCGGTGAAATTTGAGACATGGCTTGACACTGCCTCAAAATATACAGTTTCCCCACAAGTGCAAGTAAAGGTGTTTTGTCCCAGAAACTGTAAATATGTGATAACAATAAACTTGTTTGGGATGGTAAATTCGAATTTTGCCAGTCAGACTTTACACTCTATTTAAAAATGATGAAAAAACTTTCTCACCAGAGAAAATAGAATGTATGCGGTCTTGCATTTCCTGCATCTCGTCGATCATTTGTTGTCTAGCAGCAGAGACCTCCACATCAGAGTCCAGATACTGTCCTGGAGACATAGCTTCCTGGGAGGATTGTACAGAGTCAGATGCTTCCTCTGTGTCAGCAAGGTATTCATAGGCTGGAATAATGAATGGTTTATTACATTGGCGTGAATCAATTGTTGAAGGTTATCTTTGTTGAATGTGTTTTACACATCGTTAACAATCTGTCTGTTGTACATAGATTGTGGTGCATTGGACAACATAGATTGAGAAATACCCCTTACTTAAATGTCAATAAGGGCTTGAAGAATCATTCACAATCTGTATTACAATAGTTGTATTTCAGGTCATATACTTTATACAAGCTGCAAATTAAATGTTCTATTTTGTATGCAGTTGAATGCCATGTCAATAACTTTTCGGTGATGATACAGTATTCATCAGCACTAGACAATGGCTTTGAAGTTTATTGCCCAAAGAAACTCACACAAAACTAGAGTTGACATTGGGGATCAAACTCAGGACTCGTGAGTAACTAGTTTTCTAATTAAGGCATGCAAGATCGTTTCATCATTAGTGTTCCAAAATATTTACCAAACCTGCAGGATGCTTTAATCCATGAGCATCATTATTAATGGTGAGATAATTCAATTATGTTGCATTGACTTCTTCAAGCCTCAAAAAACTTATTCTATGTAGTGCAGATTTCTGCCTATAATATATGAGGTTGCGCTAACTTGATTAAAGCAGAGATAACAGAAAAGTGTCTATCGACATGAAAACAAACCAGATTTTCACATGATCAATTCTGATACAATTAATCATGTTTCAACATCAATCTAATACAACATGATTGGGTTTATTATTTCATAAGGAAAGACCAAATCAAACTCACATTCAACTTCTAATGTTGCCATTGAAACAGCTTTTCCCCTTTCATTTTCAGCTACACAACGGTATTCACCAGCATCTTGTGGGAATACTTCAACAATCAGCAAGGTACATTTACCAGACTCGGGCTCAAAACTGATCCTGAAAAGAGATGGCAGTGTAACATTTAGAGGAAACACCCCTAAAGCAAATAACATTTCAAAGAACAAATAGGTCTTGAGAATTCTACTCTATTAACTGACTTAACTCACACCAATTTTCTTATGCACCAATTTCAGTTAAGGGAGTGATTTTTACATTGAACATGAACTATTTATCTTCTAATGTCATATAGAAGTCACAAATAAATATTTATTCAACCATATTACCTCCGATGAAGCTTGATCAAATCTTCCATTATTGTATTTCCGTTCAATACGACTATTCATAACTTGTCATTGCATTTATACAGTAGATTTATCTAACATTTCTAGCATTCATAATTTTAAAGTAGCCTTATATGAGACACAATATCCTTAAAAATAATTTAAATGACTATAGTAGCAAAAATGCATAAAGCAACTGTTGAAAGCACTGATGGTTTGACAAACCTGAAATCCTGGTTTTCTGCGATTGGTTTTTCGTCATGGTACCAGGAAACAACTGGTGTGGGCTCTGCTGTGACTTCACAGAAGAATTTAGCTTCCTCTCCATCCATAACCTTCAGAGAGGTCAGTCCCCAGGTAAACTGCGGGGCTCCCTCTTCAACGGAGTCAAGGGTGTCGAAGATTTCTTCTGTTGTTGGAGCCAACAGGACAACCTTCTCATCCGGACTGGATTGCTTTGGAACACCTTCTTCCATTGGGATCTTTATTTCAATCTCTTCCATGGGTTTAGGTTTCCCAACAATGTCAAATTGAATCTCCTCTTTGTGGATTTCGGTGCTTTCAGGTTCCAGTTGAGTTTCTTCTATCGTCTCTGTTGTCTTTGTGATTGTCTCTGTGACTGTTTCTGTTGGCAAAGTGATCTCCATTTGTACAGTTTCAGGTTTCTTGGTAATATCCAGTACTATTTCATCCTTGTGGGTCTCTTCAACTGTAGGCACCTCAATTGTCTGTGTAACAGTCTCAGTGATATCTGTCTTTGTAACCTCAGTCACTTCTGGCGCTTCTTTTTCCTTGATTTCTATTTCAAATTGAACAGCTTCAGGCTGCCTTTCTTGAGTTTCCAGAGTAATTTCTTGCTTATAAATCTCGTCTTTCTCTGGAACTTGGCTTGTGACTTTTGTTGTAATTTCTGTAGTCTCAATGTGTGTAACTTCCCTTTTTTCAGGTACTTCTTTTTCCTTTGGTATTTCAATGATCATCTCAATCTGTTCAGTTGGTTTTTCCTGAACATCCAATTGAACTTCCTGTTTCTGTGTTTCAGTAACCACAGGAACAGTTACAGTTGTTGTCTCTGTAATTTCTGTTTTTTCTGTTGTGGATACCTCTTGAGTCTCAGGTATCTCCTTTTCCTTAGGCACCTGGATGATCATGGTCACTTCTTCAGATGGCTTTTCCTGCACATCCAGAGTGATTTCTTTTTTGTAGGTATCTGTGACTAGCGGTACATTGACAGTTGTCCTTTCCGTTACTTCAGTCTGTTCTGTTGAGGTTATCTCTTTTATTTCTGTAACCTCTCTCTCACTTACATCTATAGTCATGGTAACTTCTGATGAAGGTTGTTGTTCATCTGCTTCCAAGCTTTCCTCACTTTGGGGTGTCTCTGTCACTTCTGGCGCTTCTTTTTCCTTGATTTCTATTTCAAATTGAACAGCTTCAGGCTGCCTTTCTTGAGTTTCCAGAGTAATTTCTTGCTTATAAATCTCGTCTTTCTCTGGAACTTGGCTTGTGACTTTTGTTGTAATTTCTGTAGTCTCGATGTGTGTAACTTCCCTTTTTTCAGGTACTTCTTTTTCTTTTGGTATTTCAATGATCATCTCAATCTGTTCAGTTGGTTTTTCCTGAACATCCAATTGAACTTCCTGTTTCTGTGTTTCAGTTACCACAGGAACAGTTACAGTTGTTGTCTCTGTAATTTCTGTTTTTTCTGTTGTGGATACCTCTTGGGTCTCAGGTATCTCCTTTTCCTTAGGTACCTGGATGATCATGGTCACTTCTTCAGATGGTTTTTCCTGCACATCCAGAGTGACTTCTTTTTTGTAGGTATCTGTGACTAGTGGTACATTGACAGTTGTCCTTTCTGTTACTTCCGTCTGTTCTGTTGAGGTTATCTCTTTTATTTCTGTTACCTCTCTCTCACTTACATCGATAGTCATGGTTACCTCTGATGAAGGTTGTTGTTCATCTGTTTCCATGCTTTCCTCACTTTGGGGTGTTTCTTCAACTTCGGGGACATAGTAAGATTCAGTGACCTTTTCAGAGACCTGTTCAATTTCCCTGACTTGTTCAGTTTCTGGAACCTGCTTTTCTGATGGTTGCATTTGAACAATCAACTGAACTTGTTCAGTAGGTCTTCCCTTGACATCAAGAGTGACTTCCTCTTTATGAGTTTCATTGATCTGTGGCACAGTATGCTCTGTAATTGATTGTTTAGTGACTGTTTCAATTTCTACTGTTTCCGTTACAGTAGGGGCAGTACCAGCCACCTCGATTTCAACACCAGCTGTCTCAGTTGGTAACTTAACAATTTCAATTGTTTGCCTTTCAGATATCTTGATTTCATCTTCAGGAGCCTGTGTTTCCTTGTCTGGTACCGGTGTAACAGTGATTGTTTCACGTTCGGTAACTTCCATAGGCTGCATTGGAGCTGGTGTTTCTGCTTCCTTTGGAGCAGATTCTACTGGAGAAAGAGGTTGTGTTTCAACCTGAAACACCAATTCTTGTTCCATTTTTGGTTGACTTTCAATTTCAAACGACACCTCCTGTTTATGAGTCTCCACTGGTTTGACTTCTTCAGGTTTGTCTTTTGTAATGATTTCTATTGTCTCTCTTGTCTCTTCAATCATTTCCTCTTCTGGTCTGGGAATCTGAACAGGTTCTTCTGGGGCTTTAATTGTCAAATCTGTTGTTGTTGTCTCTGTCTTTGCAACAACAATTTCAGTAGGCTTTGGCTTTTGGGTCATGAATGCTTCCTGAATTTCTACTTCAATTCTTTTAGTCTGTGTTTGTGTTGTGTCTTTGGTTACAACAGTTGTTTCGGTTGTGGTTTTTGGAACTTTGACATGAAGCTCTACTTCCTGTGGCTGTGGTGCATTGACAATCTCAATTGTCTCTTTATGCATCTCTGGAACCTCAGGTTCAATTTCCTTGAACTTCAGTTTCTTTGTCACAGTTGTGGTTGATGTCTCTGTTCCAGAAATCACGTCCTTCTCCACAGGTTTCTCAGGAACTTCAAATGTCATCTCAACTGGAGCTGGCCCGCCTGGAGTATCAAAGGTGATGGTGGTTTTCCTTGTCTCAGGACCTTCCTTTATCTGGGGGACTTCCTCAGGCTGTAATATACAAACAATAGCATATGTACTGTTTTTTACATCCATTTTTATGTCATACTGTGATGACTGACTCATCATGAATGGAGGAAGATCCCAATCTAAATTTATTTATGAAAGTTTTATAGTAAGAATGTGTGAATGAAAGTGTAAGAGTATACATCATCTTGTACGTTGTAGTTATTTCAAGATTTGCTGATGTGTTTTAGAGCAAGGCAATCTTCGTTTCATGAACCATTCCACATGTTTTACAATATTTCTTTATTTGAGCATTTGGGATGGGTGATTTTTCAATTGGTAAAAAAGCAGACAAAAAAGTACTCATTGTATGTGGAGGAGTGAGTTAAAAGATTGTGTTTCCCCAGATTCATTTCAGAGGCTAGTAAAACGTTTTCAATGACAGATATCTCATACATACCTGAGATTGACTTGTTATAGTGGTGAATGTTGTCGTTTCCTTCACAACGTCAGTGGAAACTGGAGTTGTTGTCTTTGGTACACCAAATCTAATCTCAACTTGCTGTGGCCTCGTAGGTTTGCCATCAACTTCTATTGTCTGTGCATAGGTCTTTTGTTCAGGTTTGACAACCATCTGTTTGTCAATTCTTACAGCTTCAGTGTGAGTTGTCTCTTCTGGTACCATCATTTCATCAGGCTGTGTCTGTTCTATCTGATAGGTCTGTGTAACACGAGTTGTCTCCGGAACTTCAGGTTTCTTGGGTCCCTCGTGTTGGATCTCTATGGTCTCTCTGTGAGTCTCTGCACTAGGAACTTCTTCCTCAGGGCCTGTACATAGGAAGTTTAGAAAATGATTAATACATAACACTTTATATAAGTCTATAAACATCTTATAGGTAGATATGAGAAATATGATGATCAAAGGGCAAAAATTCTGTCTGGTATAGTGCATGAGATTACTGAATGCAAACTGATTGATTTTAGCACAGTAATCTGTTGAATGAATGAAGAAACAAACTGGTGAACCACTTTTGATTAATAACGGATTTTAAACCCTATCTTATTTATCTGATAATAAGAAACATATTATATATACGATGTTTAGTACAGAAATTGTAACCGTTTTACTTTTTACACAAAACGTTGTGTAACACTTACCAAACACAGTTAGTCTGCACGTAGTAATGGACTCTCCAATACGGTTGATAGCAGTACAGGTATATTCTCCCTCATCCTCTGGAAACACCTCGATAATCACCAGTACACTCACATTCCTGTTATAGTCAATGATGATGTCAAAATCATCACTCTTCACAACCTCCTGACCATTGTGGAACCATCTTATCCTAGGTGATGGACGTCCACGGAAACTAACAGTCAGTTCCACGCGTTGTCCGTCTTTGACAGCAGTTGGCTTCAGGAGTTGGGTGAACTCTGGAGCAAAAAGTTGTTCCTGTGGGATTTCGTCCTCACTGGTGAAGTAGTAGTCCGATTCGAACATAGGTCGCTTCACCATGGTCTCATCCTCTGATGTGTAGACTGTACGCTCTACCTGACGAGTGACAGGTGTCGGCTCGGGCTCTAGCTCGAAGTCCATTGTCTTTTTGGCTATAAATTGAATAGAGGAAAATAACCGTTAGATCTCAATTAAGCTGGCAACTGAACAAAGAGAGCCAGAAAATATTTTACCTAAAACAAGTACAGTTCAACCTGTGTTAAGCAAAAATCCTTTTAAGCAGCCAACCTGCCTTAAAGAACCACTTCAGAAAGTCCCATTGTTGGATTGATAGTGTACATAAATTTGTGTTTAGCAGCCAACCTGTCTTAAAAAGCCAATTTTCTCAGTTCCATAGGCTGGCCTCTAAATACA
This sequence comes from Cerastoderma edule, assembly GCA_947846245.1. Lineage (NCBI taxonomy): Eukaryota > Metazoa > Mollusca > Bivalvia > Cardiida > Cardiidae > Cerastoderma > Cerastoderma edule. The sequence continues at coordinate 394,799 of OX401419.1, forward strand.
AGTTTGTATTAATTTTGGTCCAATACCCTCCAAGCTTACTTTTTCAGTTCAAAAAATGCAAATAAGAATACTTGTGATGAAATTTCTACTGATATATCTCAATTATATTCTCGACAGTGTAAGTTGTTTGTTATATCTACACTTTGATAAAAAGCACATTAACACCATGTATAAATAAACATCATTATAATCTTTGCTTTCACAGGGTTTCCTTAAAATCAATTTATTTACCACCTAAAATATAAGTCTCTGGAATCTGGTTCTCTGTTATCTTAACCCTTTCCCAAACAAAATCGACATTTGACCACTTTGTTGCAGACGACTTTAGAAAACATTGAGGTAAAAGGAAAAGTTGCTCGTGACGAGCAATTTTTCTTTTCCCACAATGTTTTCTGTCTTATCAGAAGATTATTTTAAAATTTCATCACATTTTGAAATGTCATCTGCAAACTCTTTCAATTTTGGACAGTCTAAAATTTTGCGTTTGGGAAAGGGTTAACCAATTTATACTGTCATTTATTATTCGGAGACAAAGCCAACATAACGAGGAAAATGCAACAAAAGATAATTATCATAAAGGCTTTCAAAATTGCATGTTTGTCTTACGTGTAATATGTAGAGAAGTCTTGCAGGTAACTACGCCTGTGTCATTTTCTGCTTTGCACACATAGTCTCCCGTGTCATCAGGGACTGTATTGAATATGATCAATGTGCACACATTCTCCTCGAGGATGATCTGTATCCTAGGAGACGGCTCCAGTGGGGAATCATTCATGTACCAGGTAATGGTTGGCATGGGCTCGCCAGTAACCTCGATCTCGAGTCTGTAATAGAAGTCAAGGGTGATATTAGAGAAGATCACCAGATAACAGTGATAAAGTATAAAAACAAATAAGTGCTATCTATCTTTGTGTCTTACAAAATGCAGCAGAAACCAATGGGAACTTGCTTAATACTAGTTTAACAATATCCTTTCTATATTGTTTCCTTAAATATTTCGCATTGGATACATCAAAGTGGTCAATAGGAGGGACCTAACCTTGTGCATTTAGATATAAAAAATACAATCCTTGAAACAGAAATTCCTTGAATGTGTACCCATAAAAGACCAATTCCTTACCTTGCAACACTGCCTTCTGGTAGCTCCAAGTTGGTTACTAAAGGTCGTACAAACTCAGGAGCTTGTTTTGGTGCTGTTACTTGATCTTCCTCCATGCTTGCGTCTGGCACGTCTACAGGAGATTCAGGCATATCAGAAGGCTCATCAGCAGCAACTATAGAATGTAAAAAAGTGTGTATCAAACAATCATCATTGACATTTATGAAATATAATAACACATTCCCTCTTGATATATATTAATTGGCCATTCTAACTTAGGAAATTTTGTGACATGATCAAATTGAAAGGTAAAGCAAGAAAAAAAAAGTGAAGTATGTAAAACCATATCTTTGCATCATATTTTGTAGTGTGATTAAAGGGCAAATTTCCTTTTAATGATTTTGTTTTTGCCACTGTGATTCCACAAACTCTTGTTCTTTTGTATTGAAATAAGTTAATATCAAATAAAACATACGGTAATCATAATTTGTAATACATTGATATCCCTAGGCAGAGTAACATCTCAAAACAAGTGACATATTTGATAGTTACATTTACTCACTCTTTGTAAATCATCAGGAAATAAATCATTATTCACATTTCATAATTCGAATCATTCTTAAAATTACTACTTTGTTAACCAATGTAGTTTAAAGATGTAGATGATAAGAAATATGTTAAACATTTATCAACAATACCTTCAACAAGAAGATTTGCTGTGGTGACTGACTCTCCGTAAGGGTTGACAGCTCTACATGCATATTCTCCTGCATCCTCAGGGAACACTTCTGGGATATCCATTGAGCAAACTCCACTGGTAGAGTCATAGGCAGGCATGAAGTCAGAGCTAGGGGAAATCTCGACACCTTCTCTAAACCATGTTATCGTGGGTTGTGGTGTTCCAATCAATTTACATGTTAGAACAGCTCTTTCACCATCAAAGACAACCTGTGGTTGCAGAAGTTCCACAAAATCTGGAGGAACTTGTTCAACCATTTCTTCTTGGTCGACTGGTTCATACATATCCTCTACAATGATCTCTTTCTTCTCACGAGGGGCTTCTTCGTCATCTTTTGCCTTGGTCTTGTCAACAACTTCATCTTCTGGTTTAAAGTCAGGTAATTCAGAATCCCTTTTCACTTTGTCAGGGATCAAAGTATCCTCTTGAACAGTCTGGCCTTCAGGTTCTTCTGGTTGTTCTTGAGTAATAATCTCAACATCAAACTCAGGTTCATCTGCTACTTTCTCTTCTACAATAGACTTCGGTTTGGGTCTGTCTATTTTTGTTGCTTTAACAGAGGGCTCAAGAATCTCTTCTTCAACCTCTGGCTCCATTTCCTCAACAACAGACTCTTCTTCTGGCTTCACCGGAGTAGCCTCCATAAAGTCTGGTGATGGGGATCTGGGTTTGGTCTCTACAAGTGGGACAGGTTTAGGCCTTTCTATAGTATCAGGTTTGAGTTCTGTCTCAGTAACCTCATATGCAGGTTCAGGTTTCACAAGCTTGACTTCAACAGCTGGTTCTTCAGCAACTTCAGCTGGAAGTTCTTCCTCGGCCTCATCCACTTGCTTTTGCAATTCAACGACAAATTCTGGAGAAGGCGATCTTGTTTTCTTCACCTCTTCCAAAGGTACAACCTTTGGCCTTTCAATATTATCAGGCTTGAGTTCTGTTTCAACAACTTCAAATTCAGGCTTTGGCTTTTCTAACTTTACCTCAATGGTTGTTTCTTCAGTAACTTCTTCTAGAAGCTCTTCATCAGGCTGTTCAATTTGCTTTTGAACTTCAACAACAAATTCTGGGGATGGAGACCTTGGCTTCTTGGTCTCTTCAACTGGGATGAGCTTAGGTCGTTCAATGACATCAGGCTTGAGATCTAATTCAATAACCTCATATTCCTGCTTAGGCTTCACTAATTTGACTTCAACAGTTGTCTCTTCAGTAACCTCAGGTTTGGGCTCCTCTTCTGGTTCTCCAATTTGTTTTTGAACTTCAACAACAAAGTCTGGTGAAGGAGGCCTTGGTTTCTTTGCCTCTTCGAGAGGAACAGGTTTTGGCCGATCAATGACATCTTGCTTGACCTCTTCTTCATCTATTTCCATTTCCTCCTCGGGTACACACTCTACATCCTTTACAGTTTCATCAGTAATGACTTCATCAGATTTTGGTTCTGTCTCCTCCTCTTCAACAGGGAGTACAGCCAGCGTTGCCCTTGTGACTGCATCTCCAGCAGGGTTATGAGCCACACATACATATTCACCTTCGTCTTCAGGGAACACCTCGACTATCAAGAGATTAATATCCCCAGTGTCAGGATTATAGGTCACTACAAACTCCTCATCATGGTCAATGTTTTTACCATTATGGTACCATGAAATCTGTGGCATAGGCTTTCCAGTGACCTTGCAGGGAAGACGGAGTTCTTGTCCGTCTATAGCTTGCATGGATTGTATTGGGACCACAAAGTTTGGTGGTACCATGGTCTCTGTTGGCGAAGGTGGAACATCGGCAGTGGTTCCTGGCTGCTGTGGCATGGTTATTTCCTCTGTTGCAGGTTCTATAATATATGAAATATCCACATTGACATCTCAATTATTTTTTTTCACTTTATATTCTATGGCTCAATTAGGAAAGCCATACCCATAGGTTATTTATAAGCATTAAAATCACAGAACATTATAATATGTGAAATAACTAATTATAGGCCAAATGCTCCTACCTTCATGATTGTTTCATTGTTGCTGAAATGGCTTTCAAATCATAGCTTTTATAAGTTGAAGAAACAATTGTAAATTATTTTTTTCAAATATATATGTTAAAAGTTGAGAGCCAATTGACATAAGAATCAAAAGATGTTAGAACATCCCAATGGCATATGACAAACATCGACATGATCATATTCCTGAATAGATCTATCAACAACAGAGAACTCTTGCATACCTTGAACGTATAACGTTGTACTGCTCACGATTTCACCAATTTCATCGGATTTGGCTTTCAAAGTGTACTCCCCGGTGTCTTCTGGTCCGACTTCGATAATGAGGAGGACAGATTTCCCGCTCTCATAAAGAATCTCGTGGTGAGGGGACGGTTTGATTTCCATCCCGTTAATAAACCAGGTGACCATTGGTGGCATGTATGTCTCAATCTCACACTCAAGTCTGAAAGGGAATACATCATCATCATCATCATGTCACTGTTTTTAATGAGCATAAATGCAATGTATACTACCTTTGTAAGTCACATGAAATTTGCAGTGTAGCAAAATAAGATAGTACTTGAAGAAAACAATGCAACCTTTGGTAGCAATGTGATCCTTATTAGTCAGCTGCCGTTGTCAAACTATTTACAGTGTACATACAAATTGATGAATTTATCATGAATTTTGACATTTACATTATATCTTTATATCCTTAATTTCATTGACATTTTTAAAAGGAATCTATTTCTTAACAAAGAAATGATTTTCTGATGTCAGGAAATAAAGGTAAATTGTTACAGTTCACTTGAACATAGCCTAATGTAATTGAAGTAAATTATTTATCATATTACCTGACAATTCCTCTTGATTTCACATAGACCTCTGGTTCCAAAGGCTGTACGAGTTCAGGACGGATGTTTCGTGTGGTTACAAGTTCCTCCCTTGTGACTGTTGTGGTAGTGTGTGTCAAGGTCATCTCATCTGCCTTTCTGGGTCGTGGCAAGGCAACGACCTTCTCTTTCCCTAAAGGTCAAATGTACATATATATAGTAAATGTACCTACTGGCTATTTATTAAACACCACAATGAGAATGGTCAGTATGACTTAAGTAGCTTAACAACATGTACAAACACAACTAGTAGACCATATGGATTGTTCTGTGCAAAACATTGGTAAATTGTTCTAAAAAGTGATCTTGCATTGAACCCCCATACAAATTCTTCCTTAAAAAGAGTTGTTATAACAAATTGTCTAAAACAATAGTAATGTAATGAATTACAAACACATTAACGAGAAAGATTCACCAGAAAAAATAATTGTCTTACAAAAGCTGTTTCCAAAATATATTTGTTCTTTTATTGGTTTATGCTTTATGACCCTTTGATAACAATGTCACATTGAACAAAAAGACACATGCACATTCCTAATTATCTATTTCCTCTGTTTTGGCGATATCTTTGAGGAACTGAACTAAAATCATTGAAAATGAAAGGTGTTGAAAATAGAATGTAACTCTCCAATTCATAAAAAAAATAGTTATGACTTACCTGGCAAGGTCAAAGTTGTCCTACATGTGACCTCCCCAAGGTCGTTCTCCACCTTGAGTAGGTAATCTCCTGCGTCCTGGGGCTCTGTTGGGTTGATAATCAGGATGATTGTACAGCCCTCCCGGACGATACGGACTCGCTCAGACGGTCGCACTTCCCGTCCATCAAGCGTCCAGATGTAGTTACGCGGTGGGGGCACAGCTGCTACGGTAGCTTCGAGTCTGCAATTGTTATCGTTAAGTCATAAGGACGAGTTCATAAAGTTTATTATTGGTTCAGTTCAAGATTGTCATAAGTCCTTTCGAGAAGTAAAGGACTTCCAACAAACCTTGCATTAAACCATGAAAATGATAACAAAATGTATGCTGTGTATTATGTGTTTTTCTGATTTGATGGGTTTTTAAGCTGTGTAAAGTCCTTTTACATACCAACTTGGCTTGATTTTGTTTAAAAGAAAAGTTGCGGTAAAGCCGGACCAGCAATGCTCACCACTGATCAATCATTTCGAAATGTGAACACAGTGAGAGGCTTGGAAATTAAATTGTGCAGTACCTCAGAGAAAATACCAGCAGCTTTGATAGGTGTGCATAACACACATTATAACGGAAATACATACAGTTAAAAATTGGATAAAAACCTGAAATAATCATCACTTATGTGTTAATTGATTAAGAATGTCGAGGTAGATTACCTGAACCAAACATCACTTATGTGTTAATTGATTAAGAATGTCGAGGTAGATTACCCGAACCAATCATCACTTATGTGTTAATTGATTAAGAATGTCGAGGAAGATTACCTTGTAGTTTCCCCTGGTGTGATCTCCCTTACAGATGGCAATGGTTTGACAAACTCGGGTGGTGTTCTCTCTATGGTGGTCTTGTAGCGCTCCTCCAGAAGTTTAGCTTGTTCAACATCTACAATACAGCAGGCTCTTAGTAATTAACCCTTTCCCTAACAATGACGACATTTGACCACTTTGTTGCAGACGACTTTAGAAAAAAATTGTGGGAAAAGGAGGTATTGCTCGTAACGAGCAATTTCCCCATTTCCCACAAGGTTTTCTGCTCTATCTGAAGAAATTCTTTTCAATTTAATCACATTTTGCAATGTCGTCTGCAAACTCTTTCAATTTGGGACAGTCGAAAATTTGTTGTTTGGGAAAGGGTTAACACATTCAACCCTAAACTAACTTAACCCTTAGAATGCTGGGTAATTTTCTAAAATTAGATTTCTGTGTTGTCTGCTTTCCAATACCATAAAAACCTGTTAAATTTTGATGAGGGAAGATACTAAGAAAGTAAACAGGTTAGATCATAGGCCTACCACAAATTTACTTGGTGGCTGACCTGGAGCTAACCTGTTTGCATAAGCATGAAGTCACTTCCAGCTCTATAAGGGTAAACTGATTGATTTATCTTTATGGGCTTTTTTATATGATCTCATGTTCTGTAATCTAACCACTAGGCCACAGAGGCCCCAAACACAATACCAAATTTACTGCATCTGCTGCAGACGACTTCAGAAACCATTGTGTAAAAAAGGATAAATTGCTCAAATTGAGCAATTTATCATTTTTCCACAATGGTTTCAATAAAAATCATGTTTGTTGTCTTCTGCAACTTTCAATTTGGACTAGTCACATATTTTCATGTGAGGGGCTGGGATAACAATGGAAAACAGCAAATCTGCATGAAAAGATTTTGTAAATCAGTGTAAGATGTAAGAAAATGTTTGTTATAGGCACATTTTCGTCAAATGTCAATTTTGTTAATATTCCTGTCAGCTTATAACTTTCAAAAAACATATCTTTTAGTGCCGAGTATTTGCAATTTAACGAAAATGAATTTCCTTCTTTTAGTGTAGACAGTGACTTCGAAATTTGTAAATATTTCAAAGATTTGGGGTATGTTTGTCACCAACCATGAATTAGTTTTGATCTATGACACTCAAAAGTCCGTCTATTGAATCTTTTCAGAGTTTATTATCTTAATTGGAAGTAAGTTAAGGCTTTATTCATTCTCCACTATGCATTACTTATAAAGAAAATCAGTTTCATGAGATAGGTTTATTGGAGAAAAACTCAAGACTGAGACCTTGGTATGACCCTTATTCAGAGTTATGGGGTATACAGTCAAACTTGTGTTAAGAGGCCAGCCTATGGGATAGAGTAAATTGGCTGTTTAAGACAGGTTGGCTGCTTAACAGTTTGATTTACACTATAAATCTAACAATGGGACTTTCTGTAGTGGCTGTTTAAGGCAGGTTGGCTGCTTAAAACGGTGGCTGCTTAACACAAGTTAGACAGTACTCACATTTCACCTACCTTTTATATCTTGGCTACTTGAAGTGACTCCCGTACTATCAAATCATGCTAGACATCAGGGTTTGGGTACTCGGCATCTACATGCTTCTTGAGGTCAACACACACCATGCTTTATACTAAACTGCTCTTTAACTTAGCTGCATACTTTCCCATCATATATCGAGGGTTCAGTGCAATACTATAGTAAGTGCTTCATGTTTATGAAGCACTTACTATAGTCTTGCACTGAACCCTCGATATGATAAGCAGCTTAACTTTACATTTGTAAACCATTCTAGAATTATTTTACATGGGTAAGCTGTTAGATTACTTGCCTAGTCTATGACTTGCTTATAATTTGTCAAGCTTACTTATATATAAAGGTACAGAAAATGGATCATATTAAAGAATTTGGTAAATCCTTTGTGTGAGTACTCAACATACTTGTCTTAATAAGATGATTCCTACAAGTACCCATATTAAAGGGTTTAATGGAAAAATAAAAAAAAATAAGCAAAAGAAACAAGCCTCTTATCTGAAACTCGTTTTATATGCCTTAAAAGAAAAACATATAAAAGAATGGTCTACATATCATAAAAATCATGATGGATGCTATAAGTATAATCAATTAGTAGGTATTTATATATTTGATATATTAGATGTTTAGTATTAATTGGACACAACAAGGAACTATGCAATACAATCCTGAAAAACAAACCAATGTGCAGTTAAGTTTATTTCCTAATAATTGAAACTTTGTAAGGAACCAAAATTGATCAATTGTGGTTTCTTACAAATATACTCTCAAGTTATAACCAATTCAAAAGTACTTAAAGAACTAGTGAGAAATACATATTTATAAACTGGATCTGAACCCTGAAACAAATGTTCACATTATCAAACAAATAGGCCAAAAAGAGAATTTGTTTTCCTTATCCTAAGAAAATTCTCTTTTTGTCATCATATTAAAACAATAATAAGAAAACAGCTTTAATAATCAATAGAGCTTTTGTCATTAACATAAATTTTTTTGAATAATTTCATTGCAGCCTATCTCTTGCATACCGAAACGATTAATGAAAACATGAAAGGAAATTGTACACTAATCATGCTAACTAAAGACATCAATAAAATACACATATTTCTTATAAACTAATTATAACACACGCTGGGTGAAAGGTGGTATGATAGCATGCCTTGATTGGACCTGAAAAATACAACTCAACATAGATAGGTTAACACAAAGGAGGTTTGTGAGAAGCGTACTCCTCCATACAGAATGTTTTCAATTTTGTAGATATGGAGTTAAATGCTGTGTCTACACTATTTATGTCATGTTACAGCTTTCCTGGAGGACATCAGTACTAGCCTAAGGATGCAAAATATCTTGCCAAAGGACAATCCCACACAGCCACAAGTACAGATGGGGTTCAAGCCTGCTTTCAACTTTGTAACCATTGAAGCATATCAAAAAGAGGAAGCAGAGACAACTTTTCTTGTTTGACATATTTCTTCAACAAAAGAATGCTATTGCTTTTTGTTAAAATAAGACTACACAAATATATTATTGTTTCTTTTAAGTCAGTCACTTTTCAAAGAAAGGTTTAAGCAAACTATCGCAAATGTGATTTGCTTTAAACATCCTCTTTAACTTAATATCTTGACATTCATATACATGACTTGAAGTATTACAGTTGTATTAATGTCTTATCAACCATTCTTGAAATGCCATGACTTTTCAACTTCACATTAACTTAGGTGTTGGAAAAAATAACATCCTCCTAGTAGGGATTAACAGAATAGGTAATCATGCAGAAAGCAAACATGCTGAACTTTTGGAACATTATTGTATCAAATTGTAAAGGAACCACTTCATGCTAGACAGGTAGGTAGTTTATATCTCAACACATTCTTTATCTTCCTTCATGAGAGGCAGTCTCCCGACTGACTTACGGAATGCCGATGGTTCTACCCACCTTGACCAGCCCCTATGGGCAGTTGAGTATGGGGTCTTCCTCCATCATTAAGAGTCGGGCATCGCTACATAACTGAAATAATGTTGATGTGATGTAAAACCCATATAAAAAAAAAAAAAAAAATTATCTTCCAGATTCTTCTTCATACATGGCAGACAACTCATGTAGATAATAAAGATCACTTTGTGGGCAATTGTTTATCATAACAAGACAACAGAACATGCTTTGTTCAGCACAACTTACCTATCAGATGATATCAATATCAGTTACTTATGAGACTCAATTTGAATACTACCACAGGAAAGGTAAGTAGACCTTTACACATCTGACTGTCTTCTTATAACCAATCTGAACCTATTAAGGTGGAGCAGATTTATATGAGAGAAGAATTGAGTTAGTTTACCACATACCTTGAACATACAACTCTGCAGAGCATTCTGTTGTACCAAGCCTGTTCTTCAGTCGACATGTGATCAGACCGCTGTCCTCTGGGAAGGCCTGTTTGATTGTCAATGTTGTGGAAGTCTTGGTGACTTCTATCTTTATGTTCCTAGTCTCCTGTAAAATCTGGAGTGCATTCCTCAGCCATGTGACCTGGGGCTGGGGTTCGCCGCTGTACTCCGCCACAAACTTGGCGGGGCTTCCCTCCACCACCAGGGTGTTGGTGATGGGTTTGATCATCTGTGGGGGACGTTCCTCTGGCATCGGCTGGGCAGACTCCGTCTCACTCTCAATACCTGGAGAGCATGGACGAGATTATGAAAAATCTTAAAGAATGTTTTTTAAAGAAGGCATCTTTAAGAAAAGAGTGGAAAATGAAGTGTCATCTTAAAGTATTAAAAAACCTTTGCAGTGTTATTCATATTCAGACACAAGTAAACAAAACAGTTGACCAGCCATAAATTTAGTTTATGAATCTTCTATTTGTTTATACCAGGCACTTTTTACTGTTACTGTGAGAACAAACAAAATCATAAGCTAACCACTTAACGCATAATTTGAGAAAAGCAGCTTCAGTAACCTCTTCTATCTTGATGACAAAATACAAAACCACAAGCTAATCATGTCAAAATATCTAAAAAAAAAAAACACTAACCACTTGCAAAGTACCACAGTAAGCCCCCCCCCCCTTAACCCTTTCCCAAATAACAAATTTTTGACTGTCCCAAATTGAAAGAGTTTGCAGACATTTAAAAAAGTGATGAAATTGTAAAATAATCTTCTGATAGGCCAGAAAACATTGTCACGAGCAATTTCTCCTTTTCCCTCAATGTTTTCTAAAGTCGTCTGCAACAAAGTGGTCAAATGTCGTTATTGTTCGGGAAAGGTTAAACATATATGTTAACCACTTACCATGTACTTTGAGATAGGCCGCTACAGTAACCTCCCCTGCCTTGTTCCTGGCTACACATCTGTAGTTACCAGTGTCCTCTGGGAAAGCCTCCTGTATTCTGAGACTGTGTAGACCATCTGGTGAGGACTCCATGTGGAAATACTTGGATGGCTTCACAACCTGGTTGTTTCTGTACCATTGGACAACTGGGGCTGTAAAGTGGAAGATACAATATTGTAAAAAGACAATAAATTTGTTTTATCTTATATGTGTTTGACATCACATCAACACTATTTCAGTTCTGTTGCATTGATATCCCTGGCTCATGATGATGGATAAAAACCCTAAACTTGACACCCATTAGGGCTGGTCAAGTTGTGTAGAAGCATCAGTGTTCTGTTTGTCAACTGGCAAACGACATCTCAATAAATAATGTAAGCTTAAAAGTGCCATCTGTTTTAAGATGAGGCTATTTCAAATCCCTGTATTAGTCACCTGGCTAGTCTAGAATATATTTGTGCAAAAAAAAACGAAAAATTCTGTCTCCTGTTTTGGTAGATAGGGCTAAAATTTAGAAATGACATTGGTACATTAATAGGAACATATATTCAAATGTGTGCATAAGAAATGTTGTAAGTCATGCTTTTTTCCCATACGATTTTATGAATAAAAACTTAAAAAAGTGACTTTTTTCAACTAAGCTTGGCAAAAGTAGGATCTAATGGCAAAGAAATAAAAGTCCAAGGAAATTTAATCATATCTAAAAATAACCCTCTACTCAATAAAAATGACACATACCAGGAGAACCTTGAATTCTGCATGTAAAGGTGACAGGTTCCCCCTCGTCTGTAACGAGGTTCTGTGGTTCCTGTAGGCACACAGGAGCGCTTACAGGAGGTTCTGCAACCTCAATATCCATTGTCTCGGGTGGCAGCACTAACACTGAAATGGGTTTTGTTTGTTTATATGGGGTTTAACAACATGTCAAAGAAATTCCAGTTATGTTGCTGAATTCACAAATTCTAAGCTACAGCTCTTAAGTGTCTTGCCAAAGGGCAGACTCATAAAACCGGTGACACTAAAACATGTGGTCCGAGTTCTATGACTGTCACATTAACCATTGGCTCAGGGACGACCCTCAAATAGTCTTATTGTACTTGGTCACAAAGGAAACTCTCAAGACGGGGCTTAATAACTTCAGTGCTTTATAATTGAATAAGGCAAGAGCCACAGGCTTCTGTAAAGAGGCAAGATAACTTTCATTATTCATCTGGAACAGAAACAAAGGGTTTAGTAGATGGACACACAAACTATCATCAGCTTTTCATCATGACATACTTGTCAACCACTACAATGCAATAGCAAGTTTTTCATTATATATACAGCCTGTGTGCATTTATCATCCTGAAAAAAATACTACAAAATCAACCCACCTTCTACATTGAGTTTAGCGGTACAAGTGGCTTTGCCAACATTGTTGACGGACACACAGGCGTAAGTGCCCGCATCCTCAGGTTTTACAGCGTAGATGAGAAGTGTATAGTTGTTATCCTCATTAATAAACTTCATTCTTGGGTTATCCTCGTCCATGGGTCGCCCGTCCTTCTCCCAGTGGGTCTTGGGTTTGGGGTTCCCGGAGACCTGGCAGTCGAATGTGGCAGGTTCCCCCTCCACAATCTCTGTGTCCCGGATCAGGTTCTTGAACTCGGGAGGTATGTCCTTGGTGGGCTCGTCGTCTTCAATCACCGTCAGTTTCGCCTAAGGATGGAAAACAGGTTTATATTTACCCATGTGAAATAGAACAGCTTAGACAGAGTGTGTATATGTCTTTAAGTCTTTATCATTCTATTACAAAACCAAAAGCTTTGGTCGAATGTGGCTATTCTTTTTCAACTTTGTGATGTAGCATTTTCCATTGAAATGGATTACATGAATTACATTTCTCTTAAAAGATGACTTATTATTTTTATTCATAAATAACTAGGATTCAGTACATTACAATAGTGAACCCTTGATAATGTTTTAACTTCTTAAATCCAAACCCTCAACATAAACTGATGTTAATTTACAAATTGAATTCAATATTACTGTACATCAAAAAGTAAAGCTTTGTATTTATTCAAAGCATAAAATTCCTTGTAAAGCATCATTATAAGGTACTAACACACAAGAAAGCATTACAAACTCTCCTCATACCTTGCACTGCACAGTACCATACATGTTGTAGGCCTTTACAGTAAACATGGCTGTATCCTCCGGGAAGGCTTCAGGAATATGAAGCTTGCTTGTTGTTTCCGTGGTAACAATCTTAAAGTCATGTGACGAATGGATCTCGAAGCTGTCTCTGTACCAGGTAATGAGTGGGGGAGGGTAACCCTTGAAATGGACCTCAAGTCTGGAATGTTGAAACGTACCAATATTTTGTTTTTGTTACAATGTTTTAATCCTTTACCAAACAATAATGGCATCTAACCGGCTTGTTGCAGATGACTTTGGAAGATATTTTGGAAAAGGGAGAAATTGCTCATGATGAGCAATTTCTCCTTTTCCCACAATGTTTTCTGCCCTATTAGAAAATTGCTTTTCAATTTCATCATATTTTGAAATGTCGTCTGCAAACTCTTTCAATTTGGGACAGTCAAAAATTTGGCTTTTGGTAAAGGGTTAAATGTCATTCACATCCTTTCACATTCAACAAATGGTAAATCAAAACAAACTGTTTAAACATTTACATTTTATTGTATAAAATATGTTTCAATTTATCATGGCCCTTAGACCTTGAATTAAGTGCCATTTGTGGACTGTTAAACATGTTTAAAACAAACAGGAAAATTCATCCATAGTGAATGAAAAAAATATATATTAGAGGTAAAACTAGCTCACTATACAATGTTTTTGACTAGGGTATAATATGTTAGAATGAAAAATAGTATTAGGATATATCACAAGAATAAATTAAAGAAAGAAAATATCAATCAATCAATACTATATGACACAAATGCCCATACAGTAATACAATCCTTCATGTCTTTATTTGTCTGTCAGGAGATTTGATGCCTTAACACTGGCTAGCCTTTTTATCATTCTGGAAACAACATTATAAACTGTATGATAATCAAGTTTAAGACAGTGAATACGCAGAATCCTGGCTGAACACTTTTTACTAGCAATATTGAAAGCATACAAAGTATTGGGCATTTCTTGACAGACATTCTGTTTGGTTATGTTTTCAAATGTTGTCTGCTGCAAATACATTTTGTATAGGGAAGGGGGGGTAAATAGAAAAAAAGGAAATGAATTAATGATAAAAGGTTTACCCTACACCAAAAGAATACCAAAATAATCTTATACCCTGAATTATATATATTGATATCCCCTATTTATCAATCTGGTTCAGTTAATTTCAGTATCTAGCTAAACATCTAAGTATGAATACATTCATGGAGACTGCCTAGCATGTATAAGTAAAGATATCTGAGTATTACATTATAGTATCCAAATTTTTAATCTTTGGTCATTTTATGTTTGTTACAACCAAATTTCACTTATATTGTTAAATTTTTTCAAAGAATAACTTTTTTAAACAAGAAGAGCAACTCTATATTGTGCAAAATTCTGCCTTAAAACTACTGAGATCTTCCAAAAGAATGTTTTTCAAATACTGTGAACATCAACTAAATGTTATTTTACTTCAATCAGTAATAGTTCTACATCCTAAATGAATATAAAAGAGCGGAAAGGGGAGGAAATTTAAAATGAAAATAATTCACCCACACATCATTTCTGTGGTAATAAACACAAATAAAAGGTTAACAAGAGATAAATATACAAATGAGAACCAAATGACGGTAATAAAACACCTTCATAAAGTTTTATACAAAAATGTCTTGGATTTAAGATAACCCCATTTGGAAAACTTCATCGATAAGAATAATGCCAGAATAGAAATACTATAAGAAATACATTAAAATAACCTGTTTTAATACATGAATATATTCAACGAACTGGGAAACTTTAATAATCATTAAAGGCAACTTAAATATTAATCAATCCAATGCCAGTCTAGTCCACTTTGTGATTCCTTTAACATTAGACTAAATCATCGTAACAAGTTAACAACAACAAACTCTAAACCCAAACCATAACTTGAACACCAACTGATAATAATCGAGTTTGTGTTTGATTTGCAGTTGTTAAATGTCCCCTATACTAAAGGTAAAGTGTTACTGTACTTACTCCAGTGGTTTTCCTTCAGTAACTCTGGCTGGTCGCAGTGGTTTGGTAAACACGGGTGGTTCCCTGCGCTCCAACAACACCTGGTGTTCCGAGATGTGTGGTTCCCCTTTGGGTTGTGCTGGTATGACGGGTACCATCTTAGCTTGCTGTATTTCTAGCTGTATTTCTGGTCTGTCTGGTCGTACGACACGAGCGGGCACCTGCCTCTCCTCGGGCTGTTTGATGGAACGAAGCTCACGATGACGTGTTATGTACTGCTGCTCTGTGATCACCGTCTCCTTGTCAAAACGGGAGATCGTGATTTCCTTCTCGCCCACTGAAACAGAAAAGTAGTTATCATCTTCAATAATTCTTCTTTCGAGGCTTTGGTAGTTATCAAAGAAGGCGCTCTTCAACCTTTAGTGCATCCAAGGACTAGTAGTCCCATTTTGGACACATGGGTACCGTTTTACTAAACAGTTTACGCTTAAAATTTGCGTAAGTCTAAAACAACAATTCCTCTTATTTCAATATTGGACGAAGCAATATTGCAAAGTGACACATCATTGGAATCGTCTCTCCGAGACGCTTCCAATGAAGTGCCACATTGCAACATTGTACTTTCATTGAAGATACTATCCATTTTTATCAATTATGACTTACGCAAAGATTTTCCATAAGTTGTTTAGTAAAACGGGCCCATGGACTCACTAAGTTTGCAGAGATGTCCTAGAAGCAATCAGTTTTCTCTATTTGATACGGGTTTCACATGGCATCAACATTATTTCAGTTATGTTGTGATTCCTGCCTCATTATGATGGAGGAAGAACCCAAACATTACTGCCCAAAAGGGCTGGTCAAGCTTAGTAGAACCAACTCAATTAGGAAACTATTTCTCATGAAAATCTAAATCCTCACCAGGATTAAAACCCATTCAAGGAGGGGCTATGTGATTTCAAATTCTGTACACTAACCACAAGGCCACGAAAAGCCCCTTGAAAAGTAATTGACCACCTTTGCAAACTGTGTGAGCAAGTATAAAACTGAAACGATGCAGGATAACAACAAGGGTATTCCTTTAAACCTAATCAAATCATCCAAGTTGCTGTCAGTTGCATTCCTTACCTTTGTCCACCTGTTTTAGACGGAACTCTGCACTCTGTGGAGGTTCTGGTCTTCTCAATTCAATCTGTTTTCTCTTGTCCAGTTCTATCTGAATGTCACCTTAAATAACAAACACGGAAAATATGCAAGTCAGATATGAGTATCTTTAGTGTCATCAAATATTTGTTTGTGATCTAAATCATCAATAACAATAAATTAAATTGAAACTAGATTAACATGAATTTCTCTGTTGAAATATAACAGGAAATTCCCAAAAGTGGTTACCAGATCTTTGGTCAAGAATTTCTTTTTAATACAGAGATGAGCAGTAAGGCCTCTCTTAAAATCATCATCTTTTTTTGCGTGCTGGTGCTCTTTGAGATTTTCAGTATCTTGATTATAAATTCATCATATTAACTATTTATAATTAGATTGATTAAAGAAACAGGTCTAGAGCCTTTATTCTACAAGTTCTTTTTGCATTTCAATTCTTGCTACATACAAGTATATGTTTCTCTCACTAGTTTTACCTTTGGGTGCCTGTCTTAGCTGTGATCTCCAATCATCATGTGGTATGACCTTCAATGCAGTGGAGACCTCGGCCTCACCCTCTATGTTTCTGGCCACCACTCTCACTTGGCCCACATCTGTCTCGCGGGCGCGTGGGATCTCCAGGTAGTGCATCATACCGTCATAGGTTATCTTATGTCTCGTGCCCTGTGAAGTGGTAACAACCGATTATTTCAGTTACATGTATTTTCATGTTTATACACTCAAGCAATAGAAAATACTTGGACACCAATGATTTTTTTTACAAATTGCTCTTGACAATCAATTTCAGCTTTTTTGCAATGGTTTCTACTCGATATCAAAAAGGAAATTTAATTTTCCCTAGTTTGCAATCCCTTTTGCATTCTAAACAGATAAGCTGGAAAAAAACTGCTGTGGTTGACTTATAAGCCTATGAGTACATCAAAGTATTTTGCCATCATCTAATAAGCATTTAGCTGCCTGCCCATATTCTGTAAGCAGGACAATTCACAAACTAAAATTGAGCCTTTTCTCAAAAAAAAAAGCCAAACCAACAACATGTAGAGATAAATTCTATATGCATATGTAGATATGACCAGTAAATATCTTACTTGATGATAGTTTCAACAGATATGAATTAAGATATACTTACTGTAACACACAGACTGCCGTTGACGTACCAGTTGACACGGGGTCGCGGGTATCCACTGACCTTGACCATGAACTTGGCCGGCTCACCCTCGCGTACTTCAATGGGGTCGGGCTTGAGGTCAATAAATGGTACTGTCTTAACCTTCGGGGCGTCTGTGTCTTTGTCCAATGGGTGTTCCAAGTGTCTATAGTGTGAGAAAAGGGAATATCACTAAGTTATCCCTTAAAAATTGCCCTTTAATACATGAGAAAAATTAAGATAAAATTTCCTTGAAACAATATGAATTTTGTATTGGTGTATGAAATACAATTAAAAGTAGTCATTCAAAGCATAATTACTTTCTTGTGTGGTATTAAACGCCATGTCAATGATTTTTTAGTTATGTTACAGCTTTCCTGGGTCAACCAGTACTAGGCTAGGGCTCTGAAGTGACTTGCCAAAGGACACTCTCAATAAACCAGAGGTGGTAGTGGGCTTCAAACCCGGAGAATCCCGAGTTTTAAATTTGCCGCCATAACCACTAAGCTACACAGGACACTCAAAGCATAATCAAATCAAGAAAGGTCAATATAATGTACAGTCTAATCTGTTTTAGGTCTAAAAACCATTGCACCACTTTTGGATTGCAACTCCCTACAATAGACCCATACAAGATATCTATTATAATTCTAAAGTCCCTACAACTGACAAACACAATATATCTATTATGACTGTGAAAGACCCTTCAATAGACATGTACCCTCTGAGAGTCTCCTCCATTTCCTGTAGATGGATGGCGCTGTCACCTGGAAGTTGGGTGTCCATGATGATGGATCGACGACCTGTAAAAAGGCGGGAAATTTATGTATAAACATTAAAAATTAACCCCTTACAACACAATACCACACTTACACCCATCTCTTGTAGGGCTCTCAAAATCACTGTAATAAAAGTATGAATTCTCCCAATATAAAATTAACCCTTTTGCCACCATGGTTTCTAACCATTGTTTCTAACAAACTTCATAATGAAAATGAATTATTTTAACAGTAAGAGCATGATTTTTACCTTTTGTTATATATTAGCAATCAAAACAATGCAACAAAAGATGGTTTGATAAGGAATTTTATGCCACTTTCAACAGTATTTCAGTCATGTTGCAGCAGTCAGAGTATCGATACATGTTACTGGCATTTCCTACACCAGTACTGCATAGCATTCTTTCAAAAGGCATTGACTGCTTTAAACAAGCAAATATTTCTAAATAATTGTATGCTGTTAAACACCATATCAACACTTTTTCAGTTTTGTAACAGCTTTCCTGGATCGACCAGTACTAAGCTATGGCTCAAAACCACTGGCCCAGAAAACACTTTATAAGTGGCGAAAGACAGATAAACAAGCTGAACTAACTTATTTAAACCATGAAAAAAAAACAATTGTTGAGCCAGGTCTTTAACTTTTGACCCCGACATTCCAAATGGGCCCGTAGCAGGTCCAGCATACATACCTCTGCAGATGACCTCGCTAGTGGTTTGATCCTCTCCGTACAGATTTGTGGCAACACAGGTGTAAACACCAGAGTCTTCTGGGTACATATACAGGATATCCAGGGCAACGAAACCAAACTCGTGGCTTGGCTTGAAGCGGTGTCCTAAAGGTATGAAAAGGGGAAAATGCAGAATTGTCATCCATAACAAGCTATCATTACATGTATTCATCCTTTCTAAAGTTGAATACCAAAACGCTTTATATTCTGATAAATATACACTTTGTTTATATGAGATTTAATGCTTTGGGAACAATTTTTCAATTATGTTAAGGATTTCCTGGATTCACCAGTACTAGGCTATAAACATATCCTAGCATCAAATCCATGACCTATAAGCACTGTATTCATTATACAACCAACTTTACTGGTTTATTGAACATGTAAAATCAATCTTTAAGATTTATTGATGTGAAATTTTTTGCTTGTAACAATCATACCTGTGTAAAAGTATGCTTTATATATATAATCATTTATGCAAGCAGATAAGCTTTGTTGTGTCTTTGTATGGTGTTTGATCCTGTATCAACATTTTTTAAGTTATGTAACGGCTTTCTTGGATCCACCAGTACTATGCTACTGCTTTTGTTGTGTCAAAACTCTATAATAATAAAAAAAAAATGTCCATACAGGTGTAAGTCCTTACCATGTTGTAGAGGTTTTCCATCTTTGAACCACTCTACATTCATGTGTGGATCACCAATAGGGGTGAGTTTGCACTCAAAGTGAAGGGACTCATTTTCCTTCAGATGAACAAGACTTTTGATCTGTGTCTTAAACTTTGGTGGGAGTTGTTTGACCCTGGAGTAGAGATCCTCTGGTGCTGGGGCCTCGCCCTCTCGACGGATGTACTCGCGCACAGCACTCTCGTGGTCTACCTCCCTGTGAAACAATATAATACAATGTTAATACAAGATCTATCTCCCTGTGAAACAATGTAAACCAGTGTTAAAACATGACTTACGGAATACCATTTACACTTGCTGTTACTTTATAGAAGCTAACTTTAATAAAGTGTAAACAAAATATATATGCATACAAAAATCTGTCATATGTTAAACCAGTGCTGTAAAATGTTTTATTTACTATCATACATGAGTTGCCTTACAATTTTATACAAAAAAAATAAGTTAAACTCTAGCAATTTTCTAATAAAAATACTTAAAAAATGAAAGTATACTTAGTGATTAGTTAGTATAAATTACTGAACAATTGTTCAATATACAATTGTTCTATAGCAAAACAGCATTTATGTTCATATCAATTTGATGGTGATAATTACACTATCAACCTTTCAGAAATAATCCCATTGATTAAACACAAAAGCTTATACCAACATAAACAATTTATCATTGGTTAACCAGGAAACATGCAATGTAGTTAGGGTTCAATTGTATTGCAGAAGTGATAAGATCTCATTTGGTAATTCTGTCTCTTAAAGCCATAGCAAACAGAGGGGAGGACATTTTTCATGGGATAAAGATCAGCTTCTGGAAACAATGCTCATTGGTTTAATTCTCAGGATGAAGAATTAAAATTTATTGATATAAGATGTAAAAACTTAGGTCACAGTCAATGTTAAATAAAAAAGTTTAAACTAATTTTTTAGGATAAGGATTTAAAATTGTATGATTTGGGAACTAATAGCCAGTACCAACAGTGTCAATTTTTCAGGCATTGAGCCATTCGTCAACAGGACAAATAATGATTATCAGGTGATGATCACCTTGGGTACTGACTAAAGATCACCGTTTTTTCAAATCAGCTCCATATCTTGAAGAAAACAAGAAATTGCTCAGTGCAAACAATCTCACACTTTGCCAAAGTTATAACAAAAGCCAATGTTTTTTGGGGTAAAAGCCTTTCGATTGGATGTGACAATGGAAATTACATGCTTATAACAAATACAAAATCACATATAGATGATGACATTTGATTAAATGTCTTAGGGCTATGGGAAATTGGAGCAAAACAAAACAGATAAACATGATTGCAGGAGGAGCATCCATTTGTCAACTTATATCGAAGACCTTTTTTTTTTTAAGATTATTTCAACATCACTAGGTTACAAAATGAGCATCAATGAAGTTAAATTGTCTGTATGTAATGAAAACGTCCCAAAACCAACACTTAACCACATGATGATTTACAGGCATTCAATTACAGACACAAAACTGGTCAAGTCAGTTATACAAAGGTATATTTCACACTGAACAGGGAATTAAGGTTTATCTTTACCAAACAACCAGTGTTTTCATTGTCCCGAATTGAAAGTTCTGAGACAAAATTAGTAAGAGAATTGAAAAGTAATTCTCAATAATAATCAAACTATCCATCTATCCATATGATTGTTCATATGGGTTTTACATTGCATCAATATTATATCAGTTGTGTTACGATGCAGGGCTAATCATGATGGCGAGAGATCCATAACTTTTCTGCCCATCAGAGCTGATCAAGCCGGGTAGAACCACCATCTTTCTTTTAGTCTATTAGGAGACTACCTCTCATGAAAATCCAATTGCCGTCATCGGGATTTGAACCCACATGGAAGGTGTGCATGTGGAGGCCCCATGAACTATTCAAAGAAAAGGAATAAATTTCTAATTTAATCCTTTCCCAAACGCTAAATTTTCGATTGTCCCAAATTAAAAGAGTTTGCAGACGACATTTCAAAATGTGATGAAATTGAAAATCAATCTTGTTACAGGGCAGAAAGCATTGTGGTAAAAGGAAGAATTGCTTGTTGAGAGCAATTTTTTTCTTTTCCCAGAATGTTTTCCAGAATCATTTGCAACAAAGTGGTCAAATGTCGTAACTGTTTGGTAAAAGGTTAAATGAAAAATTTCTCCTTTTCCATTAGTAATGTCAGAAGTTGTTTGCAGCATACATGTGGATTTAGACACATAAAAACCCTGGGTTGTTTGGCAAAGGGTGACAGGCAAACTGAACACAGTTCTTTTAACCTTTTCCTGGATGTTGTTTCTACGACAACCATGGGTAATGTTGGCGGTAAATACTGTGCAGTTGTTTTCTTTGATCTACAAATCAAACATTCAAAAAATATGCTAAAATATTTCTGCTTTTCTTGAAATAAATCAAATAATCAAGTCAACTAAAATGCAATAATACTAAGGAAGAGATAAAACATGTCATTAAAAAAACATAAATAAACTAAATTATCTTAAACAATGTTGGCTAACTATAACCATTTCAACTAATACCTGTACTAACATCTAAAATGGAAAGAAGTGAAGGAAAATAGAAATAAGGGTTGCCTAAGTTATCTAATGAAATCAGGTAAAGCAAAAAATTATATCAAAAGAATTGAAATAAATTATGTAACATCTATATATGGTAGAGTTTACATTGATGTTTGCTTGTAAAATCAGTTTTCAATGCAAAAATGAATTGCTCAAATTTTTTCTTAAAGCTTTCTCATAAAAAGTCCTCATAATATCAAAGTGGGATTCAACCTAACAAAAAAGCCAAGCAGATTCAAAATCACAAAAGCTATTACCAAACAATAAAGACATTTGCCCACTTTGTAGCAGCCGACTCTGGATGACACTGTGGGAAAAGGAGAAATTCCTTGTAACAAGCAATTTCTCCTCTTCCCACAATGTTTCCTGCCCTATCAGTAGAATTTTTTTCAATTTCATCACATTTTGAAATGTCGTCTGCAAACTCTTTCAATTTGAGACAGTCGAAAGTTTGGTGTTTGGTAAAGGGTTCAGCAAGAACCAATAATAACCCAGATAATGTTATTTCAACCATTTCCCTTTTATTTTAGGAAGATTACATTAACACAAATAATTAAAGTTAAAAAATCTTACTTATTGACAGATTAATCAATTAAATGTTACTGACAAAAGAAGAAGTTGTATAATTTTAACCAAACTATTCTTTTTTTTTTTCAAGTATTTACTCATAAGTAGTTTGACAATAATGAGCATAAAGCTGTCTGTATTTTGGAAAGGGTTATATTGATGAACTACCACTTTTTCAAAGAACAAGGGTTTAAATCAAATGTCATCTAGACAAGATATTCTTGTTTAAAGGACTTCTCTAAAATATTTAGTCTGAATTGTTGGCCAAAACATATACATGCAAGTTTCAGAGGATCGTTCTTGTCAATATTTATAACAATTGCAATGAGATAAATAACTCAAAGTTTACATCTTCCAAAAAAAAATAATAGATTTTCACTCGCCATATCTAAATAGCAGATCAAAAGTTTCTTAAATCAACTGCAAATGCAAAGTTTCATCAGCAAATTGGGGAAGAGATTGTCAATCAACAAGGGGGTATGCAGAAAAGAGTTTAAGCAATTGAAAAGCCACAAGACAAAGGAAAAAAAGGACGTACTTTACAATTTCAATTCAAGTCTTTTTCTTAATCTCAAAGGTTATAAAGGGTTTGGTAAGATTAAGAATTAGTAACAGTTTGACCTTCACACCTCTAAGTGAACTCTTTTTAACCATCCCTTGACACAAAAAAGGGGACAGTTTTAAAAACACTCAACAATATGAATTATGACATACTTAGCACATCCCTATGAGCCGTATACACAAAAATCATCTTCCAAGAATATCTGAGTTTAAAAAAGTTTTTTGCATCACTCTTAGACTGCACTTCTTTTGATATCTTGAAAGTAGCAAATTAAGACAAATGGACCTTTCTTTGATTGAATCACTGTCCTCATGAACATTTTCTTCAATACACAATTGTCAGAGTTTGTTTGCGTTCCGAAATTGTTTTAATTTGCACTCGGCAAGGTTGGAGTATTTTCTTTCTTTAAAAAAACTAACAAAATTTTTCCTTTTACCATTTTGTTACACGTTTTCTAACACGTTACCCAACTATAATACCACATTTCTATTCACAGACATTAAACGCTTAAACAATTCCAAAAATAAGCTATTTGGAAATTGGGTTTGGGGTTAAACATTCATCTATAAAACCTTTTTACCATTCAAATCTACAAATAGGGTTTTTGCAAAAAATCTGTACACAAAATTAAAAACACAACAGGGAGGTAGTCTAGTTGTTCCAGCTGCCAATCAAAAAGCTACTTTCCATCGCCACACAACAGTCATGAGACCAATCACTCCAGTCACATGACACAATCCCCATAGCAACACAAGTCACATGACATTTTTACCTGGCCCAGGCCTCTGCAGCCATGAGAACATCTATTCGTTCTGGGATCCAGCCCATGGTTGGTCCAGGGACATAGGGTACCGGCTCTTGAGTTGAGCTTTTAGCTTTGGCTGGTTTCCTTATTCTAACACGCTTTCCCTTTTTCGACTTTTTGGGGTACAGATTCCCTTCAATAACAAGTTTGTCTGGGGCAGGGGGAGGAACCTTTCTGATGGTCACAGCCTTTCTAAATAGACTGGACTGCCCAGGTTCTTGGGTGACAGTTTTCAGAGTGATATTCATTTCATTGGTACTTTGTTCCTGAGACAGAACCCGTCTTGTAAACGAGGACCAATCTTCGTCCTCAGTATATACCCCTGACATATCAAAACCTTCAGGTTTGGGTGGGGGTTTTGTCGCCTGGACCTTCCATGTTGGGCGAATTGGCTTGGGTTTAATAGGGGGAGGCACAAGTTCAGTGTCAGATTTGCTGGTGTTGGAAAGAGAGAAAAGGTAGGCATGAGTAGAAGGAATGTCCTGAATCACATTTTACATCATCTAAAAAGCTAAATACGTTGTGTAACTCAACATGCATTTTAATATATAACAAATTAATACTTTGTAAACATAACAATGTTAATTTCGACAGATGTTTAATATAAAAATTGTCAGTAGTTATTGAAACCTTAAATATGTATATAAGTATTTATCATGATAACATATCCAATTATTTCTAAGCCGACTACAACATTTCTACTGATGGCGCAAATTTAAAAGTTTGACACAAAGCTTGATGTTACTGTACTACTATTAGTAGCATATCAAGTTATGTAGTAGCGTATCAAATATGTATATATTGTTAAACAGATTTACAACATCAATCATGAATCAATCAATCAAGATTAAAATTCTCAATGCTGACTTATCTTTCACAAAACATTGATATTTAGTCCAGCAATTCATGCATTACGGAAAAATAACCAGGACCAGAAATAAGAAATATTGTCACGTTCAGGAATATCCCGTCATTAACAAAACTGACTTAAGAAGACTATTGGTATGTGAGACTTCAGTAAAAAAGAACCATTTTATTCTTTCCAACTATTTTGCCCGTTAAAGTCTCAAACCAGATTAATCTCAAATCGTATCTCATGATGAATTTTATGAAAATCAAATAAATAAGATAAGGAAACATGCTCACGACTTGATAAATTGATTATTTTGAGTCATTGTAACATGTTATCAGTTATATAATGGCATCAGTTCACATGCTTCCTGGATACAAACCAGTGCTTCAATTGTTTTAACCTACTTGGAAATAGCGCTTTTACGGTGGTACTGAAGGGACACTTAATAAAATCATCTAGAAAATATACTTGTTTGTATTCTCAAGATAATAGAAAAGAGATATTAGAAAAAACTGTCGAGACAAAAAGTAAACTTTAATTTGCTTTCCAACAATAATATTTTGCATCATCTCTGGAAAACAATCTTTGTTCAAACTAATGAGGTAATATCAATTGTATCCCAGAAAAACGAAATAAGAAAATAAATTTTGTACATGTCACCTACAATGTTTATGTTTCATTTCGCCTCCAATACTATTTCCCAGAATGCAATGAAGGGAACTCATTACCATTATGTGTTGCTCTTTAGTTAGACTCATTGTAGTCGCATGCATTGGAAAACCTTTGGTTTATTGTAAGGCCTATGATGCGGTTTGAGATATTACAAAAAGCCGGGGGGATTCACTCTGTTATCTACCTTATAGACTTTGGTTCCTTGGGTGGAGATGGAGTTTTTCTTGTACGCCTGCGCTCCTTGGGTGATGGAGGTTTCTGCGGTCTATTGTGCCAGGTATAGAAATATTAGTCAAATATATTTGATTCTTTCATTCGTTGTGTTTTACAAAATTCTTGCACATGCATAAGAGTATACTTCAATTGTCTAATGTGATGTGATATACCAGTAATCGTATTATTTTCTAAATAGATATTTCTGATGCATGCATTAAATTATTTTTTAGAAGTGCATAAAATTTTCTGCAATATCTACTTATTCCTGTGTCTAAAATTACAGTTACAATAAAACTATTAAGATTAGATTAGAAAGAAGATAGTAATGATGATGATCATGAGTATGTCATTTCTTTTAGATTAACCTAAATACAAAGAATGTTGGGTCATAATGCATTCTTATTTTAATGCTATACATAATATAATTAATTACATCTTGTCTTAAAAAAGTTTAACAGATCACAAAGGTTTGAGGGACCATGCAGTACACACGTATAGCGCACCTGAACAATTTGTACTTTGTCTCCAGCGAGGCTGGGATGGCTGGCTCAACTTCGGGGTATGATTCCTCAATTCTAGAATAATGTAACACACATGTAAAAAAAAACCCACTTAAAACGAGGAATTTGGGAGGGGTGGGGGGAAGTATTTTAATGAGCTAGAATCTCTTATTCTTATAATAAAAGACCTTATTGAGATTTTACGATATTGTCTATCAATAAATGGTCAATTGACAATCACTTTCAATATGATTTTAGAGAAGTTTTTTTGACAGAAAGCTTGCAAACGCTTTGTTATTATAATTTCTAAAATAAATGTTTGTCATGCATTACCATTATTCGTCATTCTAAGCAAAGGTATATTTTTTTTTCTCAATGTCAAAGATGTATGTCATGCATTACAATTATTTGTCATTTAATGCAAAGGTATATTTTTTTTCTCAATGTCAAAGATTTTGGCTTTAGAATTTAAATGCAATGTAGTGTGTTGTTTATT
The DNA here is from genome assembly GCA_947846245.1 of Cerastoderma edule. Lineage (NCBI taxonomy): Eukaryota > Metazoa > Mollusca > Bivalvia > Cardiida > Cardiidae > Cerastoderma > Cerastoderma edule. Next base: position 421,726 of record OX401419.1, read on the forward strand.
TCCAAAGTTTTGGAGTTGACTTAAGAGTTTAAACTGAATGTAGTTTTGTTCTTTACTTCCAAAGTTTGGGTGTGTCTTGAGGGGTGTGGGGGACATGCTCCATGCTTAAACGCACCTGTAGGGCTCCTCGTCAGCGGAGTAGCTAACTAAGCGGAGTGAGCCCATTTCTGTGTCAGATACATAGTGTATCTCCTGGACAAACCCTTTCTCTTGGATATCATAGTGACTACAAATAAAACCAGGAAGAAATATTTAATCTTTGTGGGATTGAAATCTCTTAATTGATGTTTACAGTGTGTTCAGTTCTTATTTAAAGAGAAACTTCAATTTAAGGAGTAAATATATCATTATCAAGCTATTCTGTCAATTTGGTCTGATTTATTACACTTGATGTGGCATTCTTTCAAGATGTAACACTGTTTTTCTAAAAATGGTACAAATGAAAAGTAAAAAGTGTTGAGAAGAAGAAAGATATGTCAAAGCACATGCATATCTGCACTTTGTATAGTAAAACAACACTGTCATGACAAAAAATATCCCTGAAATAAATAATCTAGCATAATCCCTTGATCCCCAAAATAAGCAGAACACTACAAGAGATATTGATAAGTGAAATGACAAAGAAATCTCTAAAATAAACTGCTTAATAGAAAGTTGATTGTGAGAACATGCAGTACAGAAGTGTGTGTTTTTAATTAACCAAACTAATTCTTCGTTCACCATGGTATTTTCAAATATAATAGACTGCAAATGAATCTAATGCATGTTTCAATGAAGAGGATAAACATTAACATAATTGTATATGACAACTATTATTTGATAATATAAAATATAAATACTTTTTGCTTCAAATGCAAACCCATACCATTGGTTAACTTCACATTCAAACACTTTCACCATCACAATACTAACTGTGGTTCATTTGCACTATGAGATTCAAGAAACCACTCTGGCAATAAAGTCTCACCATTTTGTCACAGTGGTTTCCTTCCAATGACACATTGATTATTCAGTTTTCATATCTTTCATTTATCAAATGCTTTTTAATTCAATATGGACCTGTCATTAAATCCAAAATGAATAAAATAATTCACCAGTTACCTCAATAGTAAATTTATTTGTTTCACCTCAATTAAAACTTGAATGATACACAGAAACAAATTAGAAATAAATAAAGTCACACATCAAAGTAAATAACAAACAAAAATGCATTGGTAAATAAGCATTTGGAAGGATGGAAAAAGGCTCTGTCTAACCCTTGGTGTTAATAACTATTTCTTACTGAATTAAATAAAAGAAATGTATCTAAATTGTAAATCCAAAAGTATTGGCATAACATAGCAATACAAATAAAGAGAGAAATATAAAAGCTTTAAACATGAAAGCATAAAAAACAGTAAAATAAATCACTTAAGACAAATTGATACTTATAAAAATTGGAGAGTTTGCAAAGCCTACTAACGAAATCAAATAGAATACTAGATCTACTCAACCCAGAAAAAGCTAGATTTTTTTTCAAGTCAAAATGAATCATAGCTTTGACCATTGACTATTGTTTCTGATCTTGATAATTTTACCTTCTGATCAAAATTTTGTTCTGCCAAATTATCTCTAGAGTGAATGTGGATATGTTAATAATTACATCTGTTCTTTTTTTTCCAACTATAGTGGTACCAAATATTTATATATTCTAATAGTTTCTAGAGATGGAGAAAGGAATATCAGAGCTATTTTCTGCAGACATCAATGAGTTTATGGGGCATAGTTTGTTAAAGTTGTGCTTAACTTAACTAACCCTTAGAATGCTGGGTATTTTCTAAATTCTCAAAAAATAGATTTTGCATGAGCATGAAGTCGGTTCCAGCACTATAAAGGTTAAATGATGTCAAGCAGGGATTATCATACAGGAAGTTAGGGCATTCTACAGGTATCAATAGGCTTATCATATAGTACACTTAAGGCAATGCTGCATCTGGTTTCTCTTTCTAGAAATAACAGTAGTCATACAAGAATGTAATACTGGTCTTTTATCTGACTTTATTTCCATTTCAATTCCTTCCTAGCATTCAAAATGACTTTGAATAGTTTTCAACTATTTAAACAAGAAAAGTAATAACTTTGACCTTAATTTCAGCTTTGAGAAAAGAGTTTAAAGTAGGCAAAAGAAAAATGAATCTAAATCTCATATCCAGTAAATAATTCCTTAATCAAGTCAAAAACAAAAAAGTATATCCAACAATACTAAAAGCTTGTAAGCCCCATACAAATCGAATTTAAGAAAAATAAAAGCTGTAAAAAGCTAAGGCGCACTGTTAATATGACTAGTGAATGAATGGTGTTATAAGGCGCATGAACAGCTTAGGTCAAATATGACTGGTGAAAATTAATGGGATAAAGTAAAAAAAAAATAAAGAAAAGCAACAACTCCAAGGGTTCACAAATAACCACACCAGCTCTACAAAGTAAACACTATGTTCACCTTTCCGGAGAATCTCCCTTCGATTTACGTTTCGGTTTGGGCTTAACAAGGGGCGGCACCTTTAAGTGCACCTGTTCCGTTGTCGACACCTTGGGCTCAACAACGGGGGCTGCCACAGGTTCTGGCACCTCTGGTTTAAATTGTTTCGTCGATTTCTTTGGTTTGGGTGCAACGGCTGGGGCATCCTTTGGAGTAACATGCTTTCGCCTACAAGTTGGCATCCAACACAGACACATGAATACATTTAGCCCTAAGAATGCTGTGTAATTTTCTATAAATAGATTTTTGTGTCGTCTGCTTTCCAAAACTTTTAAATATCTGCTTAATTTTGATGAGGAAAGACACTTAGAGTAGGAAACAGGTTAGATCACAAGCCAGCTGCCAATTTACTTGGCAACTGGCATGGATCTAACCTGTTGGCATAAGCTCGATGTTGGTTCCAGCACTATATGGGTTAACGTGTATGTTCAGCTTGCATTATAACATATAAACATATATACACGAGAAGCTTCAGCTTGCAAATGTTTCATACACACATGTGACAATTATACTTGCATTATAACACATAGATTCATACATGTACAACACTAGTCTTGCTTTAAGACTGTAGGACAAATTAATACAAGTTCATTCAGCTCTTTTTATTATCTACACTAATATATGCATATGATCAGCTACACTCCTACACACTCATATTGTCATTCTGTACATATTACTACACAATCATAGAAAGAAGGCAAGATAGCATGATTCAAGATCAAGATTGAATGGGATTTCTTAAACAATGTTGCCACAATTAAACAAGAAAAATCTATTTGCATGGAATACATGTCATTCAATTCAAACATATATATGCCTAGAAAAGGATATGCACATGACATAAGTGAATTGAATTGTACAAAACAATTAAAATCATTAAAACATCTTTTTTATTATATATGTATTGACTATGTATTGACTATAAGAAAAAAATACTTGGAAACAATATTCTAACGAAGTATGTTGATCTAAATATAAAAGAGTTAGTAAATACTAGGGATGTGATATATGTAATACAATATGTTATTTCGTAATTCAAAATGAGTCCCACATTTGCACAATGTCAATATATAGGGTTACTTCATAGGATTATATCATAGGATATATCAAATGAAATAACCCTATAAGAAAAAAGCCAGCCCTAGAATTTGAAGATATCACATTCTAGCAAAATATTTCCTTTCGAGGCAATGTTACAAAGTGAGACTCATTTATATTACAACTCGAATATACTGACCAGACAATATCATATTAGTAAAACCTGTTTTAAGTGACCAACCAATTGCAAAGGTTTTTGCAGAGGCTATAAATGTGAGATCAGATAAAACTTTCCAAAGGTCTAATCTGCTGTATTAAGTCACCCCACGGTTTTAAGCTGCTTTTTCACAGGTGTGAAGAAATTTTAGTTAAAACTGTATTGTTTCAACGACATTCAATTTTGACTTTCAAATGTTCTCTGTGACCAAGCAACTTTAACATCCATCCATGATTCTTTTCATCATTAGCTTATTTAACAGGTTTTACTGAGGTTAATCCATAGACGCAAAAGTGCCTATAAAAGACTTACTGTTCATCTTCATCTGTGATCGGCACCTTTTTGGGCAAGGCACGGGTTGTCTCTTCACGTCTGTAAAGGAGAAGAGTAAAATTGGCAACAAAAACCTCAGGTTGTTTGTTTGCAAACTACCCAGATGCATACATACATCTAACAGTTTTATAATATAACAAGCTTTTATGAATTGTAACATATATGTAGTTTTAGAGACAACATGTAATCTTACTCCAAATAGTCTAGATATATTCCAACTTGACTCTCTTATCTTGAAAGTTCAATACATGTGTTTGAGAAGATACTGAAAAATGGAAATCCTGCTTATAAATGAAGCATGTTATTTTTCTTCTGCAATGCTTTTATCTAGAACAGTATAATATTGTCAATGTTTAACATTCTATAGAAACATAAAGAAAACTTTCAAAAGATATATAAAATAATACCAAACTATCTAGTTGTTCTACATGCAAACACAAAAATGAAATAAAACAGTAAAAACCTATTTGACATAATATAGTACATTGACATATAACTAAAAGGTTTAAATAACATCATTCCTTCATACATGCTGAAATTTTACAGTCAACTAATTGTTGAACAATTACTCTTTGAAAATAAAATTGATTTTTCCATTGTGAAAAGTTACATCAATCGATTTTCTTTTATCAATGTTCACATATTACTTACAATAGTTAATTTTCTTCTACTACAGCATTAGAAGCCATTGTGAAGTGGATAAATTGCTCCTAATGAGCAATTTACACGTTTTTGACAATAGTTTCTAACCAATAGCTTCTAACCAAATATGAAATGTTTCCTTTCCATGTTCATTTTTGCAGTTTCCGGCTATTGCTTTCAGTTTGTCTAAGCTTCACTTTCCACATGGCAATATTCGAGGCTTTGAAACATAAACATTTCATGCAAAGATTGACACCACAAAAACTGATATCATGCCAGGATAATTGCTATTAAAGAAAAAAGACTTGAAACATTTTCTTGTTAATAAACCTTGTCCTCTCATTTTGGGGAAAAAAACACAAACACAAAATGGTACAAACTACCATAATAATATCCCGAACATTTTGGTCTGGCTGGATTCAGACGTTTTGAAATTATCATGGGAAAATAGAAACTTGGTCAATCCAGCAACCTTTTCATTTCCTAAAGTAACTTCTTTCCTACAAAAGGGATACATTTCAATTCTTTTTCAATCTTATAGTTGTAGCTTTCCTACAGAGAAACATCAAACATTCATGATAAAATGTGACAGAATCAACATCGAATTGATTTGTTCATCATTACAACATTTTGCATTGACGTCAACTATGAGAAAAATACATGATTACAAAATGGTAATAGGAAAAAGAATGGTTCCTTTAAAATTAACACAATCATGCTGCATTCCAAATCAACAAACAACTATTGTCTAACACATGTCCATGCTGTGGACAAACCTTGGGCGATCCAGAGGTTCCTGTGATATAACACGCGTGTATCCAAACTCCGTATCAGAGACGTAGCTGATCTGTTGTACAGGTCCTTCCTCTTGTAACTCGTAACTGTAGGACAACAACCATGTATTTTCAACTAATGGTCGTATTACACAATCATAAGAGTAAATTGAAACTATGATAAAAAAGATTAAAAAGAAATATAGACAATAGGCAAAATTGTGTGCATATCATTAATCAGAATGATCAATCTTTGTTCTATATGTCTAATAATGATGAATAAAAAATGAAACCGTAACTTAACTAACTATTTACAAAGTAGTATACAGCATGAATACCAATGTAGTGTATAGGTAAAAAACAAATACACGATCTATTAATTAAATTGTCAATCTATGCTCTTAAACATCTAAATATCTATTGTGATTTCATATAAATCACTGTAGAACATTTAAGATTGCATAGATGTAACTGTAGACCTAGTGATATTGTATAGATATCAGTAAACATGCAGGTAACCACCTTGGAGATGGGCTCTTTATCTTGCTAGGCTGCTGCTCCTGTTTGGGCTGAGGTTTGGGCTGTGGTTTGGGTGGTGCTGGTTTCTGTACAGGTGGCACCACTTTCTTTGGCACAGACTCGGGTACCGGCTTCGGCTGAGATTTTGGCTGCCATTTTGGTTGCACCTCCATCTTGGATACCTTTTTAGGTGGGGCACCAGAATCTGGCTGGTCAAATTTGAGTTTGGCCTCGGCCATTGATGGTATCTTTGTTTCCTCCTCAGAGTCGATTTCCATTGGTGCCGCCATTGGCTCTGGCTTTTCAAGCCTTTGATGGGGCATTCTGTTGAAAGTCATTGATACATCAAACTGTTTCTGACTTGTAGACTATTTCTCATCTTTTAAAGCAAGTAATATTTTACAAATAACTTAAAGAAGAAATTACACTGAAAACTACTTTTTCATTTCAAAGTTTTCAAAAAGTCTGCTTAAATAGAAATATCATTATACATTTTATAATGCAAGTTTATTTTCTTCAAACTTTTACCATGTCTTAATTTTCATATCTTCTCAATAAACCTACATTTCATCTGGGAGTCTTAAAAACTAGGATTCAATAATTTCCATGAGACAGTTCAATAATAATTCAAACTTCTAGATAAATCACAGAATAACCTTAGGATAAATATTACCACAAATAAAAGAAGAAAAAAGTGTTAACATCAGGACCCAATATCATAACAAAAAAATCAACAGAAGTCAGAAGCATTGCCACCTTTTGAAAGCTTATTGCAATCCAACATATGCTACAAACAAAATTATATCATGTTCACAGCACATAAGGGCAGCACTTTGACTATTGGCTTCATCAAACTTATTTTCTTCCAAACTTTTTTTCTCTTAAAAACCAAAAAAGGTGGTAATGTAACTCAAGAAGAGTTTGATGATTAAGTCACATCATGGGATATCATATCTTTACCATTTGCAGATCAAATATGGCAGACAACTTAATCAAATATTTAGATACAAAGAAATATGGGCAGTGGAGCTTTTGTTGTAATTCAGACAGGTTTCCAATGAGTTTATGTTCAAACCCCCTATAACTTCCAAAATACTTGCTGAGCCATTATCCACATGAAAATTTAAGTTATTCTAAAACTGACCTCTTCAGCAGATGACAACCATTACTGCTGAAACTGTTCATTTTCATTGGTAGAAACTATTGTGACAAAAGGAAAATTGAGTTATTTTGCTTTTTTTGTAAACAACAAATGCATACAGCAAATTGAGTGTTTAAGAAAATGAAAAAAAGTGAATTGAAATTCCAAATGAAACCAGTTTGCAAACATTCATTTACAGTACACAATTCACATGTAGATGGTATACTTATAAATCACCATGATGTGACCCAAAGATAGAGAATATAGTAGATACGATAGTAACCTTTTTCTCCGAAGTTCTGGCGAAGCCTCCACGGAGGCACACACTGGGGTCGGAGGGGGAGGTTTGGGAAGGGTGGAGAAAGGCGAGACTTGGTCGGGCGAGTCTGACGACACATACCCGGGCATTGCGCTAAAAAAAGGGAATGGTACAACACTTCAAACAACCAACAAAATAAACCATGCCGGGTGTTTTTGGGGTCTGTAACCTGGATGGTTTTTTTTTATTATTGTTTTTAACACACCTACTTCCATAGACTTAAGAAACAATTGTGATAAAAGGAGAAATTGCTCATAATGAGCAATTTCTCCTTTTGTCACAATGGTTTGTTTGCTTTTATACAAAACAGCTGATATTTCTGATACATGAAAATTGTCGTCTGATTTTGCAGACAAGAACTCACAAAAGAGAATAGATTGAAACTGTTTAAAAATTACACTTTCAGGCTGACAGCCAGAGAATTGTCCAAGGTTATCTTATCTGTTTTCAAACATTTGTTTTTTCTTCGTGCATGTGACCTTTCCAATTCAGATAAGATGAAGCTGAATTTCTTTATGATCTTTTTAAATGGACCAAAAGGGAAATAATTAAAAGGGGAAAAAAATCATCACACAAAAAATTAAATCAAAAAGCAAAACTAGTCAGCATAAATGAAATCAAACACCAAGAATATGAAAACCTTATACCAAAGAATTATTTCGAAAAACTTAGATAGCACAAGGGATAGGTAACTTAACAAACCAAATGATAAGAAAAACGTTTATCAAGTTTCGTACTGCATGAATGAATAAGATACTTAATAAACTTCCAAAAAGAAAAAAAAAATTGATTTTCTTTTTATTGCTATTGAAACTAATTACCGGTAAGTCATTAAAACTACATGCTTTTACACTTATGTACAATATGCCTAAAAAGGTAGTCTTTAACCACAAACATAACAAACAAACACATGTACAAATTACAGCACAAAAAATAAATATAAAAACTTAGAAATGAAACAAGTTCTATTAAGATCTGAATTGCATTTGCTTGTCAATAAGCCTATTTCATCATTTTATGCTTAACTGGATTATCAAGCTAAGTTGTCAATTCTACTCCTAACACTTCAGGCATAAAAGAGACAATCATAAATTATCATTTCAACATTTTTGGACACTCTGCAAATGCATTTGTCAAGTCATTTGCAAGATGAAACGGAAAAATGAAGAGAATTCAATACATAATATACACAAACAAGAACAAAAAAACAATTTTTGAGTCATTTACAGAATGAATTTTACAAACACCTATCTATCTTTTGATATTTACAAAGAAAACTGTCTTATTTGTTCAGGCATGTTTGAGGCAAGAAGAAGATAATTTCTTATTGCATCTAGACAAAAAACAAAAATCCCAATAAAGTAAGCATGAACAAGTCTTTAAATGATACAAACAAATTGAAATAATGTGACAAAAAGAGCAACTTCTTGTTACAAGTAAACTCTGCTTTTGTCACAATATTTTCAAAAATCACTATTACATTATATATCAATTGATTAACTTGATGAACATGTTAAACACAAATGGGTTGGGACATAAGTGGGCAGACGCACAAACAGGTTGACATGCATCATCTTTAGACAGCATTGTAACATCACGCCATGCTGAGTATAAGAACATATATTTGACCTGTAGAGGTCTTCCTCCTTGATCAGTCTAAGGACAGCGCTGTCCCCATCCCTTACATAGGAAATCTCCTGTACTGGACCTTCAGATTGTATCTCATAGTGACTGTGTAAATATCAAACATTATATAATAGTACTAAAAGGTGATGTCCCCTATCTATTAGATTATTTTTTAGGCTCAACCCTAAAATTGCATTGCATAATGGCTGTGACTTAACACTAAACAAAAACAATTTGTAATATCTCAAAAGGACACTAATATTTGAACATTTTAAACAGAAGCAACAATACCTATAACTATCTTAAAGTGACTATAGAACTAACATAGATTTACCACACTCTTATAAGGTTTATCAAATATAAGAATTATCTCATCAACAAACCAAAGAGTTTTTACCCATTTTTTCAACAATTCTAAAAGTGTTCTCCTTGTTTATGTTAAAGGGTAAAATGTGCTTGTTCACAGATTTGAGAAAGGTTGAATATAAGTTTCTTATTTCTTTAAAGCAGCTTTGCTGTTGTATGAAGTGTACTCGGCTAAATCCATTGGAAATAAGACTAATTCATACTTAAGTATTCAGAGTCTGCATATAATTAATCATTGTGTATTCAGATCCATAAACAATACAACAGTTTGGTTTTTGCCGCATACTTGGAAATCTTGACAAATTCTGAATAACTTTTGTTATCAGAATCTTGTTTTTATTGGACATCATACCACAATTCAAAAAGTGTAGTTTTTTCGACATCTTATTTTGACTTACAAATCTTCTCATCGTGTAATGTGTGAACAATCACCTTTAAATGTACAGAAAACCATGGTTAACTTACGGTGATGATTGTCTGGGTTCAAGTCTCGTTTCCGTGGTGTATTGAGGAACGACTTTCTCTGGCTGTGGCTGTTGCTCTTTTCTCTGTCTTGGAGCGACCTTGAACTTGGGAACAACCTCGTCCTTTTTGATTGGCTCAGCTGCAGTATAAAGTATTCAACGTTAAAGGAATAAATCGGGTTTTATGGACCATTGTCAGCTAGTCATTTAATGTGCAACATCAATAAGTAAAAATTAAAGTTTCAACATAAGCCAATTTAATGGTCCTCCTTTAAGCAGAAAACAGAAAATTGATTTCAGCATACTGTCTGTATCATTTAAGTTATATCAAAGCATTTCAAGATCAGGATTTTTCAGTGGCAGGAGATAATTAAGTCATGTCAGAATAACTTAGTCAAACATGGGCAAGATAAGTGGCCGCATCTATATTCAAAATCAGACTAAAGATTGAACTTTAAAAGCATAATTTTTAGAACATGACTTCAGTTGGTGTATAAATGCACCAGCAACTGAAATCTTTCCATATTGTTTATCAGGGTTGTATTCTTTAAGCATAAATATGTAAAGTATAGAATAGGCAATCAGAGGTCCAGACAAGAGGTGTTTTCTACCTTTTTCATTGATAATTGAAATCCTATGTTGTGGGTACTTATCAGAATCATCTTGACATGACAATTTCAATGACTACCGAAAAAATACAACTTGATTTTGAAATAACAGATGTAAACGACCCATATATACCCCTTTTCTATACCACTGGTTATATAGTCTAAATGTTCATAGTCTAATGCCAGCCATATTGCCAGATAGAGCTTTGCCACAGAATGATAGTAAAGAACTTACGTTGTACTTCCAGTTTGGCCCTGCACGAGGCAGACCCAGCCACATTGACGGCCGTACACTGGTACCAGGCAGCATCAATCTTCTTTGCATCCTCAATGTACAGGCAGGATCGCCCGTTGTCTGTGTCAATTCTGTAATTAACAAGCAATCAAAGGTTTAACCCATTAACAAACAATAACAACATTTGAACAGTTTGTTGCAGACGACTCTGGAAAACATTGTTGAAAAAGAAGAAATTGCTCTTAATGAGCAATTCCTCCTTTTCCCATAGAGTTTTCTGCCCAATCAGAAGATTGTTTTACAATTTCATCACATTTTGAAATGGCGTCTGGAAACCCTTTCAATTTGGGTAAGTTGAAAATTTGCCATCTGGTAAAGGGTTAAATTTGAAATATAAATTTGGAAAAAAATCTTCTGTCACCCTTGAAATGATGACCTTAAATCTCAATTAGTAACCTAAACCTCATTGAGTTTTCAGTGACAGGATATTCTCAAGGAATTCAAATAAGAAATACCCACACATTGATATTCTTTAGTCTCATCAAAAATAAATAACACCAATGTTTGTACAATGAATGAATGAATGAATGGTGTTTTAAGGCGCATCAACAGCTAAGGTTATTTAGCATACATTTGATGATAAGGATAAATGAATATTTGTACAAACTTACTTATAGTCCTTGTTTGGAGCCAACATTCGGTTATTTTTCTGCCAGCTGATCATGGGTGCTGGTGTTCCCACGGCTTTAGCGGTCAAGGTCACAGATTGACCTTCCTTTATTGTGTAGTTCTGCATGCGGTCCACAAACTTGGGAGGCTGCATTTGTTCTCGTTCTGAAGGTCATATATAAAAGGTCATTTTGAATAACTATAATTAATAAACTAAGCAAAGAACGAGATTTAAAATTGGTCACAAAAAAGAAAATAAATATTTTTCAAGTTTTTCTTTGCTACCGACTGTTGCTTTCAATTTGGACTACTCACAAAGTCCCACAGGAGGGAAAGTTTTCAAAGCAAAAGTCAAAGGGTAGTTTTTTCAAGATATGTCCATTTATTTATATGAGTTTTAACAGCATGTCAACAATTCAATTCAGATACTTTTTTCAAGCAATGTGTATTTATCTATATGAGTTTTTACATCATGCCAACATGGTTTTAGTTTTATGGTGATGCTCCACTCTTAAGGGCCAGTAAAGCCAGGTAGAGCTATTGGCATTCCGAAAGTCAGTTGGGAGACTTCCTCTCAGAAAAACAGGAAATATGGAAGTAAAAAGTATGATAGTAAACTACTGACCTAGAACCCTCAGGTTGACAGTAAAGGTGGTTTCCCCACCCTTGTTGGTTGCTACACATTTGTACACGCCAGCATCATAGGGTGATGCTTTAGTAATGATGAGGGAGTGAACACCATCTTCATTTACGACAATCTGTTTACAAACAAAAAAATAAAGAATTAACAAGGGTCCCCTTTATGTTATCAATAAATATGTTTATTTATATAGATGTGTATCAGAAAGTTAACATAAATATACCAAAGGCCAACAATGACGAAATTGTAACAACTTTCTATACATTTTATACATTTCGAACCTTATAAACAGAGTTATTGCATGAATGATACATATATTATATATAAATTATACAGACAAACCAAGTCAGGAAACTACCTCTCATGACAATCTAAAAAGAAGTAACAAATGTTTCCTCTCGTTGCAAAAAAACCACCAACCTTGTGATAATCGTCCGGATAGACCACCTTATCATTACAGTTCCAGGTCAGTTCTGGTACGGGACGTCCGGTAACCTGGGTGTCAAACCTCACGGTATGACCTTCTCTGACCTCTGAGTCCTCAGGTCTCATCTTGAATTGTGGCTTCAGCTGGGACTCAAACACACCACTCTGGTCCTGTTGCTGATCCTGGCTGGATCGACTCGAGTCCCTGTGAAAAGTTAAAAGTCAAAATTGTAGCTTTGACCTTTGGTTATTCTATGAATGGTGACCAAATTGCTAATACAGAAAGATATCTCTCCCATTGATGGTTTCTACCTAGTCTTTAATGGCAAATAAAAGTAATTTTTATTGCTGTGACCTCCTCTCACTGGGAACCATCAAAAAACTATCTTAAAAATTATTTGAAAGGACATATTTATTTACCTTCTCATAATCCTATCCAGGGTATCTGGGTGTACAAACGAGGTGGCATCAATGTTGCCAACGCTATCAATCATCAACTGACTCGAACATGTGTCCTTGCCCAGTGAGTTGACTGCCAGCACGGTGTAGTAGCCAGTGTCCTCGGGAAGGGCCATACGTATACGGAGCGTACAGAATCCGTCACGGTTGTACTTGATCTCGTATCGGTTAGAGCGCTTCACTCGGTGTCCATCTTTATACCATGCAACCTCAAGGGATACAGTTTGGATTGCTTAACAATTCTTGCATAAGTTTATCATACAATCTGTAATTCTTCAGCCATTTACCAGCCTTTGTGCAAAACTATAAAATGCCTTTCACTTGGATGCGAGTTTGTTAGCTATAAACAGATTTAGCTATAAATGATAATATGCATTACAGAGGCTTATACACGATGCCTCTTTAATCTCTTAGTACACAATACACAACTTGACCTAATCTGCTGCAGCATACGTTGAAAACTACTGTGATAAAATAATTAATTCCTCATATTATGCAATTTACCTTTTGTCATGAAAGTTTCTACCCAATATCAGAATGAAATTGTGGAGACTTCTTTTTGCCTTTTATTTAGACCTGTAAAAAAGTCCCATGTGTGGACATGTGTTAAAGTTTGCAGTCTCCTTTTCATAAAGTTATAATCAGTTGCTGTCAATGATTTTTATCTCATTTTAGGTCAGAATGAAAACTAGAAGAGCCTGTGTCCAAAGCACTCATTATGCATAACAATGACAAAGTTAAAATTTTCAACCAGTTACAAACAACAAATTACCTTTGGTCTGGGTTTCCCCAGAATTCTACACACAAAGGTGGCATCAGCCCCTTCAATCAGACGGAAGTCCTTCATACGTTGTACAATTTGAGGGACCATATCTGGGGCCAAGGCATTCTCAGTCACATCTGTGTCATATTCAGATGTCTCAGTTTCGCTGGCAAACCTCACTTTGCCGTCGCGATATTGAATCTCCTCTCTCAAGCGATCTTCGAAATGAGAGATTGCAAATTCCTAGAATTATAAGATAAGATAGAAATGTATAAAAATAATTAAGTAAAAACATGCCAATGGATGTTCACAGCCTAAGCACAATACCATTAAATATTTATTACAAAGTTCAAATCTCAAGATATAGGTAATTTAGATTTTTTAGGTTAACTGCGTAATCTTAGATAACGACCAACACCTTTTGACAAGGTCTATATACAATAGTATAAAGTGACTTCATAAAAAATGATTCAAAACATGATAACAGAAAAGATAATCTTCAAGAAGTATTTCTCATGCCACATTTCTTATAAAATTGTATCCATGGTTACCTGGTTGTCTCCGGCAACAGGTTGGTACTCAACCTCTTCAGGTTGTGACATCCTGTAGTCAACATTGCTCTCCAGGATCCTCTCTGATCTTGGGATGAAGAAATCTTTCTCCGTTCTGCGCTGTTGTTGTTGTGATCTCTCCAGAACCTCCTTATCAAAAGGTATCTGTGAAGGCATGGCCTCCCTTTCTGTTGGTATCGGTGGTGGCATCGACTTGGGCAAAGGTGGGGGTGGTACCTCTTTTTCTGGAATATTTATTTTAAAATATAGCCATATGAAGTATAAATTCTAATATTCTTGCACAGTCCATTCACTTGACTAACCTTTTTGTGAAGAATTTACAATAGTGACATGAAACCCTATCAAAATCTTTGAATGCAAACAGTTTACACCTTTAATTTTTAAAGGCAGTCAACATCTGGGAAATAAAAACATCCTTAGAAGTAAGCTAGCTGGTATTCAAAAATAATCATAAATAAAGCAGGAAAGGAAATATAGACAACTCACTCTCTACTGGCAATAGTTGGGCAGATGTCATTGCATCTCCCACTGGATTGCCGGCAGTACAAGCATACACGCCTGTATCATTCTGGGTGCAGCGGGAAATAATCAGTGTGCAGCGACCGGAGTGCTCATCAACTGAGATTCTGTGTCTAAAATAAAGGTAAACGTTGATATGATATCATGTACACATAATTTTAGATTACTTTACATACAGTTGGATATGTTTTTAGGCAAACTGCAGAAAATTTTATCAATTTTCTTGACCAAGTTCTATTCCAGCCAAGATAGTTCCTGCGAATAATAACATGGTGCAGTACGGCTTTGCAAGATATTTGATGAAAACATCACTCAACTTGATTTTCTTTACAAAACCTAAATCATCATAGGTAGCAAAACTGGTGTGGTTTGTTTCTTTGAGGAAAAGCAAACTTAAAAATCTAGCATTTGGGAAAGATAAATCATTTACTTTTGAATCAGGCACTATGCTCATACCTTGAATCAGGTTTGATTGGCTGACCATCCTTTGTCCAGTAGACTTCTGGGAAGGGTTGACCAATCACATGACACTCGAGTATGATATTGGTGTCCTCGACGAGTCTGGAGTTCTGTAGACGCTCCACAAACATGGGTCTGATAGCTTCAATGGGTGAGGGAATCTTCTCCTCTCTGGGCATTTCTCTGAATGGCTCAATTGGCATCTCTCTTGGAGCTGCCTTCACTGGCTCAAAAGTTTCTGTGACTGGTTTACGGGAAACTGTGAAATCAAAGTATTACATGAAGTAAACAATCTCTGTTCTTCAATTGACTTTTACAAGATAAACTGAGGATTAACATGCTTTACATTTCGCATGAATTTGCCAAACATATCAAAGGCTAGTTTATAATACTTTTTGAAGAGAAACAGTTCAATTATCCAAAATATATTTAATTGAATCCTCATCTATTCACAAAATTTATTACAACAGTGTATAGATCTAATACAGGAGGCATAAAATGTAGATATGATATATTATTCTATGGTTTTGGAATCATTCTGCAAGAGCGAACCAGTAGCTATCCCTGACATCTCATTCAATAGTGCTGTTTGCCTAACACTCTTACATGAGGAGAAAAAGTATGCTCAACTTGTGATAGTATGCTAGAACAGCAGTTCTATACTTACCAACGTCAAGCTTGGCCTCTGTTTTAGCAGAGCCATCTGCATTAGTCAGAACACAAGTGTATTTCCCGGAGTCATCAACAAAAGCCTCAGGGATCCTGAGGATTGTTTTCTCCTCTGTGTAGGTGATCTCACAATCGGGTGATGTCTGTAATTCTGTGTCGTTGCAATACCATTTAATGATAGGTTCTGGACGACCTTTGAAGGTCACCTCAAGGCTGATTGGTTGACCTTCCTTCACATTCTGGTTCTTCAATGGCTGGAAATTGTATTATATGATTCAATTAAAGGATATATCATTATAATTTGATCATGCAAATAGGAATGAAGAATAATATCTATTCAGAGAAAAGTATCACCGTAAAAGATAAGAATGGTTCTTTATGTTTCTTAACCTTTAAAGATAGTCAAAAGCTTTCTAATTTTTGGTAAACACTAAGTTGAAAAAAAAAAAGCAATTATTATTTTCTGACAGTATTGTTTGCTTTCTTTAGTCTATACATCAATACAAGTTATTTTGAGATGCCCTGTTCATCATACATGGAGGCAAACCACTTACCTAACTGCTGTTAAAAGCCTCACCAAGAAAGGTAAAACCATTAACTGTCTTTTAGTCAACAATTAGGCTATATCTCATTAATATTCAAATCCACCCATACCACGATTTGAAGCCGGGTTGAGAGGGGATTTCATCATATAAAGTTTTAAAATTGTGCATCAGCCACTTACCTTGACAACCCTGGGTTTCTCCTTGGGCTGTGCATGTTTCTTAGCGACAGGTGCCTCCTCAACTGGAACACCAAACCTCGGCAATCTCGCCTCGGATGTGGGCTTCTTTTCTGGCTTGGTTTCTGGTTCATCCACGGGTATCCCATACAGTGGTATCCTCCTCTGGTACTCTGGGAGGGGCTGCTTCTTCTCATCAAACTGCATCTGTATCTCCTCCATGTACTTCTTGGGCTTGAGCTTGTCCATGGGCTTCTCCTTCTTGGATACAACAGGCTCTGTCACGGGCTCTGATGGTCTCTTGGGCGCAATTCTGGTTCCAGGCGCGCGGCTGGGTTCAAACACTTCTCTGGCCTCACTGACAGGCTTCTGGACTTCTTCGTCAATTTCCATTAGTGGTTGAACAGCTGAAATATGTCAGTTAAATGTTTTAATCACTTAATTAACAAGCAAAAGAAATAAATAAATTGATGTTGCAGACAAAATATAATCTATTCTTTATCTATCTGGCTTTCCTTAGAGAAAAGTGCATCCTATTCAGCAAAGCTTCTAAAGAAAAATTGCCAACAACACCATCAGATTAATCAGGTTTTATCTCTAGTTACAATTATTCATGCTAAATATTATTAAATAAATCATTTCATACTATCATTTGATATCCACTTTGTTAATAAAGATATGTTTGAAATTAAGTTGACACCAGTTTGATAAAAATAAGTAACTGCTCGTTAATAACTTTTTACCTTTATTCACAATGATCATCAAATGTAATAAAGATACATTGGTTTGATCGAGTAATATGTTAATTAACTTACTTTCAACACTCAGGTTGGCAGAGCATTCAGCCTTGCCTCCGAGGTTGAGAGCTTTCACAGTGAACTTGCCAGCATCTTCATAATACACCTCAGGGATGTAAAGGGAGTGAATATCTCCCTCCTGAAATACAGACAAAAACATGTAAAACTGGATGGATTGGAAATTCAAGTCTTTATCAACAGTGTTATAGTTCAAGCAAATAGTTCAATATGGAAAACTATTCAGTAATTATAAGGAAATACTTTGTGGTACTTGTGTAGAAATACAAGAAACATTGTCCCACTACAGGACAGGTATTTCTGCACAGCTACCAAAAAGTATTCTTTTAAAGTAACTGAATGCTTTCCAACATAGAAGCAAAATTCTAATATGCTGTAAAGGTAAGTGGCATAATAGTAAATTACAATTGTGATTTATCCTTTGAAAGCAAGTCAGAAAGAATTAGATTTGAAGCAATACACATACACAACTACAATTTTTTTATCAGGATTTCCCTTTCGGCCAAATGCAAGATCAATAGTACTATGATAGCAATAAAGGAATGAATGTCGAAAAATATGGAGTCGTTTTCATATCTATACTTCTTTATAAACTTATGCTGGTTACCTGGATGAGTTCGAAGTCTGGTGAGCTGACAATCTGGGTACCGTCTCTGTACCATGTGATATCGGGAGGCGGGTGCCCAGCAACTCTTACTGTCAGTTTGACCGGTTCCCCTTCTTTAATGGAGATGTCATACAGCCTCTCAGTGAAGGATGGGGGCAGAACAGAGGCTGTGAAATATGCAAATTTGTATTTAGATTTTTATTTCATTTATATAGGTTTTCAGATTGTATCAACATAATTTCAGTTAGGTTACAAAGCCCGACTTTTAATGATGGAGATAGATCCAATACTCAAGAGCCCACAAGAGCCAACAACATTCTGTAAGCCAGTTGGTAGACTACCTCTCATGACAATCGAAATGCTGTCTCAAGGGTTTGAACCAATGCCAAGATGGACCATGTGATTTCAAGGTCTTTACTCAAACCAATAGGCCACAGAGGCCCCTTGTATTTAAAAAGTTGAGAGTGAATAAATCAAACCAAAACATATGAAACTTAAACAAACAATTGATAATGGTAAGAATTATTTAATGTAATACAATTTAAAATGTCTCTTAAAGTATTGATGATAAATGTTTTGTTCTTTTTTAAGCCATTCTTTGTTCCCCTTTCTTATTAAGAATCTTGTTGATTATGATGCAGTGTATCTACCATAAATTGCATTAATGAATAGTGTCAGATCAATCATTGGGGGTAGTAAACTCTTTTCATTCTCTTCAAAGAGAGACCATAAATTTCAAAATATTACACCTATAATACCAGGTAGTCACATTTTGTCTCCCTAAAACAGCAGGACATAAATGACCCTTACTCTCACCTCTGACAATGAGCTCTGCGCTGCTGGCAGCTGACCCTGCCTCGTTGGTAGCCTTACATGTGTACTCGCCAGTGTCCTCCTGGAACGTTTCTGGTATCGTCAAGGAGACACGACTCTCCCTGTACGAGATCTCAAAGTCAGGACCATCTTCCACACTCTTGCCTTCCTTGAACCATTTAATTGTTGGCTCTGGTTTACCTACAATGGTGTTGTAGAAAAATTAGGAAACCTATTACCAAACAATAACAACATTTGACCACTTTGTTGCAGATGACTCTTGAAAACATTGTGGGAAAAGAAGAAATTGCTCTTAACGAAACACTGTGGGAAAAGGAGAAATTGCTTCGTGTCTGCCCTATCAGAAGAGAATAGATTCATGACCTTGGTATATTTGAGTCCTCAACAATGATTTTGAAATTGATAACAGACAAAAAACAAGAGAAAGAATTCCAAACAGAGATAGCAAACAAACAATCTGAAATCTTTTAGATTTAAGGATAAACAAAAATTATCTAAGAGACTAGATTTATGACTCTAGTAGATTTCAGTTCAAAATAATGACCTTGAAATTCATAACAGACAAAATAACAGAAGAGTAAGACTACCAAAAAAAGATGGCAAACATACAAAATTAACTTTCTAATGAACTGAATGATCCTGTCATTGTTAAGTCAAACAAGTCCAAGGGGAAAAAATGTGGTTTTTAATTTGATTTGGTATGATAAAACCATTCCCATACCTGTAACAATCCCCTCGAAGGTGACTTTAGTTCCTTCCATGGCATTGATATTCTTCAGTGACTGAAGGAACTTGGGTGGGATCGGTACAGATATCGTCAAATCCACCGGCTGGTATTTTGGGTGTAGATCCTGTGTAATTGTGGTAGCGTAATGCTCCTGACCTTCGATTTCAAAATTGGGTTTGACGTCTGTAATCAGGGTTGTAGAGTGTTCCTCCATGGTTGGGATATACGTGGGACCCTGTTGTCTGACCTCTGTGATAACACGTCTGGTGCGTGTCTCTGTCAGTGTCTCTGTAGACGAGAAGTGGCGACCCCTAGGAGATACAGAGATTTCATTGGTTAAATTATTTTCATATAAAATTTCAATTTGAAACCAATCATAATCAGTAACAAAAGCATAGTTTAACTTTTTTCTAAATTTCTTCGCAGTCTTAAATTTTAAATAAAATTCTGAAATTTATCAACAGAATCACAAAGAAATTGTCTAAAATGATGTTTTCATTTCAAATGATACAAGACTGAGGATTGTTTTTTATTAATAAATAATACTGAGAATTTCAATTGGAACAACATTTCTTATTTTGTGACAATATCCATTGACTGATTTGAAACAATCTTTTAAGTAATATTGGATGGATCTTTCTGTGGTATAACAACTCTACAACACAATGGAAAACATTCAGAGTGTTCAGTGCAATACTATAGTAAGTGCTTCATGTTTATGAAGCACTTACTATAGTCTTGCATTGAACCCTTGACTTGCAATAGTCTTGCACTGAACCCTCAACTTACTATAGTATTGCATTGAACCCTTGACTTGCAATAGTATTGCATTGAACCCTCGACTTACTATAGTATTGCATTGAACCCTCGACTTGCTATAGTATTGCATTGAACCCTCGACTTGCTATAGTATTGCATTGAACCCTCAACTTGCTATAGTATTGCATTGAACCCTCGACTTGCTATAGTATTGCATTGAACCCTCCACTTACTATAGTATTGCACTGAACCCTCCTCAACTTACTATAGTATTGCACTGAACTCTCGAAATTTCACTTACATTCTGGATTCAAATGTCCTGCTCTCAACATGAGGAATCTGTTCTGAGACTGGTTCCTCCACATGGAGCATGGCCGAGCATGTTGCCTTTCCAGAAGGATTTTCTGCTGTTACAGAGAACCGTCCTGCATCCTCATCAAAGACTTCTGGGATATGAAGCGAGTACCGATCACCTTCCATTGTGATCTGGTAGTCCTGGGACACGACTGGCTGACCATTGATGTGCCAGGTTACCTGAAGTGGGAGAATGGTCAATTCAGGTCTAAACTTCTTTATTTTACATCGGTTCTGATGAAAGCTTGAAGCTTATCAAATTCATTCTTGATGACTGCTTCCTGTGCACATGACTAGTACTCATATCAATTTGTGTGTAAGTCCTGCAATTTCAACACGCCTCTAGCGGATTTTGTACCCATGACCCTCGGTACCAGAGGCAAACATTCTACAATAGAGCACTGTTTCCCACTGCTCCAAAGCTGGTTTGTCTAGAAAAGTTTTGATTAACAAACTCCTCCGTATGAAGTTCAAGGCAAAAAATAATCTTAAGCATAATTACATAATATTGTGACAATTGTTCCAACTGTCACTGCTAATAATTTAAAACTGGTACAATTAAGTCCATTTAGGGAAATAATTGAGTACTAGCATTTATATGCAAGATAAATTGGGCAGATATAATGAAAAAAGATTAGCATAGATCAAAGTTAATTGCAATTTCATTGTGCAATCTCAGACTGAACTCTGACCTTCAGGTGAAAAAGAACGTCTTTATCAGATGAATAGATGTAAAAGATTGCCAATAAAATACAACTTGACTTGTGAATCTACATCAAAATTTAATTCTATATAGCTTTCTCTGAATCTTTGCTAACTGTTGGTTCATGCAAGGCTATAACAACTCCTTCAGAAAGTGAGGAATCTACTATAGTCATACAATGAACCCTCAATCTGTACAGATCAAATCAGGACACCATTCATGTTGAAGTAGTACAACAACTCACCTTAGGTTTGGGGCTGCCCACAATAACACACTCTAGTGTGACTGAGTCTCCGGGCCTGACCACTTTATCCTGGAACAGTTTAATACACTCCGGCGGGGAGTGTTTGATCTCCGACATTGTTCTTCTCACTTCCACCGTCTTTGTCATCGTCTCATCAGCGGGTACTGCAGGTTTGACGACCAGCTTGGAGTAACATTTGGCTTCTCCGGCTTTGTTGGTGGCCTTTACCATGTAGTTTCCACCATCCTCCACAAATACTTCAGGGATGGATAGGTTGTGTACGTCAACAAATGCAGTGACCTGAAATAAGTAAGTTAATGAGTTAACAATTTATTGTAAAAGATAAAAGAATTGCATTGTAATCCTTCATATCACTATTGTAAAACTTTTTTTATTTCAATCTATGAATCTAAAGCTGTGTTGTTTATGCATATCTCATTTAATACTGATAGATTAAAAGCTATCAATCAGTCGTTCTTTATCCCCATACATAAAATTATATCTGGGAATGTAGAATCTAACAACATTCTGTTCAAAGGAGTGACGAAAAATAATTTCAATTTTCTTGTCTGTAAATGACCAATTTTCTTTTCACACTTCTCCATATAATTGTTATAGAGCAAATTTCTATAAAATTCCAATTGTCTGTCAAGGCTTTTGAACAAGCTGGGCAATACAGACTGTTGATTTCACCATCTCTGGTTCATCTGTGGGATAACTTACTTGGAAGTCTGAACTTGATTCAATGGGTTTGTTGTCCTTGTACCATTGTACAACTGGTAATGGATGACCTTGAACTCTGCACTGCAACGTCACTCTTTGACCTTGGTGTGAGTGGACATCTCTGAGAGGTTGTGTGAACTTTGGTGCTGAAATCTCCTGGCTGATAGAGGCGTCACTCAGTTCACTCAGTGCTGTTGGATAAAAAAACAAAACTATGATTATTACTACGTACTGCATGTCATTTATATGTCATGTTACTATGTAATAACTCTCATTTCAAAATTGTAAAGATATATTTCTTTTATAAAGAGAATAAGTTAATGAAAAGATATACATTAAAATAAAAATTGATTGAATGGTATATCATCAGCAAATTTTATGCACTATTTTCTTTCCTTGATTACGTAGCTTAACAATTTCTTTCACTACACATATATCGAGATATTTTTTATCATTTCTGTTTGTATCATAATCTGCTATCTTTTCACAAGAACTTCTTAATTCAAGTACATGTTTGATAGTCCCTGTTTTAGGTTGATCACAACAAAATAAGACAACATGGAGAGTTCAAGGCAAGATTATAGTAAGGTCTTTATAATCATGAAGCACTTACTGAAATCTTGCATTGAAGCCTCGAATTACAATATGATGTTCACAAACTTACGTTCTACATGTAGTTTACAGGCACTTTCAGCCAATCCGTAGTTATTTTTGGCCTGTACTTTATAAAATCCTGCGTCCTCGAGATATGCCTCTCTGATTACTAGGGTGCATCTGTCTCCCTCAAACAGGAGCTGTATGTCTGCTGACTCCTTCACAGGCTTATCATTGTGGAACCAGATCACCTTAAAATAAAACATACAAAATGTCATAAAAATATCAACAGATAATGCTGCTTAGTTGTTAAAAAAGGGAAAATTAATGTTGTGTGATTTTATTTCTTGATAAAGGCTTTGGTCGGAATATTGGAAAAGAGCTATTTTCTTAGATACATGCATACACATTAGTCTTTTGCTTCAAAACATGATTCAATATGCACACACAATCATCTCTGGTAAAATAACATATGCATAATTGTCTTTCAGTTAAAAGCAAGTTGTGATCTCTGTAATGTTGCAAAACGGCATTAAAAATGTCTCAATATTTCATATTTTACAATGCGTATTTAGGAAATGAAGAAACTGACCTCTGGTTCTGGGTGCCCGACAAGGACACAGTCAAGTCTGACCCTACTGCCCTCCATGACCTCGCGACCTTGAGAAAGGGGCTGGGTGAAGGTCGGTGGAAGGGGTTCTTCTGCCGACCCCACTGACATCTCCTCACTGTAATCATACAATACAACATTGTTATCAGCATGGGTTAAACATTTGTAATGCGTAATTAACACACATATTTCGAGGGTTCAATGCAAGACTATAGTAAGTGCTTCATAAACATGAAGCACTTACTATAGTATTGCACTGAACCCTTGATTTATGATAAATTCTAAATAATTGCACAATGATAGATATGTAGTGACTAAAATACTTACAATTTTCATAAAGCTGAATATTCAAAGTTAGATTATTTTTTATTAAAAAAGGATTAAAGCAATGGTGAAACTAGAACTTAAGCCCGAGCATCAATATTTAACCATAATAAAAGTTTCTTCTTATACAACTAAAATCTCCACTTACCGGTACATGACCTTTTAGTAGTAATGGTTTATGTTATTTGTGTGTTTGCTGACTGTTACCCATGTGAATTCTTACCAAACAAACAAAAAAGACACTACATGTAATACATTAAAGTCCACTAAAAACACCACGGCATATGAAATATACAAAAAAAAAATAGAAAAGAAATCAAAAGGAATCATTTGAAGATTTATTTTAAAAAAATGTGCATTTTCCAGATTAAATGGTTTAATGATGTTCTGTTACACACATTAAAGATAAAATAACAATGATCATTTTAGATTTGTTCAATGAAAAAGGCATCAAAGAAATGCATTTCTCATTCCATTCTAAATCAAATTAAAGAAGCATCTTATCCTTTACTCATAAATATTTTCTTTTTGTTGAAACAAACTATGAAATGATACCCTGTAGTATTGTTTACAGACCTCAATATAAAGTTGTTCATGTGCATGAAGTCATAAAGCTGTCACTAAGAAGGTTGGTTTTTAGAAAACAAACATTTACTTTACACCATAGCATTTGTCTTCACAAAACAGTTTTAATCACAAGTATAACATATTCCACTTTCCTCCAGTTAAAAGGTTTAAAACAAGAGTAGGAACACAACAAATTAATGACAAATAAGAGTGTGGGAAAAGTGAAAACAAAATAATAAGTGGCCAATATCAATACAAAACCAAATATTCACAGTTCTTACGACTTTAGAAAACAGTGTGGGAAAAGGAGAAAATGCTCGTAACGAGCAATTTTTCCTTTTCCCACAAGGTTTTCTGCTCTTTCTGAAGAATAATTTCCAATTTCATCACATTTTGAAATGTCGTCTGCAAACTCTTTCAATGTGAGACAGTCCAAAATTTGTTTTTTGGGAAAGGGTTAACCACTTCCTAAATAATAACTCACTTTGCTGCAGACACCTTTAGAAACACCCATGACAAAAGGATAAGCTGCTTCTATTTTGCACTTCATCCTTATGTCACAATAGTTTCTATAAAATGAAAATGAAATCTGATCATGCAATTCTTTGCTGTCTGCTTTTATTTCAATATGGGCAAATGACAAATCCCTATGTCACGGAATAGGTTTAAAGAATCTGCTAAACTGAAAGCATAAGCATTGGTTTGGCTTGGTATGTCATGCTGCAAAAAATAAAATGGCCACAACCAGCATCAGAAATCATCATTATATTTGTCAAGGTGAAGGAAACACACAAGAATGGGCCGGCATAGAGATGTGAGTGACACGGGGACAAAACACAACTTGCCTAGGAGTCAGAGTTACCACTGAGTCTGACCGAGTCATATCGCTGTAAAAACGGGAATAAACTTTTTTATTTAAAACACAGAAAAGGAATGTAAAGCATTAACAAGCAGATTAATTAAATGATTTCACAAAAGATGTAGGGTTGTTGATGAAAACACCACCAATCAGGAAAAATGTATTTAAAAAGACCCTATTATCATAACCATCAGTTCTCACCAATTGACCAATCAGAAACAAGATAGAATCAATTTTAGTAGATTTGTAGAAAAAAAATAATCACATTGTTTTCATCTTTGTCAAATGTTGGCATATTTTGACACAATATCGTTTTACAAAATTGTTTTATTCAAATCTATTTTTATTCAGTTAACACAATTGCTCAAGTAAGTTTCCTTTTCATAGAAATTTTGTAATAAGTAGAAATATTGAATTCATTTCAGCCATTAATACATAAATGGAAACTTTTCTCACCATGGACAGTGTAAACAAATTTGAATATACAAATATAGAACTTTTCAAGCAAAAGTAATATACAAAGTTAATTTGTGTGAAGAGTTTCATGTTATAGGTGAAACAATGTGTACCACCAAGTTATTCATTGCCAACATTTATGTTAGGACATCTAACTTGCCTTGTTGTCATAGGGATAACACTTTCTGATCTGTAAGAATCGCTGGAAAAATCAAGTCTTATCTTAATACTTCGCTGTCATCAATGTTAAATAATAGTGTTTTTATCCAGTACTCCTAAAGCAGATGCAAAAAAACCATATGCCAATCATAATCTTCTTTTGTATTTAAACCATACCTGGTTTTTGAAATTTGATAATTGCTTTGAATTGAGAGAATCAACAGATCTCAATCAGCAAAGGTGTAAAATGAGGTTTTCATTGAGTCAAAAATAAATGCTTTTGCAACAAACGAAAAACTTGCTGTGAAGAGCAATTTCTACGCTGTTCACATTATTTTCTTTCGACCCATGCTGTAGATGCATAAAAATATATATATATATTTGACAATCATAGTTTTATATCATATATTAAGCTTAGATTCAACTAGCTAAGATCATAAAGCTTTGCTGGAACAATCCATCTTATACAAAGTCCAAGCTAAAAGGCTTTAAGCTACCAAGCTTAATAGTGCATTGAAATGATTTTCCTTCCAGGTAACTATCAATTGGTGTCACAGTATTTCATTCATATAATGCTGACCAGCACATTATCATGGTGCTTTTGGTGATGGGATTAGCCTACACAGATGTACTATAAGCTAGCAAATATGAAAAAAGCGCAGGTTTGTATAAGACTGTATTAAATGAGAAGTCCTGTCTGCAAACAAAGAATCTGATGAATGTTAGCCACACTCTGTCTATTAGTTACATGGAACAGTTTCCCTCACAGACGATACAAGTAAACATAAAACTCAAAACATCTCACAAAAGAGTAGAAGTGGATAGAATTTGAAGAAAAAAATTCTGAAAACAACTTTTAAATTTTTACAGATATCAATTAAGATTTATTGTTTAGAAAAGCAAGGAGCATACTGAATGTTCAACGCAGCACTAAAGGCGCTCATTCACAAAAGTTATATACAACCCTTAATGTGATATTTCTTCAAGGAAAAAGTAATTCTCTGGTAAAATAATCCATTTGCCATGTTAACATTTATGTCAAGATGATATAGTGAAACTTGAACTTAAACTATGACCCCAAAAAACATTGAAAAGTCTAAAAAAGGAAAAGAAAAAAGTCTAAAAACAGGTTTAATAACTTATTACCCTTTTCCCTTATGATAAAAAAAAAATCTAAAAGGAAACTGTTTTTTTAAGCAGGTTCACTTCAAAATGCCAAGCTTAACTCAGTGCGTTTTGAAACTTACGTTTTTTCAGTTACCAAGCTATAACAGAACGAACAAGTAAGGCATATGCTCAAACATTTACATAACAGTATTGCTTTAAACCACACCGTAAAACCAGCTAAGAGTAATATGCTTTAAACATTACCGTGTCAAATTTTAATTTAAATGTTTGTTTATGTGTGATTTGACACCATCCCAACAATCCTTCAGTTGTGTAATGTCTTTTCTTGAGTCACAGATAATATACTCTAAAAGTGTCCTGCAAAATGACACGCCCAAAAAACTAGATGTAATTGTTGGGCTTGAACTTGTGACCCCCAAGTTCTAGGACTGCAACCATAACCACTTGGCCATAAAGGACCCCTTTTTCACTCTAGATAAAATCACAGTAGACTTTATTGAGCAGATAAATCAAAGAGAGTTAACATATCAAACAAACAAAATTAATAAGTTCCTGATGAATGTTCAATTCAATTAAATTTCAAACAATTAGTTTGATCATCATCATCTTTTTTGTCGGCCTATATGAAGACCTGTTGGCTGCAATATTGAACCAACTTTCTTTTTATGAGGTGAGGAGCAATCGCCGTTGGGGATGACCAAAATGGATTTGGCTTTTAACTAGAACAATACAATACCGGGAACATGTATATAACTGTAAATTGGGTTTTGAAAAACAACCTATGAGTGAATCAAAATCTTACGCATAAATCAGTAAACGTTTTTTAAAAAATTGTTTAGTTGTCTACTGCAGGAGCACTTAAACAAGAACAAGTGAACGAAACATTAAATAGATAAATACACATAACATTGACAAACTTTCAACAAGGTTTATACTGTTCATCAAGATTCGGGAATAACAGTGACAAATGTACAAAATAGACTAACTTGGGTATAAAAATCTTTCTATCAAAGAGTAAATATGCATAAACATGGTTACATTTACTTTATAACTCACAGAGGAACAAAAACATTGTCTTGTCTTGGAGCCGCCTATTTCAATCTAAGTTTAAGTTACATTTTTTCTTTAATTAGAAAAATATATAAAAATGAAGTTTCAAAGACAGTATTTTTTTTAAAGATTTATTAATGTATCTTTTGAATAAGAGGCAGGCTTCTTTAACCCTTAGAATGCAGGGTAATTTTCTTAACATAGATTTGTTTGCCGTCTGCTCTCCAAAACCTTAAATATTTGGTTAGTTTTAATGTGGAAAGATACTCAGAGTAGCCAACAGGTTTGATCACAGGCCAGCCACCAATTTACTTGGTGGCTGGCCTGGATCCAACCAGTTTGCACGAGCATGAAGTCGATTCCAGCACTTTAAGGGTTAAACATTCATATCAAGAGAATGATTTTGCTCAACACAGTATTACATCTATAACTACATTTATATAAACAATATTCTATTTGATGAGTATAACATGGAAGATAGAAGACTTACGCAGCGCTAGAATAGAAGCTCTCTATAGTGATGGTACAGCTGCTTCTGGCCTCTCCCAGCGTGTTCTTGATGGCGCAGGAGTACGGACCAGAGTCCTCCGGGAAAGCTTCTGTTATCTCCAAGACAGTGCGTGTTGTCTCTATGGTGATCTGAAAATAGAATTGGTTTCATGCAATTTTTTGTGCTTTGATAGACCATAAGAGGAAGTGAAGTTCTGATTCTAACTCCTTTATTTCTTTTCTTAAACCATTACCAAACAAAAACAACATTTGACAAGTTTGTTGCAAATGACCTAACGAGCAATTTCTGCTTTTTTTCAACAATGTTTTAGGCCCTATTAGAAGATTATTTGCCAATTTCATCAGATTTTGAAGTTTCGTCTGCAAATTCTTTCAATTTGGGACAGTTGAAATTTAATGTATGGTAAAGGATTAACACCTTATCATTGATAATCATTATATTTGTTTGTTTATACAGGGTTAAACACTCTGTCAACAGTATTTCATTTATTTTAAAACTTTCCTCGATTTCAACAGTACTAGACAGGGCTCAAATCCCCTTATCGCTAGAACCCAAGAACCCTTGCGTCACAAGTCCTGCACCTTACCCATGCACCCATGCAAGACACCTGCAATTTTAACACTTTGACAGACAGAGATAGGAAGTGTTAACTTTTCCATTTCTGTTCTATACACTATATCATTAATCACCATTAGAACCATCAATCATTTGCAGGCAAACAAAAAAATTCAACAAAAGTACCGCACTTTTCTAACCTTAAAAGTTATTAACCATAGGAAACCGTCTTCAATCAAAAACAGATATTTTACCTTGAAGAGCTCTGACGGTACAATTTTGTCTGGACCCCTGTACCATGTGACTTGAGGGGCTGGGCTAGCAGAGAATACAATCTCCAATCGGAGAGGTTTCCCTTCAGGTGCGCAGACATCTCTCAGTTCTTGTTGGATGATAGGCGGCTGGGCAGCTGTATTGTGATAAATAAATAATATATTACTAATTTTTTATTTATTTAAGTTTGTTTTTTATAATATTGAAGAGTTAAAAGCTTATTTAGCTGAATTATGAAACAAAGGTATCGTTCTGGTTAGAGGAAAAAACCAAAGGAATATCAAATACAAAGTTCTACCTGAACATGGTACAGACATGATAATTAACCAGTAAAGATTGATAGGATTACTTAAGTAAGAAGAAATCACACATCATGTTAAAAGTTTATGTATAACCAATATATACGTACATATTTATATGTAGAAAGCTTCTCTCAAAAACAGATCTTCTTAAATAACTAGAAGTATTAAATAGCTAAGGTGACTTTTTTTTACTTTTTTTTATGTGTAAACATACTAACAAGAAGTAAGAAATCTTTGACAGGATAATAACACGAACCAAACAATCATTCTAGAGTACATTGAGAGGATCATAATAAGGGATAATGTATCACATGTATATGTGTACCAGGCCTACAGTATGTCTAAGCTAAGCATTTCTAAACAATAAAAACAAATCCTTTCCAACTTCAAAACAAATGGAGATGGCAATTATGTATCATCAAAGAATTTACATTATGAATTAACCCTTTCCCAAACGACAAATTTTCGACTGTTCCAAATTCAAAGAGTTTGCAGACGACATTTCAAAATGTGATAAAATTGAGAAATATTCTTCAGATAAGGCAGAAAACATTGTGGAAAAAGGAGAAATTCCTCATTAGGAGCAATTTCTCCTTTTCACACAATGTTTTCTAAAGTCATCTGCAACAAATTGGTCAAATGTCGTTACTGGTTGCGACTGGGTTAAGAAAGAAACCATTGTGGTGAAAGTAGTAAGTAGACATTGCATTTCACAAACAATATTTCCTTTTTTACCAATTGGTTTCTCAAGTTTTCTTTAGCAGGTGCCTTAAAATGATGTATAATGGAGTGAGCCTTAGAAACTTTAACTGTAGTAGCTCTGCAAAATGGAGAAATCATTACACACAATTTCTTTTTTTTGTTTTTGTTTAATAAATATTAATGTTTAATTGGACATTTCATATGCATTGAAGAAATAGAGAAGGAAAATTTGTCTCACTTTTGAAAGCATAAAGAACTTTTAAAATAAATAAAGAAAAAGAGTGCATCACACAAAACAAAAAAAAGCATCACATCAAAGTTAAGGAAATATGTAAAAAACTGGGTGATTAGATGGCAGATTTTCATTGAAAAACAGTAAGAAAAGAAGCATGAGCTGGTATTCTAACAGTAAAATAAATACTTTCTATATGTTTTCAAGAAGACTGATAGATTAAAGAAAATACATTGATTTGTCTGTTTATTTTGTACCTTTTGTCAACAATTCTTCATTTATATCGGTCAAAACAGATTAAATCATCTTCATTCCATAAGCCATTTTGGAAAAATAACTGGTGTTAAGCTTTAAATCTATAGCTACATTGATTTGTAGAAGTGTCACAATATCTCTTTTAAATAACTTTTCAGCTGGATAAGATACAACTTATTCTAATAGAGTTATATCAGATCCAAGATTGCCATTTTAAACACAATTCAAATAAAGGTCTTATAACTTCCATCTATCACATGTTGTGTACAGAAATAAAGTATGTATATATGGGAAAAAACAGAACTTGCTAGCAAGTAGGTGTTTCCTTCAACCAACATGGCAATGTGTGACTGGTCAAAGTTGAAAGTGACTGTAGAAAACAATAATTGTGAAGAATGTGATGAAAGAAGTAATTATTCATAAAGAGTAACTTCTTACTCTTAAAGCAAGTACAATTAAGTAATGAGTTTTTAGCAAGGGTTTCATAAAAATGGCATCACATCATACCATTTTATTGCAAAAACGAAATCTCAGGTTTACTTTCTATAATCTTTTATGCTGATTTCAACTAACTCATAACTTCCAACATCTGGTATACTCAAAACTATATTCACTTAAAGTTAACGATATTCATTATTCATAGGAAGTAATAATGACAGTTGATCCTAGTTAAAGAAAGAAAGAACACAATAAGATCCTTTTACAATGATTCCATTTTGTTTTGATATTTATTTTGCCTTGTTTAAGATCAAACATGCTGAAGCCCTTGTGTGATATTGTATTTGCAAAAAAAATATCCAATACAATAAAATCTGTCGTTAGCAGAATTGTAAAGAATTGTAATTAATTTGTGTTGGTAGAATAAGCCATTACTTCATAATGCCTTATCTTACCAAATTTTTTTCAAATTGAGATTTTCCAAACCATCAAGACAAAGGATCAAATGTTTGGGATGAGCAATGCATCCTTTTTGTCATAATGGCTTCTACCCTTTATTGTAAATAAAATAGTTTTGTTTTATTCTATTTTCTTGTTGTTTGCTGTTGCAGTTTGGACTAGTCACCCATTCCATTATGGGAGAATTGGTGAAACATGACCAGCTATAGACAGATTTCACTGTATTAAACAGAGAAAAAGCAGTAGAAAGACAAACTAGCACTATGGCATTGACACAAAAATACTTGCAGGGTAGTTTGTTATCATTTCTGGTTGTGTTGCCTTTAAAAACAATGTTAGAACATTCAAAACATGGTTACATCACAATAAGAACTCTTACTCCATTAACCCTTAGAATGCTGGGTAATTTTCTAAAAATAGATTTTGTGCCGCCTGCTTTCCAAAACCTTCAGTATCTGCAGAATTTTAATGAGGAAAGATACTCAGAGCAGCAAACAAGATAGATCACAGGGCAGCCACCAATGTACTTGGCGCTTGGCCTGAATTCAACATGTTTGCCTAAGTAATAAGTTGGTTCCAGCACTATAAGGGTTAAAAGCTCTTACTCCATGTTTTCAAACAACAACCCATTTCTTTAGAGCTCTGTTGAAATGAAAGCTTTTAACAGAGCAGAAATGCCTTGCCAATTCACAATATTATGAGAGAAAGCCATCAGAAATCTGTTACAAGTAAGGTTCTGAAAACACTATTAAAGAACAATTATGTTAGTTAACACAACAGTAAGTATTCCAGTCAAATCCAAAAATAGTGGATTTGATTTTTTTTCTCAGCACATGCAAACTCTTTCAACAAGGAAATTTGAATTCAGAGAAAGGTTGTGTTCCAATAATAAAGGTTACTTTTACAAATTCTACTAGGTTGATTTTTCAGGAATTGAAATGTTCTGCCATTCTGACAAGACAAACACTGATTTGGACATGGTATAATTTCGTACAAAATTCTCAGATAAATGGGTTTGGCTTTAAACGTTGCAATGCATTATAGCATGTTTAAATAATCTACACAAAATCTTTGACATACAAAGGGGGTCATTTTAAGGTACATCTTATCATGCATTTGACAAAACACATCAAGGGTTCAATACAAGACTACAGCAAGTCCTTCTCAAATGTGAAGCACTCAGTCTAGGCTTGCAGTTAAACCTTGACATCAGGAGGTTCATGCTTTATTCACACAATGGAAGAATTGAACATCGCAAACCATGCTTAAAAGATAAGCAGGCAGCTTACGGAAGACAGTCAGCCTTGCAGATGACGAGGCCTCGCCGCCAGGGTTGTTGGCACGGCACGTATATCTGGCACTGTGCTCATTGCTGACCCGTTTGATTTTAAGGGTACATGTGCCATTGATCTTGGTTATGACATACTCAGACGAGTTGTCAATGTTAATTTCGTCTTTGTACCAGCTAATGCTGGGTGACGGTATACCCATCACATGACATTCAAGGGCATACGGACTGCCCTCTAGAACGTCGACAGATTTCAGATTTCTCGTGAAATCTGGGGGGATGATTTGCTGGTGAGTTTCTGAAAGAGGAAAGGCTCCTTTCTAAAAAGTGTTTAAAGTAACATTGTGGGTGAATTAGAGTTCACTTTGAAAAGAAGAGAAAATAGAGATGTTTCAGGAACATTAACTTTGGTGATTATAGCAATAAACAATGAATTGACATATTTCTCCCCTACCATAAATTAACTTGGAAAGGTTTTTCAGTAGAAAACCAATTTATGAAGAGGAACTAGCTTCATTTAAAACTCAAAGCTGCCAAAGGCATAAGACTCTCAATTTGCTTAGAAAGAAATTCATTCAAGAGAAGTTTTTAATTCTATTTTAAAATTATTATCAAAAGCAATTGAAGGAATCTGGAAGAAATTTGTTCAGTTATGACTAAGTTTACTACACAAGTTTAGTTGTGACAGCATGACATACATGTATTATGTAAAGTGATCCATAATCTCTACAACCTAACATACAACCTTGTACATACATACTGTTGTTATAAGACAATTAAGTTTAGACCAACGTCTGACTAAGCACTTATAAAACAAACATAACAATGGCTCAATGAATGACAATATTAAGTCCTTCACATTTGTAAAGGACTTAGTATGATATTGCAATAAACTCTTGATGAATTCTTGTCAATGTATATTACACAGTGAGTGATTAGAGAATGAAAGAAGTGGATTAGAGTTAGCAATCTGTTGATTAATATTTCCGAGTTTTACCCTCAGTGTCATTGGTATTGTGTTCATGGCCGTTCACCAAAACATCTTCAGTTTTTACAGTTTCTAAAATAAAGTGGAGGGCCAATCTGAAGTCTCCATGTCATAGTTATAAATGTAAATCAACCATATTGCCTTAAACTATTCCCTTGAAATGATATGATGTTGCTCTCAAAAGTTGCAACATTTTCAAAATATATACTTTCTTGGTGATATAAAAAACAAACCAATATGACAACAGAAAAATTATTTGTAGCAAACAAGTTCTCCTTTTGCATACTTGTCTCTTAAACCTTTTGTTGTAGGCGCATTTAATTAGTATGTATGAATGAATTGGTTGAAATAGGTTTCATATATTTCAATTAGCAGAATGAAAGGATACATTTTCATTAACAGTTTTAATACCCAGGCCTTGTCATACATAAGACCAAAAAGCAATAGCATTTTTGCCTTGCCTCAATGACAATCTAGGCAAAGCGAAATACATTACGACTGTCAAAACTGGCTTCACATAATGATATTGCAGTACTTGTTCAGCCAAGGAACCCTGCTATGTAACTAAATATAGAGTGTATTAAAGTCAATGGGAATCTGCCCTCACCTTTAACATGTAGGTATGCGGATGACTCCGCCTCTCCAGCCTCATTCTGAACACGGAGGGTATATCTGGCCGTGTCCTCGGAGAACGTTTCCTCGATCATCAATGAGGCAATATGGTTCTCTAACCTTGTCTCATAATCTGGGCTGTTCAAGGGTAAATTGTCCTTGTACCATTTTGCCTCATACGGTAGTTCGGATTCCACATGGGCTTCAAATATCACTCTGTAAATGATAAAACATATTTGTTCAAACTTACAATCAAATTTATCTTGCAGCATTAAGGGTCTACTTAAATTCCACTTGCAATGAAAGAGGTTTCGATTTAAAAGAAAATACATTTATATTATTACATTACACCATTCTAATTTAACATTAACCTTTGTCTCTATTATATGTTTCACACAAGACTGCATTTGAAATGTTTATAAGAAAGCCAGATCAAACAAGGCCCCTTTCACATGATTCTCCTTTTATTACTAAAGAAGTCTTAACTTGTCTACAACAAGTAAACAAAAAGGCAATCTATAAAGAAAAATATTTAAAAAACATATTGTAGCATACTGATTAAAAACCCATGATATCGTGTATGAACATAGTTACTTACTTAGTTCCCTCCATGACCTCAGCATTTTTCAGGTGCTGAGAAATACGGGGTGGTTTGGGTGCAGCCTCTTTGGGTGGGGCCTGCGCAGTAACCATGACTTCCATGGGAACAAACTCATCCACAACTGGGGCGGGCATTGGCTGCTCCTGAAAGTCAAACAAACATATTCCATTATGAAAAGATGCCCACAGAATGTTTATATTTTACCCTTTTTAACCCATTACCAAATGCTTAATTCTTTTATTGGTAAAAAATGAAAGCAAATTTTATAGCAGTCAGCAATTCAAATGTATGTCCAATTTCATTTTCTAGGAAAAAAAACTATGTTCTTAGCGCAAACGCTATATTTCTGAAGTCAAGCATTAAAAGCCACATCAGAACATCAAAATATAGTTAAATCTCTTTTAGAAGGGGAAAAGTGGACACTGGTGTACAAGTTATGGATTTAGCACTTTAGAAAAAAAGACTCATTAAAATGAAAGAATCATTGACTAAGGTCCAAGATAAGTGATTACGCAAGCTTACCAAGTTGTGTTTAAGCCTGGAGACTTCATTATCTGCCTGTTGGAAGTTCTGTACCAGATCCTGGTATTGTACATATAGATTATGGACACGGCTTGGTCCTTCTTCACCTGGAAAAAACAGGAATAAGGTTATTAATATGTAAGACCTGTAAGGCCTCACACAATATAGTGACTCTGAGTGATATATCTAAAACATATTTACCATAGAGCTGTATGACATAACACCATGCTGTTACTCTAAGACCCCCACCCCCCTCAAAAAAAAAAAATCCTTATGAACCATAGGGATTTGAAACCTTACACAATGAAGCTATTGAATATATTATATGGGTTTTACATCACATAAACATTATTTCAGTTATGTAGCGATGCCCGACTCTTAATGATGGAGGAAGACCCCTTACTCAACTGCCCATAAGGGCTGGTCAAGGTGGGTAGAACCATCGGCATTCCGTAAGTCAGTCGGGAGACTGCCTCTCATGAAAATCCATATCCCTCTCAGGATTTGAACCCAAGCGGAGAGGGGCCATGTGATTTCAAGTTCTGTACTCTAACCACTAGGCCACGGAGGCCCCCGAAGCTATTGAAAGAGAAATAGAAAAACCCATTATCTATGTACTATAGAGTTGTGTAGCCTAACTCAGTAAGAGAGTTAATAAAAATCCCATTACTTTTGTACTATAGAGCTGTGAAGCCTAACTTAATGTAGCTATTGTTAGAGATAAAAAAAAACATTTTCTATGTACTATAGAGCTGTGAAGCCTAACTTAATGTAGCTATTGTTAGAGATAAAAAAACCAACATTTTCTATGTACTATAGAGCTGTGAAGCCTAACTTAATGTAGCTATTGTTAGAGATAAAAAAAAACAACATTTTCTATGTACTGTACTGTACAGCTCTTAAGCCTTATAAATTGAAGTCATCATAAAACCATTTAAAAACAACAACATCATTTCCATGCTATGTAGATGTTTAGCCTCACAGACTGTGATTATTGTAGGATAAACAACACGGTGTACTGACCATAAAGCTGTGTGGCTAACTCTGATATTTTCCTCAGCCTCTCATCCTGCACAGGTTTACCCTCCTTGATGTATCTGTTGACCTCTGTACGGAGAGTCTCCGCCTCCTCTGGGCTTCGTACCTTGTTGGCACGCTGCCCAAGGCTTATCAGCAGGTTGTTTCCCTCAGTCATCCATACCTCTGTCTGTAACAGGTAACAATAGATTGTTCAACCATTATCCCATAAGGGAATATTCTAAAGTAAGTTGTTTCAAATGCCATGTTAACAATTTTTCAGTTTTGTTACAACTTTTCTCAACTCCCAAGTACTGGGCAAGGGTTGTTAACCCATTACCAAACAATAACGACATCTAACAACTTTGTTGCAGACGACTCTGGATAACATTATGGGAAAAGGAGAAATTGCTCTTAACGAGAAAATTCATCTATCTTTCTTTTTAAGATGATTTCATCATGAACATGTTTAGATTTTGCAACATTGATTCCAACTACGACAAAAGCAATTGATGAACTTATTTTGCATTTGTGCCTCTCTTGCAAAATTTATAAATTAAGCTTCTATGTTTTTCTCCCAACAAAGTAAAACAAATGACATGAGGAACACATAAGTAAAACCTACCTCTTCAATGAGTCTGAAGTATTCAATTGATACGTTCAGCATGTCACGATAATCGTAAACGCTGGTGTGGAATGTCGTCCATTTGGTATTGAGCATGTCAATTTCACGGCGAATATGCACCGAGTCGTAATGTTCATCTTGGACCATCAACTCGGCCGTGCTCGTGAAGTTCTGTATCTTCTTTTCTATCACCTGGGAACACCAATATTCAATTAAGTAACCATATGAAATTGTCAGGGAATAAAACTTTGAATTGAATAAACACCTTAGCTCTTGCAAAATACTTACAACTTAATTGTTTTTGGCAATTACTACAAATATTGTTACAAAAGGAACCCCTTAGGTCAAAGCCAGCTACATTTACCACTAGGCCACACAGGACCGCAATATGTTATGAATTTTATATATATATATATATGGGTTTTACATTGTGTCAACATTACTTCAGTTATGCTGCGATGCCAGACTCTTAATGATGGAAGAAAACCCAACTCAACTGCCCATAAGAACAGGTCAAGCAGGGCAGAATGATCAGCATTCTGAAAGTCAGTCGGAAGACTACCTCTCATCAAAATCCAAATGCTGTCACCGGGATTTGAACCCACACAGTGAGAGGTCATGTGATTTCACAGTATGTTATGGAGAACCATCTTCTCATTATAGAGTGGTAGAACCAACTATGGTCATATTTGGCAGGGTTTTCAATTAAAACAACTCGCTTAAAAAAACAATTCAAAGTAAGTATACGTAAAATGTGTAGACCTTGCAACTTACCTCAACAGTCATTTCAAACTGTTTAAATGCTTGTGATGTCATCTTGGCAGCCGGCAATGAGTTGCCATAGCTACCACGTCGGGCTTGTAAATGATGATGTAATTCGTCAATTTCTGAATGAATCTATTGAAAAAACAAATAAATAACATTAGTGAAAGCCTATAATTTTATGGAAGTCACAAGTGAAAAATAATGAGAACATTTCTTTTCTTTTAAACCTGCCCAAATGCTTTGGTGGACATTGAATTTAAACATATTTCAGATGGATTGTGGTGAAAAGCCAAGCCTGATGGATCAATGTAACCTCAATATTTACTGAAATACATTGAAAAGATTAAACCCTTTACACTTAAAATTGAAAATATCAAGGTTCAATAACTATTCTAATTCAAGGGCAAGTGGTTCAATCCTTAACCCTTTCCCAAACAATAAGGACATTTGACCACTTTGTTGCAGACGACTTTGGAAAACATTGTGGGAAAAGGAGACAAGTTTTCTGCCCTATCAGAAGATCATTTTTCCAATTTCATCACATTTTGAAATGTCGTCTGAAACTCTTTCAATTTGGGACAGTCAAAAATTTGTTGTTTGGGAAAGGGTTAAACATAAAATGCCTTCTTACCTGTCTCAGATCAAAATTGAACTGACAGATCTGTAAATTTTGTCTCAGTCTGCGTTCTTGTTCTTCCCAAGTGGTGTTCCAGCGACGTTTATATTCATCAGCTGCGACCATCACTTTTTGGACATCGTCAGTGGCTGCTGCTTCTGCATCCTAAATTTGGGAGAAAGCAATTTTTTTATTTTTTTTATATGGGTTTTACATCACATCAACATTATTCCAGTTATGTAACGATGCTCGACTCTTAATGATGGAGGAAGATCCCATGCTCAACTGCCCATAAGGGCTGGTCAAGGCGGGTAGAACCATCGGCATTCCGTAAGTCAGTCGGGAGACTGCCTCTCATGAGGGAGAAAGCAATAAAACATGAAAATCATGAATCTTGGGAAGGGTCAAGGTGAAGTATCAAAGCAAAAAAGGTTGCAAAGTAACTTAATTTTGTTAACAAATAGGGAAATATTGTCAAACAACAAGAAACTTTGAGAAGTGAAGCAAAGTTTGTTAAGCCTATAAATAAAAAATACTTTGTCAAGTCATGCATGTTCAAAGCAAACAAATTTCGAATATATTCTTTTTTTTTCCCATAACATGCCATCTATAAGCAAACCATAGAGAAATTCTTTGTCTTTAAACAGATAGGAAATTGCATTTATAAGTTAATATTCCTAAACCACTGTCAGAAAGCAAAGTTCAAGACCGATTTGCTGAATCATTAAATAAAGAATGCCTATATGTAGATATGAAAACTCACAGTTTGCCTAACTCTGACGACTATTTTCTCTCCCTCATCCGCTGTATAGCTAATAAGATGGGAGATTTCTTGTTTCTTCTTCTTGTGTTCCTCCAGCATAGATTCTGCACGACTGAGATCATCCGGTAACTCGGATTGGAGGAAATCTCTCTCAGTCTGATCAATCAGTTTGTCCAACTGAAATAGAAAAAAATCATTCAATCTTGCGTCAAATAGATAGAAAGCGTCAATTTCTGAATGAAATACAGTTTAAACAGTCATTCTTGCATTAACTTGATAGGAGTCGTCCAGTTCTGAATGAAATACAGCTTAAACAGACATTCTTGCATCAAATAGATGGAAACTGTCCATTTCTGAATGAAATACAGCATGGACAGTCATTCTTGCATCAAATATGTGTGTTCTTGCATAAAATGCTTGTATCATGGAAATATGACAGTCTAAAATTGTAATATCAATATTGGTTTCAGAGTTTTTCAAAGGAATTGACAGTACTCTTTACACCCATAAAAGATTTTCTTTATCCCTGATTATTTACCAACTTTTAGAAGCAATGGGGTTTGATGTTGTTTTCAAAAAGAAAAAAAAATCTTTTCAAACAATTTCTGTCTTTGTCACAGAATGCAAAAAAACATCCTTTAACCCTTTTCCGAACAACAAATTTTTAACCATCCCAAATTGAAAGAGTTTGCAGACGACATTTCAAAATGTGGTGAAATTTTAAAAAGAAATTCCAGAAAGAGCAGAAAACCTTATGGGAAAAGGAGAAATTGCTCTCACCAAGCAATTTCTCC
Organism: Cerastoderma edule; assembly: GCA_947846245.1. NCBI lineage: Eukaryota > Metazoa > Mollusca > Bivalvia > Cardiida > Cardiidae > Cerastoderma > Cerastoderma edule. The sequence goes on from OX401419.1 coordinate 462,253, forward strand.
TTTTCCCACAATGTTTTCCAGAGCGGTCTGCAACAAAGTGGTTAAATGTCGTCATTGTTTGGTAATGGGCTAACCTCGCAGTTTCGTGATCTGCTGATGCTTTCAATTATTATATGGAAGCATGGGCTAATTGGCTATGAAGCAACAAACCAAAAGGACACCCACCTGATCCAAGTTCTTAAAGAACTGTATGGTCATCTTTAAGAGTATCTGATACTCATGTATTCTTGCTTGGAACCTCTGATGAACCTTAATCAGTTCATTCAAGATCTGTTCCTTCTGTCCCCGGGTATCTCCCTTCAGGGACAACAGCTCGGCTGTCTTTATGTGTTCTTCTAGTTCAGCCTGAGCTTTCTGTGAATGACACAGGGCAAACAAAACATAAACAACCAGTGGAAGAGTTAAAAGAGGGTATTTGGATCTTTTTCAAACAGTATTTCGAAAATTGATTGATGAATCCTATTTTGCTGGTACTCATAAGAGATGTCTCTTTGAGAGTACTAACAAAATGGGGTTCAGAAAGGCATTTAGACACTACCACCAGGAATGCAACACATACTTGAACCTTTTGACAACTTTTCATAGGTTAATGGTACTTTTATAGCTCTGGCCATTTGTTTTTTTTAATAAAAAGAGATTGGGTTGGATATAATATCTCCAAGATATGAAATGCATTTATAAGAACTTTGCAAACACCTTACCTAACTATTTCCTAATTCATGTAACACTGAAAATAATACCCTATTTCCCCTTACAATGCATTTCCTTGTAAAAAGGTTAAAGGCCAGTCTAATTGGCCGACTTCTAATTTGAAGAAGTTAAATGCATTTGCTAAATCTGTTTCTATATGTAAAGAGATTGCAAAGTAATTGTTTCTTTAAGAAAGAATGGTGCTACTAAGATGCAAAGATGCAACCATGCAGACAGGTGATAATGAAATGAGAAATGAAACAGACGGTGGAGATGATAATTCTATAGGTGCCTAACTGTATTCATAATCAAACATGGTACCTTGTCTGAGAAAGACTTTTAAGATGAGTGTACAAGTTAGATGTGTGACAAAAAATGAATCTTTGATATTCATCTACATCAATGTATTGATATTATAATATTATATTATAAGTATTCGCTCATGGAAATGAATGAAAAAAGAAATTGATTGTTCATATAAATGAAATCGTTCTCATATTTAAGTACAGTTTTCACCGGTCTTCTCATGGTGATTTTGATAATGATATTGACTAAAATAATAATTTTCTCTAACTAGAGAAAGTGACTCTCCTTAATCCACTAAAACCATCATCATGTTGGTGAACACAAGAATTGAGACAAAAATATGATGAATGAAGAAAAACAGAGCTCAAATGCAGATGTTATTACTATATGTACTTTGATCAGATTTAATCTACCAAAACCTTATGGTGCAAATATCTTAAAAATGGTAATGCATGGAAATGCGTTTGGTCGTCATAAGGGCTAATTCTCATTGTCATTTCCAGAGTTCATGCAAGACTATATAGTAAGTGGTTCACAAACACAAAGCACTTACTATAGCCTTGCACTGCACCTACCATACTAGCCATGTCATATGGAGGGCTCAATGCAAGACAATAGTAAGTGCTTCACCAACATGAAGCCCTTATTATCATCTTGCACTGAACCCTTAATATGAGCCTTTTCCAAGGTTCTAGGTTATATTGTGCATTTGTTATACATGCTCTACTTCTAGCTATCTAAACCACTGTCCTTCATACACAATGTTATGCCTGGTCCACATTGAAGGCAAAAACAAGACATTAACAATATTGTCTTTGTCGAAATGATTGTGACAAAAGAAGAACAAAAGTTATGAGTTAGTCCCCTCTTGTCCAAAAGGTTTCGACAATATTCTACTGTGCGTCTGTGATAAATGAGTATGTATGAAGTTATGCATTAATTCATGTCCCTATGTTACTTTTTACAATAGTTCTACTGTCATCAGTCCTATTTTATCTTGAAATAAATTTACTCAACAAGGGTTCAATGCAAGACTATATATAGTACCAGTATGTCCTTCACAAAAGTGAAGGACTTTCAACAGTCTTGCGCTGAACCCTCAATAATCTAACTGTTACCAAAAACTCAAAAGATGCACATTGACCAATACTACACTATCATAATTTAATAATCTCTTACACATGCTTTCACATATAATCTGATTGTATATATGAAAAAAATGAAGTATAATGTATATATGAAGTTATGAATGATGTTTTATGTTTTGAAGAATAGAACAGATCAGTGAATGACCAGGAAAAAACATATGGGATTTCTCAAAGAAAACAAATGGGTATTACCAAATTATGCAATAAGTCTATGGGTTTCCAAAATCTTAAGGGAGTGTGCCCATACCATAGCTCTTTCTCTCATTTCAACCGTAGCTAAGATTCTATCATAATCCCTTACCACAGACACAATTCCCTTTTGATAGTTATGCTTTGATGAAGGTGTGTTCAATTCATTTTAACCCTTTCCCAAACAAAAACCACAGTTGACGACTTTGTTGCAGACAACTTTAGAAAACATTGTAGGGAAAAGAGAAATTGCTCGTAACGAGCAATTTTTCCTTTTCCCACAAGTTTTTTTTTATCTTTCTGAAGAATATTGTTCAATTTTATCACATTTTGAAATGTTGTCTGCAAACTCGTTCAATTTGGGAGTCCAAAATTTGTTGTTTGGGAAAGGGTTAAGAGCTTTATGGTATATTTTTCCCACGTAAAGGTTCTATGCAGGACCATAGTGTCAATGATTTGTCTTGCATAGAACCCTAAAATAGAACTGCTATACAAGAAATCTAGACACACCTGCTTAACAAATGTAACTGTTTGTGGTAATGGATTATACCTATACTAATTAAGTGGAGTTTTATTTAAGAATTCTTTCAAAATAATCGGTCAAATATAAAGGTCCTAGTGCATCTATATGGGAATAGTAAAGAAGGAGATATATGTCAAATCATAAAGTGGCAAGTATTGACTTTACACAATTGCTTGATGTATCAACTTCACCCATCAAAGATCAATCAAGTCAACAATCTCTATCCATGGGGATGTAAATGGCTCACATGTGAATGTTTCTGAGCTGGATATGTTCCAGACAAACATGTTTGCTGTACCAACTGATCAATGTGGATATAACAAGCAAATGTGAAAAGTCTGAGCTCAACTTGGAGAAAGGTTCTCTTGTTACCCTGGTTCTTTCTGCATCCATAGCCTGGGATTTTACTTATTTCATGCTTCTGAGTGGTTTTCTTTTATAGTTCATGAACCCTTTCCCTTATGCAGTTAGATCTAAATCAAATTGTATTTAAGAATTTTGTAATAGAAGCCAATTAAAAATCAAAGTGATAATAGTATCATTTTTTTCATTATGAGAAGCTTCTCATTTTGACACTGGCACAATGATTTTAATGTAAACAAAACATTAAGGAAGATTCTCATTTCTGCTTTTCTCTTTCTAATGGAGAAATTTTTATTTCATATCATCTGCTTCAAGTCAGGGAAAGGGTTTAAGTACCTCTTGGAAGAAATCAACAGAAGGTTTTTGTTCATAATTGACATGCCGCAGATTTGTTTGTTTAAATACATGCACATTATGTGGACACTAAATTGAGATACTTCAAGATAAATGTTTGTCATAGGCATTGGGAAAACATAAGACTTTCTCTTCCAGCAAGTATGGTCATAAAATGTAATTTGAAAGAATGAATTACCTCTTTCATGTCAAATAATAGGATTTCAATAGTTTGTTTGAACTTGCTTATAGAGTGGTTGATGCAACATTAAAGTAAATGCTTCATGTTTGTGAAGGACTTACTATAGTCTTGCACTGAACCCTTGATATGCATTAGTAGTACATGTACCCATTAATCAGATAAACACATCTTAACCCTTTCCCAAACAATAACGACATTTGACCACTTTGTTACAGATGAATTTAGAAAACAATGTGGGAAAACGACAAATTGCTCGTAACGAGCAATTTTTCCTTTCCCCACAATGTTTTCTGCCCTATAAGGTTATTTTTCAGTTTCATAACATTTTGAAATGTCGTCTGCAAACTCTTTCAATTTCGTACTGTCGAAAATTTGTTGTTTGGTAAAGGGTTAAACTGAGACTCTCTGTTGAGAACATAAATATAAATATGAATAAATGCCAGATGCCAGTACATGAAGTATCTCAATTAACTAAGTTTATGGATGCAGGTTGTGTTTATTATTTAGATTTCTCATTCTAGCTGACATCATTAAGACAAGCTAGAGAGTGGCATTCTTGCTACCTTAGCCATAGGTTCAAAGTTGTCGAGTTTCCTTTGAAGTTGTTGAGCTTCCGCTAATGTATTGCCTAGGTAACCGGCAATATAGGGCTCAAATTGTTCCTTTTCGCTGATCATTACCCAGTCAATGGTCTGTGTGTAATACAAGTGGCAAAAAAAGCAATTAAACAACACTTATAAATGTAGACAAAGCGGGTAGAGAAAAACGTGATGTCATGGTTGATGTGTAGTCATAGGAACTGTATTCTTGCCATGGTTACTAAGAATTTGTATTTTTGCAATGGTTACAAAGAATTTTATCATTTATTATAATTAAACAAATTTTCATAACAATAAATGCATTGTACATCAAAATTGTTTGCAAATATCAAAATATGGAAACGATGTCATAAAATTATTAATGATCGAATTGATCTTTTTCATGATCTTTCAAGCAACAGTTTCCATGACAACACATCACCAATGATCCCTTTTTTCTCCCAATAATTACAACATTAGCAAATTACCTCAAAATCTGGCATAAAATTATCAAGTCGCTGTTGGTGTTCGTGAGCGGATTCAATCGAGGACCCTAATTCGCCCGCTAGAACGGGGAAGAAGTCCGCTTCTAATTTTTGTACTTTATCAATAGACTGCAAGAAAATAGGTCAGGTTAACACAATGCCAACAAAATAACAAATTACTCATCTTAAATGGTCATAAAACCTTGCAATTGTCTTGGAAGCATAAAGATCTGATTGTTTGTTCATTTATTGATTTTTCCTTGTTATTCAAGATGTAAAAACTTCAGTCAAGAACAAATTAGGTCAAGAATGCAATAAATAAAGTTGTATATATTTATTTTTTTGTTATAGACCAAATATATTCCATTATCAAATAATTATACATACAAGTGGCTGAGAGAAAAAAGAATTAAAACAAACTTTTAAAATACTATTTTGTCTTTAAACAAGATTTAAGTTAGAGAGACATATGAATTTCTGTTTCAATACAACCAGTTTTCCAAGCTCTTGATCATGTTTCAAAATGAAACAAGCAGCAACAATGGGATATGATTTAGTACTTTCTTTATGTAGTTTATACTAAAAACATTCTTTTTTCTATTATACCTCACCTTTTTCCATCTGCTGTAGAGAGCTTACAAAAGTTTAGAAATTGATATGAAAAAAGACAAATTGCTCAAATTCACCATTTTTCCCAATGGTTTCTACCCAACATAATACCGGTATAGAATATTATTTCCTTTATATCAAGTTTTGTCTTCTGTTTTTGGTCTTGATTTGATCAGTCACAAATTCCCATATAGAGGAAATTCCTTCATTCCTTCCACTAAACCTTTGATGTACTTATTATCCATACTGGTCCTATATATCTTAGACACAAATTCTTCATTTTTATAATATCTTAAAACTCTGAAGAGTCAGAAATCGAACAACAATAAAATTATTTACTTTTTTGAAAGGTTAAAATGACAACCATTTAAAGAATAGATAATGTATGTCTATGATAGTCACAAGGACCACTGCTAGTTATCAAAGTAATCATCAACCAAATAAACCATACCTTTCTGGCATCTTGTATAAACTGATGCCATTGGGTCTTAAACTGGCGACTTGTGGACACGTGGGTCTGCCATGATTCCCACTGTGTCGATAAAAATGTCATATGATCACGCGTTTCCATGAGAATGGATTCCACGATGGAAATAGTGCGACGCACTTGTAATGATGAATCATCTGTGATCTAAAAATAGAAAGAAAAATGCTTGTTAAATATCAAATATATAAAACATCTTGACTAGAGAATATACCAGTTCTTAATAAGAAATGAGTAATTTGGACTTGAATGTGCAAAGTCAAAATGGGAAAACAATCATAAGAAAAATATTAATCAATATCTGAAAATCTATGGCAGCCTCATGTCAGATTAGATGCACTCAAAATAAAGATTCCGAATAATTTCACTAATACTTCTACAAATGCTTTTTCAAATATTTATACTTTAAATCCAAAGTATCTCCATACAATTTTTCAAATTACCATAAGTAATCAGTTTGAGAACTTACTGTTGATGAATTTTTCAAAAATTCTCTGCCTTTGTCTTCAAGGTCATTAAAGGTAGATTCGACCTCTGACCATAATTCTTCTGTCTGTAGAACAGCAGAGTCTGTGAGATCCTGTAAATTCTCAGTTTCTGATCTCAATATGTGCTCAAGGCTCCGCATAGAATTGGAATTCTGAAACAAAATACAATAAATACCCAATTAAATCATAAGCCAGCGTTAGCAAAGGTTGAACATGCAAGTGAAATAAGCCCATTGTAATTGAATTGATGGTTTTTAGTAAACTACTTTGAATCTAATTTTGCCACATATATCCAAGAAAACAGCATCTTTAATTTATAATATGACTTGAACCATGGTGCGAAAAAGAGCATTCTATCAAAAAGGTCAATGTTTTCATTTTCAAAACATTCCTTCAAAAAGTCATCTTAAGTAAGGAATGTTTGCAATTATACACAGTAACTTTAATAAGAGTAAATAAACTAATTTCATACCATATTTAACTGCGGCCAACTCACCTGTTGAAGGAGCCTATGGAAGGAGACATATATAAGGGATAATGTAATGCGGATCTCGGTTACACGGTGGAACCGGCTCATCTGATCTCGGAGATGGTCAACCTTCTCCAGGGCAGACTTGGCCTCCTGGTCCCCTGACTTGACCATGGACGCCGCTGCCTCGGTTAAGGACTGCAACTCCGCATTCTTTCCCTATACAAATAAAACATCAATGATCTTGAATATACAGTGTTATCATTCTTCATTGCCATACACAAATGTTCAAACTCATTTAGCCTCTATAGTAAAACTGCTGCTTATCTCTGATGCCCTCTGGAACACTTCAAATACAACAATCTTGAAAATACAATGTCAGCAATCTTATTTTTCATGGTCTTTAATACCGTATCAACAATATTTCAGTTGTGTAATGGCTTTCCTGGATCCACCAGTACTAGGGTCAAAATTCTTAATATCCATGCCTCCACACAGCAAATAAGCATGAACAAACTTCAGTGCTCTTATGATGTTCAGTGTGAAGTAAAAACTGCTGTACTGAAAGTATAATAATCTTGGAAACATTGGTGCAGTGGTAGAGCCTTGGCCTCTTGTACCAAGGGTTCCTGGCTAGAACAAGTAAATTGGCGGCTGGCCGCTGATCTAACCTGTTAGCTACTCTGAGTATGTTTCCTCATCAAAGTTAAGCAGATATTTAAGGTTTTGGAAAGCAGACTATAACAAATCTATTTTTAGAAAATTACCCAGCATTCTAATGAGTTAAACAGGTCCATTGTACTTACCCTGATGTCCTCCTCTAATTGTTCGTGTACATCTAGAAAGTCTTTGGCCTCTGCAAAGTTTGTTCCCATTTCTGAATGGCGCGAGAGAGTCGTCTGGAGAACTTGGGTAACCCATGTTTGTAACTAAAACACAAAAATGTAATTAAAAATAAATACTTATTCTTCTTTTTGACACAATTTTAATAGTTCAAAAGTGTTATGCAAGGGTTTTTCTTCCATATAATTTGCGATCATAACTCGACTAGAATCTGATAGAAGTCTGTTGACAAAAACAAGCATGTCTGTCAAAAGTATTTACAACACATAAATTAATTTCTTCTTTCAAATATATATTTTTTTACATGATGTTATAACCTGATCTTCATTCTATGTCTTGGATGGTTTACACTTAAATAAATTAATTTTACTTTGACTATGAAACATGTTATATGTACCAATTTCTCTCATTTCGTTTACTGGCCAGTACTCACACCAAATGTTTGTTAGTGAGAACTCTCAAGTAAAACTTACACTGGTGTATTTCTCCTGGAACAATAGGTAAGTTTGGCTTCGTTCCCAGGCCTCTGCTCGTCTGGCTTTGCAGAGAGACTCTAAATCGGCGCAGCGGTCTTGAAGCTGTTGCATCTGTAATTCATAGATGAATCAATATGATATTTATTCAAGACAAAATATTCTAGGAAAAATAAACAAAATTTGATATACCACAAAAATTCTACCAATAGTACACATATCCAAAATCAGAATGCTCTGAATTGGTGCTTCAGAACAAACTTGAAGACTGTTTCAGATAAACAAAACAACTAACACTAGTAATTCATTTTCAAAGGAATTTAATATCTTATGAAAATGAATCATTGGTAAAAATAGGTAAAAATACGCTTCCTAACTATTTTTGTTCTTCAGCTAACATCTATGCTTTTATATGTTCACTTATATGTTCTTTGCCATGAAATGTTTGTATAATATGAAAATTGCTATAAACTCTAACTGTTTTTGCAACAAAGAATAATGTAGTGTAATATAATGTTTCAAAATAATAAATTGTTCCTCATAAGTTTCAAATCTTTTTGTCACAATGGTTTCTACCAACATTCATAAAGAAAATATTTTTGTTTCACTCTGATATTTGTCCATCTGCTGTTGCTTTCAATTTGCACCAGTCAAACATTTCACATACGGGCGGAAATGGGTTCACTGGACATCTGCAACGAATTATAAAAAACATGGGCGGAAGTTGAAGAATTTCTTAAACCGGAAATCTCTAGTTCTTAATCCTGAAAAGGTATGTCTGATATATAGTTATATAGGGACAAAAGTCTTAAAAATCTGAAAATCAGGAATAATCCTGAACACTTTCACCCATGATAAAACCAAACTTACTCGGTGTCTGACGCCATAGCAACCTGTGTCGTCCCTACTGACCCTCTCTAGTAGGAGGCGACCCTCGGTCATTGCAGACGTGGAGACCTCCACAATGACGTTAGACAACTGCGAATGTCTGTCCGCAAGCTCTGCGCTATTTCTTGGCAAGTCCTTGATGTTCAATTGGACTTCAATGTCTGTCAACTTAGATAGAGCCTGGAAAATAGATTGTTTTCATATAACACATTACCAAACAATAACGACATTTGACCAGTTTGTTGGAGATACTATTGGAAAAGGAGAAATGGCTTCTAACAAGCAATTTTTTCCTTTTTCAACAATGTTTTCTTCCCTATCGCAAGATATTTTTTCAATTTCACCACATTTTGAAATATCGTCTGCAAACTCTTTCAATTTGGGACAGTTGAAAGTTTGGTGTTTGGTAAAGGGTTAACACATTACTTTACACTTATCTCCTTTCATACCTTTTAAAAATGCTGACTAGAGAAACCAAAAGGTTTCATACAGTGCAATTTCTTGACTCATCTCAACATTCTTAATTTCATTTTGGAATGAAAAGTCATAATTCTTAATTGATAATCATTTTCTACTAATGCTTTCGGTAATTAAATATTTCAACAATGAGCAAAGAGAGAGTAGTCTACATTGCAATGGAAAAGCAGTAGGCAATACCATTTTTCTGAATTATTTCATATTTGATAAGAAAAAATCCTTTTCTAATAATGCTTTCATTAGTTAAATACATGTACTTCAACAATGAGGAAAATAGGGAGAAGTCTAAATTGCTATGGAAAATAAGTAGGCAATATACCATTTTTCTAAATCATTTTATATCTAATAAGGAAAACTTCTGTTCTGTGTTCTTACATGTAATACTATCTTTAACTGTGCATCATGGGGACACCTTATGAATTGTTTTACAGTGAACAACACATTAAAAACGCTTCAAGGCATTTAATAATGGTACCTACCGTATCTGCTAAGTCGAAGAAAGAAACCGACATGGAGATGTTCTTCCTGCGAGTGTCTAGTTTATTCATAAACTTTTCACATTCTGTATCGACTTCCTGCAACCGCTGTTGCACACCTTCAGCACCGATGTTTGTTCGGCGCAGCAACTGATCAGCGGTGCGGACAAGTCGTAACACGGTTTCTTGAGTGTCCTGAGGGAAGACAAACAAATAAAATTATAACAGATCTCATGTTATTCCGCAGTTTGTCAAAAAGTAAGCACAAACATTTGTGTCCAGAGAAGAAATTCTCATTTTTGGCAATACTTCATTCAAAGAGGGTTAAATTCATCTAGTTTTTATAATAAAGCTGTCGCTTATCTCCAATGAGGCCCTCAGAAAAACTTAAAAATACATGTACTATATAATAAAAATATTATATACTATTGTGTTAATTGATTTATCTATTTCCATAACTGTGAACCCCAAACTCTTATCTTGAGTTGCATTCAAATTAAATATGTATTTGCTGCTGTACACAAATATATTTGGCAAAAGGTCTACTTAGTTTTATTATTTTCCAAAAGTGAAATGTATTGTCTTGCAAACATCAGCCTTATCTCATTTGTGACACCTTTTTTGGCAGTCACACCAAAAGAAGCCACTATACATATATATGGTCAAATACTCACTCTTGCTTGTTGTTCGAATCTTTGGTGGTCCTCTTGTATACGTTTGGCGGATTCGTAGGAATCGCCAAGCTCGGTCCTCTGTAGCTGCGCGTATCCGGTGGTCCTAAACCAACCAAGGACTTTGTCAACTTCTTGGTCCAACTGGAATAGTTGCAGGGATTGCTCCAGTCGTATTCGACGCTGCTCCCAGAGTTCTTCAAGCCTTCGTCGTCTGTCTTGTAATAGTTCTAGTAGATGTTCAATTCCATAGCACGCGGCTGTTGTGGCGTGTCTGTTGGTAAAGTCTGCATGCATTCCCATTTCCTTGATGCGTTCCAGCAAGGAGTGGCCTAAATCCAGCGTGGATTTGGATGCTTCTAGGATTTCTGAAAAGGATAATTGAGACAGGTTTTAGCCCTTTACCAAACTCCAAATTCTCAACTGTCCCAAATTGAAAGAGTTTGCAGATGACATTACAAAATGGGATGAAATTGGAAATTTATCTCATGATAGAGTAAAAAACATTGTGGAAAAACGAGAAATTGCTCATTAAGAGTTAATTTCTCCTTTTCCAACAGAGTTTTCCAAAATGGTCTGCAACAAAGTGGTAAATTTTCATTAATAGTTGGTAATGGGTTAAGCTAGAGCTTATCAGTAGCGATTTTTTTGATGACAATATTGTGGTAAATATATAATTCCTTTAAAAATTTCTTTTTTGAAAATTATCTCCTGATTTGTGTGTTTCAATATATCATTAAGAAGTGATAAAAATGTTAATTCATGTTATTCCCCAATCAATAAGAAGTAAATATTCTTGAAACAAAACCTAATGAAAATTATTGGTAATGGTTGATTGTGGTTTCAATCTGAGTTTCATGCATTTTTCAACTTCTTTTTACCAATATATGAGAACTCAGCACATCTATCAACATTCATTGGATTTCTTTAGCAGTAATGTTCATTTACTTTTTCACTTTACTGAATCCTTTCCCATATGAACATAACCATTCAGATGCGACATATAATAATCACATAATTTTGCAATAACTAACAATAACATCACAGACAATGTAGGCCAAGTTGGAAATAAAATCATGAAACAATTATTGTGCATGTGGTTTTACCTTGTTTTATCTCGGCATGTTGGTGTAACTGGCGGCGTGCCGATTCCACATCTGTCGCAAACGGCAGGTTCGAAAATCTCTGCTGCGCATGCTCCATCTGTTGGGCAAACTGAAAACAGAAATTAAAATATGTGTAACCCCTTAATCTTTTTATGTGGGTTTTACATCACATCAACATTATATCAGTTATGTTGGGATGCCTATCTCTTTATGATGGAGGAAGAACCTGTACTCAGGACTGATAAAACCATGTAGAACCATCTGCATTCTGAACCAGCGCCAAATTTTCGACAGTTCAAAATTGAAAGAGTTTGCAGACGACATTTCAAAATGCCATGAAATTGAAAAATGATCTTCTCATTGGGCAGAAAACATTGTGGGAAAGGGAGAAATTGCTTTTTCTGACAATGTTTTCCAGAGTCGTCTCTTGCAGCAAATGTCGTTATTGTTTGGTAATGGGTTAAGACATTTAGACATTATGCCTTAAATCATGACCCTTTATTTCATCTGATGCAAGATACTTTATATAAAAGAGCACTCTGTACTTACATAGCTTGCCTTCTGGTGGAATGTGACGCTTTCTGCCAGTAGTTGCCGGCGGTATTGTAGTTTGTCATTGAGATCTCTCCAGGCCTCGGCTAGAGTGTCCGACATCGCGGAGTATACCACTGCTTCTGAGCGATTATCCGCGGCGTAACTATCTGCCCGGCCAAGGAGTTGTTTGATCTCATCCTCTTTTGCCTGAAAACACAAGAGATATTTTAACTTTCACTACCAATATCGCAGATCAGCCACTTGCTGTGGAGTGAAAATGTTGCCAATTGGCGACTGAAACATTGGGGTTTGGTTTTTTGCATTGTTTGTTATCTTACTTTGCAATAAAGCATCAAGGTCAATGTCATCAAACTTCAAGGTCATCTGATCAAAATGCATGGCGTTAAGTATAGTTTTATAAACAACAGTTTATGGGTAATCTTTGTTTAAAATTTCAACTTAATTTTGTATACTTTCAACAGAAACAGCCTTTTTTCTGTGATTTCCAGGAATTTCATTTGCATTGAGAAGTTTGATTTCCAAGAAAATTTGCAGTGAAAGAGATAAACTAAAGGATGGTTTAGTTAACCACTTTCCCCATATTTGAATTTGTGACTGGTCGAAATTAAAAGAAAAAGCAGACACCAAACAAATGCATGATTTAGATTAGTGTCTTTATGATATAGGGTTGAAACCATTCTTACAAAATGATAATATGATAAATTGCTTCTTTTGAGCTTTATTTATTGTTTGTTTCTAAAGCCTTCAGGGGGCAAAATGAGGTTATGTGGCATTCTAGGAATTAAAAGAAATTTTCTTTTGTATTAATGACTTATCATTATGTGTGAAATATAATTACACCTTTGGACGTTTTCTATAAAATCTATAGAAAATAAGGTTTATAAGTAGGCTAGGTGTTGTTTCATCTTTACTGACACTTGTCTTCACCAGAAGGGTACACTCAAAAGGATTTAACCCTTTCCCAAACAATAACGACATTTGACCACTTTGTTGCAGACAACTTTAGAAAACATTGAAGGAAAAAGAGAAATTGCTCATAACGAGCAATTTTTCCTTTTCCCACAATGTTGTCTGGCCTATCAGAAGATTATTTTCCAATTTCATCACATTTTGAAATGTTGTCTGCAGCCTCTTTCAATTTGGGACAGTCGAAAATTTGTTGTTTGGGAAAGGGTTAAGGGGAAGCAAGTAAAGTTTGGGAATGCAGGTTCAATATCAATGAGGATTTAATTTATCACAATCTATAATTTACATCAATAGTGGTAGGAGTAAATATGTATTGCCTAAACCAGAAGTAAAGTTAAGGGTGAAAGGTGAGCACAAATCACCATGTAGTGTGCTCTTCATGATAGCCCTTAACCCTTTACCAAATAATAACGACATTTAACCCCTTTGTTGCAGATGACTCTGGAAAACAATGTGGAAAAAAGGAGAAATTGCTCTTCACGAGCAATTTCTCCTTTTCCCACAATGTTTTCTGCCCTATCAGAAGGCAATTTTCCAATTTCATCTCATTTTGAAAAGTCGTCTGCAAACTCTTTCAATTTGGGACAGTTGATAAGTTGGCGTTTGGTAAAGAGTTAATCTGCACACAGAAGTGTGCCCTTTTATCTACAGTGGTAGGGAGCAGTGTGATTTGTGGCAATTGGTACTGAATAGTCTACAGGGGGTGGTTATTAACTATTAACCCTTTACCAAACGCCAAATTTTCGACTGTCCATAATTGAAAGAGTTTTCAGACAACATTTCAAAATTGGATGAAATTGGAAAGTTATCTTCTGATAGAGAAGAAAACATTGTGGGAAAACAAGAAATTGATCGTTACAAGCAATGCCTCCTTTTTCCACAGTGTTTTCCGGTGTTGTCTTCAACAAAGTGGTTAAATCTCATTATTGTTTGGTAAGGGGTTAACACCTCAATTATCCTTAGCCAATGGATAGTTTAGATTTTTTTACAAAGGTTTTCAATGCTTTAATTTGGCTGAAGGGAAGAAAAGTAATGGGAAAAAACAATATGGGAAGGAAAAAGAATTTGTTTTCAATCACCTGTAGTTTTGACAATAATTGGTCATGTTCTGCCTGTAGTTGGAGAGCTTCTTCTAACGTAGATCCGACCTCCATAAGGTCTGGTTCCATCTGGTGGACTCGTATACGGATCCATTCTCCACACTGAAATATATAATAAGTTAATATTATTTGAGTAAAAGAAAGTACAAAATACAGCTCATAACAATCCATTATGCTTTTATTTTAAGACTTATAGAGAAATAATTATAGGCAGCAAATTGAGTTTGACGGGCCACGCTCTGACAGTGTGAGGGAGCAGTAATTGCTAACATAAATGTATGTCAAATCTGACTATAAGCAGTTTTAATATTGATCGAAGGGAAATTTTTGTTTTTTTCCTTTTATTTCTAAAAATAAGAAAAGAAAATTAGGGCAGAGGCCCCGTTGTTCCCCTCCTACAGACCCTTTTTAGCCCTTTCCCAAACAATAACGACATTTGACCACTTAGATGCAGACAACTTAAGAAAACAAGAAATTGCTCGTAACAAACAATTTTTCCTTTTCCCACAATGTTTTCTGCCCTATTAGAAGATTATTTTCCAATAATATCACATTTTGAAATGTCGTCTGCAAACTCTTTCAATTTGAGACAGTCATAAATTTGGCGATTGGGAAAGGGTTAACTGCAGGAGACATATAAACCCTATTTAGAAGCGACAGTAATAAATTGATTGTATGATGTATTGATTGATTTATTATATAGATCATTATATTTTCAAATGTTGTTTCCTGCACAGTAACATGCTTTGCAAAAGGGAAGGGGAAAAATTAACATTATTTCATTTACAGGTAGCAAAGACCCATGATTATAATTGCTGGAATGATTTCATATCCCTTTAACCCTTTACCAAACACCAAATTTTTGACCATCCCAAATAGAAAAGTTTGCAGACGACATTTCAAAATGTGATGAAATTGAAAAAAAGTCTTCAGATAGGACAAAAAACATTGTGGGAAAAGGAGAAATTGCTCAGCACCATAAGAGCAATTTTCTTTTTTTTCCATGATGTTTAAAAGAGTTGTCTGCAAAAAAACTGGTCAAATGTTGTTATTGTTTGGTAAAGGGTTAGAGTTTAGTATACCTGTGCCCAACCTGATAAGTTGGGTCAGGAATATACTAAGTAATGATCAACAATCTGTAGCTAGTGATATCTTTCTTGCTTATCAGCCTCTCTGGCTTGTTTCACCTTCTCAACTATCTCTATCATCTATCACCTCCATGCTTTATCTAATCAGAGTGATAATGCCACCAATTGGCATCAATTTACCCCTTTACATCACAGATTTACCCCTTTACATCACAGATTTACCCCTTTACATCACAGATTTACCCCTTTACATCACAAATTTACCCCTTTACATCACAAATTTACCCATTCTCCCTGTATGAATTGATATACGGACATTTGCCCAAGAACAAATACTTATGAAAATAATACATTTAAAAAAGTTTAGGCATTGAAAAAAGAAGGGTGTTGGTGCAAATTTTTATCAATAAATAGTAGGCCTCAAATTACAGTATGTACGGATTCAATGGACCATAAGAACCAATGTTGTTTGACATACCGTTATCATCATTTTTGCTGATGCAAAAGCAATTTTTGCATACATCACAGTGGTTTCTTAAAACCTTTATTGCAGGTGCTTGGAAACATGGTACATGTTAAATTAATGGAGTAAGGGGTAAATTTCTTTTGAACATGATGGAAGAGAGAAACATGGAACAGAATATATTTTCAATATCTTAAAAAGAGAGAAATCATTGAAGAATTCAAGAGAGATGAAACCGGTAAGGTAATACACTAAATCAACTGATAAGCCTCATTGGCAGGGCAGATGTGTAATCATACAGATGTGAACCATCCTATTAGTCTAACGGTAAACTCACACCCTACATACAGCATACACTTATCTCATGTAACACACTCACAGATTAGAAAATATCCCCAGGTAAAATATTAACAGATGTGGAATTACTTAACCATAGACACAAGTTACTAACACCTGAACTGATGAAGTGCTGCTGGGAATGGCACAGTCCCTCACAATATTTCACATGTTTTTACCAGTTTATTTTGCTCAAAAGATTCTACAACACTATTATATGTGCTTCATTGAGTTTGCATTATTCTAGGCTTTCTTCATCAAAACAACATAACATTCTTTTTAATCTAATGACTGTTTTTTGGGATAGACAAAATCTCTGAGCAGGCTTCCTGGCACTATACCTCCCTAAAATTACATGATTCAGACTATAGATTTGAGCTTATTGGATCAAAATTGTGCCAAAAGGAGAAATTGGCTCATTATGAGGGATTTCTCCTTTCATCGCAATGCTTTCATCTCTCTTATATTACCATAATGGTTTCATATGTCACCTTTTACCACAATGATTTCTTATAAGGAGTCTGCACAAAAGGTATTAATGATTCAATCATACAGCTGGGCACAATTAAGACCAGCAGACTGATTATTACATTGGGACCCATAAGTTTGTATTCATATGTCTTCCAAATGTTTATTGTATCTTAGATATCTAC
Organism: Cerastoderma edule; assembly: GCA_947846245.1. Taxonomy (NCBI): domain Eukaryota; kingdom Metazoa; phylum Mollusca; class Bivalvia; order Cardiida; family Cardiidae; genus Cerastoderma; species Cerastoderma edule. Next base: position 479,215 of record OX401419.1, read on the forward strand.
TGTTTAAGACCAAATGTTGTAACTTGATGTCTGATGCTCTCACACAATCTTAATAAATTATTGACCCTTTCCAGTAGTATGTTAGTATCACATTCAGTTTCTGACGGACTCTTACTTTGTATTGTATTATGAGTGTTGCAACATAATTCTAATTCTGATCTGAGAATCTTGCGCAAGATTCTCAGATCAGAATTAGAATTATGTTGCAACACTCATAATACAATACAAAGTAAGAGTCCGTCAGAAACTGAATGTGATACTAACATACTACTGGAAAGGGTCAATAATTTATTGGTTGGCAGGCATGCATACATATATATGGCATTGATCTAGAAAGCATGCCATCAAACTATGACAGTTTGGTAAAAGCAAGTTTAATGCTGACCCTGAAAGTGTGTCCCTCTTATTTATATCAATTAAATAAGTCATCTCATTATAATATAATGAAGTTCAAAATAAGTTGATAAGCTGATGCATTAAATGTAACTTTTAAAGTGTGTTATTTTATCATGACCTTATAATAACCTTGACCAAATGAAAATGTGTTGTCATAACAACCATTCATGACCTTGAATTGTCCAAGCCTTCACATTGCGACCATATTGACAATGTCTGTGAATTATTAATCACTATTTCTCAATCCAAGCAAAAACAAAATTAAAATGAGCAAACATATTTCCTATTTCAAAAGCTACCATGAAGCTGTTCATGAAGTATTGTTGCAGTGTTGTTGGAAGTACCTTTTGCTTCATGAAACCAAATGTCTTATGTAAGTCATGATGAGTTAATCCTTTCCCTAATATGAAAATTTCGTCACTCTTTCAAATTTAAAACAACAGCAGAAAACAATAATAAAGCATGAAGAGTATCATATTCTATGTGACATTAAGTCAAAAAACATTACTACAAAAGGATAAATTGCTCTTTGTCAGAACAATGTCTCTTTCCCACAGTGGTTTCATAACTATATTTCAGCAGATGAGGTAGACTGAGATATAATGGAGTAAGTGGTTGAGACTGGTTTCCAAACCTTCCAGTCTATCCATCTATTCATCACTTTATCCATTGAGAATGAATCATCATGGCAGCTTGCCAGAAATTTCTGAAATTCCGTTCCACCCAGATTATTTTGATAAGAACTGTTTTGCGTTTTGCAAAAATAGTGTTTCAGAATTCTTACAAATGAAAAGAAATTATTAAATTGTTGATAAAAATATTGCTATTCAAACACTCCTTAATATCTTGTCTTAAATGTAGAATTTTATCGTATTTTTCAAAAACTTGAAGCTGGGAATTTAATGATAAAACCAGCCAAATGCCATTAAGCATCATTAACCAACAAGGGAAAAAAGAGAAGAGCAGTTTTATGGTTACAACAGTAATCACTTCACATTTCTTACAACACAGTATAGTCATGCATTGAACCTTCATTTTGGCCTTCAATGATATTTCTGTTGTTTGATCGGAACCATATATCATTGATTCTCTTTACAGTTGTCAAGAATTGTCTGAATAGCACAGCTTTAAATGGTATTTAGAAACCTAGAACCTCATGACTTGTGAGTATAGTATTGTAGTATGATATCAAAGCTCTATTCCTTTACAGCGATGAATCCTTTTGTTATTATGGTTTCTAAAAATGTTTCCTGCAGATACATCAAAATGTGGTAATTGGAGATAATCATAATTCCATGCAAGAAAAAGAGTACATTCTTCAAGCAACTGATTATGCCCGAGTTGTTGAAATTGCTTTGGTTGAGATCCAAAATACCTGGATCTGCTCAGGTGAAAAATGCTTTGATCACAGATTCTTTAAAGGATGTGTGAAAGGGTCCTTTCCATGCAGAGTTTATTTAGACTATTCTTTAAATACTAATTCTTATGGTTCTAATGAGTTCTCACTATAAGCAATTTATTTGTTTACCCGTTTGCCACACCTGATTTCTAACGTTTTCTGCAGCATAAACATTAAAGTGAGTTTAAAGACTCCAAATGAAAAGTATGAGAGCAGATGAAGAGAGATATTTTGGATAGAGAACTTTGAGCATTCAATGAAAGACTATAATATGTGTTTCAAATGCGATAAGCATTTTACATAGCACTGAACACTCAAATTCCCAAATTCTGAAATTAAACAGAAATCCTTTCTATCAATACGGTTTCCACTTTGTATCTAATGATATGAAGAATATGCTTTAGAATGTGACTAAACAAATAAAAATAGACTTATATAAATGGCCTTTGGTCAGGGAGGAAGGAATGAGATTTAAATACTTTTTCATTTGTGGCTGTATAAAATATTGACAAAATCCTCTTACAACCAACATAAACAATTCCAAAATCAATTAGAAAGGCTCTCGAAAATGAATCTGACAGACGCTATGTAATGCATATTGGTGTGTGATGTGAATGTAATGATGATAACTAACTAGACTATGTGTGAAGTTCTACGAATGACAGAAATCATGACTTACTCGTAAGATTGCTAGAACAACCTTAGACCTCCCAGCCTGCACTGCGACAGTACTGATGGTCGTAGTCGACGGAGGGATTTCCGACAAGTCCGTTATATCCGAAGCTCGATCCGACATGTTTTCCTATTTCTTTTTAAATAGTCTGTTTGGCACAAAAAGTTACAGCACACATTTGAAGTAAAGGGATTCGTATAAATTCCTGTTCCAAAAGGGTGTATCCTTTCTGTTGCATCAATGACTTCTTATTTCTTCTGTTTTAATTTTTTTATCATAAATTAAAAGCGAAATTTGCAATTCACTAAACAGCAATGCATGCAGGTATAGATGTTGCGGCTCTTAATTCCTTCTAAACACTGAGGAGTATGTAACATTCACCTACTGATAAACCACACTGGCTTGGACCAGTCCATTAACAGTCTACCTGTAGGGGTGTGAGGTTATTGCGGAGTTATGTAACTCTTATAAAACCGATGAAACATGGATTTTAATAAGGAATTCTTTTTTACAATATTTTCTATGTAAAAGAAAACATAATTTTGGTCAATAAGGTTTAAAGGTTACATATAGGGTGTTGAAATGCCGTAGCACTGTTGGCCCCACTTGTAGACTGTTAAGAATAGACTGGTCCGCAGACTGCGTTATAACAGACGGTTATCAGTCCCCCTAATATGGCACAGGCTTCTGTAGGAAAAGTGCTCCTGTACCAGTCTATATCTAAAGCATTCTGGCCATGAACGAAATTAACTTTGAAAGCAACATTTGAAAGATATTTTTCTTTAATTTTTTAAAACATTACGAAGACTAGGCCTTTAAGACTTGAATGTAGCGGTACTTTATGCATAGAAACTGAATTTACTGGTGAATGTTGTCATGCCAAACTACAATAGATACAATATTTTTCAAACATAATGATAATATTCTGGAAAACTTAAGTATAAGGGTTTAATAGGTCTTCAACAATTGCCAGCTATATTTCAGAAAAGGTTCACTTGGCAATTCTTTCTTGAAAGCAGCAGACAACACTAAAGAGGGTAAATGATTAGTATTTATGCTTCTTTCATTGTTAAATCAGTTGAGACGATGTGGTCACAACACATATCTATAATCTCCTGACAGTTCCGGATCAGTGCTCCTCAACATGCTTTCAAACCAGTAGCCACCCATAGCCAAGGGTTGGAGTAGAGGGTCAGTAAAACCGTTCAGAAGGCTAGGGTATCTGGGGAGCCAGTGGACCGACCAAGAATTTAAACTCTTTTCATGTAACAATGATTAATTTTTACCAATTGGCAGATTCAAGCCGGCCAAAAAGAGCTGGCCAGAAAAGGATTTGAGGCAGTCCAATCAGCCTCTAGCCGCCTCTTAAGGAAAACCCTGATAGCCATGTGTTTTCCTAATGAACAATCTTGCTCCATAGTCTTAGTAGTACCTTACTAAAGAAATATGTTCAAACCAAAGATGTTGATCCCCAATTACAAAGACTTTTAATTTCAATCAGATTTGTTACTCAATCCATTCCTTTACCTGTTACCAAACGCCAAATTTTCGACTGTCCCAAATTGAAAGAATTTACAGATGAAATTTCAAAATGTAATGGAATTGAAAATATAATCTTCTGATAGGGTAGAAAACTTTGTGGGAAAAGGAAAAATTGCTTGTTACGAGCAATTTCTCCTTTCCCCACAATGTTTTTTTCAGAGTCATCTGCAACAAAGTTGTTAAATGTGGTTATTGTTTGGTAAAGGGTTAACCCATTCAGGGTAAAGTTTATTATAGAAAAGTCAACCCAGTGCCATGTTGAGCTTACTTGGATGAACCAAGTTGTGTTACATAAGAATGCCAGAGGGGACCAATCGGCGACGAGAATTGAAAATGTGGACCAATCAGAAACTAGATTACCACTACCGGGTAATTATCGATATTTGTTCTGTTGAGTTTTGATATCAAATGCATCCAGACGTAAAGTGAAATATCTATGTCTGGATCATTCAGACTAATGTTGAGCACATTCTAAGAAATATCAAGGATGATTTTTGAACCATTGTTCAACTATTTAACTTTTGAAAGATAACTTCTTCAAGTTTGAAGACCTCAAACTAAACAAATCCGTATGCATATTAAAAGTGAAATAATTTCTAAGACATACAATTGTACAATTTGCTAAAGGTCACATAACAGTAAATAGGGCTCTGACTAGGTGTCTTTTGAGTTTTCTAACAGCCCTTCAAGGCGTTAGTGTTGAAATGTGTAATTGGTTACAATTGAAAGCAACACCTTTGAAGAAGTGTGAAAAATAACATTTTTCTTTTTGAATCTAGGTGCAAAACATTGTGAGAAAAGGGAAGACCAAATACATGTACCAGTTTCTTTATCAAAGCAGTTTCTATTCTTGAAAGTTATTTGCTTACATAATATGATAAGGCAGACATGAACATCTCAATCATGTTGGCGAGATATTAAGGTATGCACACTCAGTTCTATAAGATCGCTTTTTGGTTATTGATATGAAAAGGTTCAATTTTGGGAATGCTCATCACATTCTTTGATTCAAAATCACACTACATCTTTGTTTCTTTTTAACCCTTATAGTGCTGGAACTGGCTTTATGCTTATGCAAACAGGTAAGATCAAGGCCAGCTGCCAAGCAAATTGGCGGCTTACCTGTGATATTTGCTACTCTGAGTATCTTTCCACGACAAAATTAAGCAGATATTTAAGGTTTTGGAAAGCAGACGACACAACAATTTATATTTAGAAAATAACCCAGCATTCCATGGGTTAATGCCTAATAAAAAGCACATATATTGATTTTATTAAAAGATCTGTAATGATATTTCAAGGAAATTCTGAGGGTAAAGTGTAAATAAAAGAGGATGAACCCATGAAATGAAGAATTTGTAAAACCATACTGAAGACTAAAAGCAACTTTATTGTAAGACTTTAACTAAACTTATAGACTTCAAGTGGTGTTGCATCAAACCATGGATCTATTTCCTGAAGTTATTCAGGAGTGGTGCTATCATGGGATGATGCCAAACAACATCAGGCTTCCCAAAAACTTTTCTTCAAGTTTCTTCTTTAACCCTTTACCAAACAATAGCGACATTTAACCACTTTGTTGCAGACGACTCTGGAAAACACTGTGGGAAAAGGAGATATTGCTCTACACAAGCAATTTCTCCTTTTCCCACAAAGTTTTCTGCCCTATCAGAAGATTATTTTTCAATTCCATCACATTTTGTAAAGTCGTCTGCAATCTCTTTCAATTTGGGACAGTCTAAATATTCATGTTTGGTAAAGGGTTAACAGTAGAAAACATGACTGCCACTATATAACAGCCTGTTCATATAAAAATGTTCAATTAGGCATCCAATCAGTGTAAAGGGTTCGACCAATCAGCACCTTCACATGGTTCACACTTACTGATCATACACAAAAAGGTTTCCTTGAAGTCACATACTAAGAGCACAGACCAATGTCAGCCTGTGTGGATATAGGAGCTGATCTTAATCTACACAGTATAAATGCATTACTCTTTCTCCTAGATCGGCACCCCTACTACACATGTAAAGAATATTTCCATGGTAACGGGTAGATAAACACACAGACAAGATAAGAAATCAGTGGAAGAGGAAGCTGCCAAGACCTAAAGGTATTTTTTACAGGTAATATATTGGATCAGCCGGGCTGCTGTAAACAGACCCTTTGAGGGATCTTCCACGGGTAACATAGGAACACTAGGAGAATAAGGAAATAAAAATTCAGCAGACATTGGTCATAAGTATAAAGATAAGAAGAACAACTAGAGCCAGTGATTCATTTTCAAAAGGAGATAAAATTTTTGAAAATGAATCATGATTTGAAAAATCTATGCTTTTATATGTTTCCTTTGGGTTGAAGTAATTGTATTAGATGGATATTGCTATGAACTATAACTGTTTTGCGATAGAAGATATTGTAATTAATGTAGTAAACAACTGGCAAAAACCACCTTTAATTAATTTGCAGCATCACTGACCTTCCATGAAAAGCATGAAAATGTCACATAAACGGAGATTTCATGACATATTGAAATATCTGACACCCACCATTGAAAATTTAAGATAATATGAAAGCTCAAAATTTGATACCTTTTCATGACCAATATTTCATTGTGGGGTGCCCTAGGAAACCATTCCATAACCTTGTATTGGCATATTGCCTAGATGAATGGAGAAGTGAACCATTACATTGAAATGACTATGAAAATCATGACATTGGGATTTAGTCAATAAAGTAATAAATAAATGTTTTGAGTCAGTCAACTGCTCCATAGGTTTTCAAGAACAGTTTCTTGTTCAATTCTCTTGGTGACTTCATATTTCATATGTTTTATCCAAGATTTTGTGCAAGAGCTTGGTAAGAACTTGCTGTCGTATAGTATCAAACCCTCAAAATGGTTTGTTTAGTTTGTTATCTGCTAATAAGCCTCAGTAGGCTGATCCTGATTTGTTCTTTGAGAAAGAGTCACACTGAAGTACTTGGTTGATCAAACAAGAAAACTAAATGGTTTTGAAACACTGTAAGACGCAATATAAACAAGTGGATCCAGTACCTGTAAGATGTATCGACATGGAGAACACCTCTCAAAGAGCAAATTAACCGAATATCAGACTAGAAAATATCGGATTCCATTCATGCTTATACTGAGCCAACCAAAATAAAGGAAGAATAACTTGTACAAGAAATACCTCTACTAAAATAATTTTACATGTCCTTATGATCCAAGAAATCTTTTAGTAAAAGGCTTTGATAATAATTAACAGTGTGGCAAAGAAAATGCTTTGGTAACGCATACTGGTAAGTTCCAATCAAATACTATTTTTTTCAAAATGTTCTTCTATTCTATCTATACTGCTATGATTAATTTTAAGTCATTCATATTTTAATCCCTTCATGTATGCAAGTTCATATCTACGTCTGGATCATTTGGTCAAGGTCAGCTGCTTGATTTGTGATAAAAGAGTTTATTAAAGGCCGACTCATAAAGCAGTAACTGTTCTGAAATTTTGAAATGTTCCTATATGATAGGGGAAAACCAAAGCTAAGGGTAAATATTTGTCTAAGAATGTTGTGCTATCTCCAAAACATATTCAGATTCCATGAAACTGCTTGCCATAGCAAACGAAGACTGATAGATTTTGTTAAATAAACCCTTTTTCTGCTATGAGAAATTTAGAACAGATGGCATTAGAATGATAAAGTGGTAAAACCTATCCATGATCAGTTCATAATTGCTTTTATTAGTACCCAAAAAATAGAATCCATGACAAAGGGAAGGTTTGCTAATGGTGGACAATATTTTCTTTTCTGACTTTGTTTTAAGTCATGCTTCAAGCATGTTTTAGATTATCTGTATAATAGAATGAGAGCAACCAATAATGAAAGAATACTTCTTATAGCTTTCAAATACTTTACTTCTCAAGGTTAAGTGATAAACACATTCCAAGTTCACTTGATCAAGCAATCATAGTAATGCTGGTGGCTTCTTTAATGGCACTATGATTGGTCCAGTTATACGGCGTTTTCAACTCTATTAAACGAATGGTTCATGCTGATCTAGAAGAGCATTTCATGAAAGAGCTGAATTAACCTATTACCAAACAACATCAACACTTGACCAGTTTGTTGCAGACCACTCTGGAAAACATTGTGGGAAAAGGAGATATTGCTCTTAACGAGTAATTTCTCCTTTTCCAACAATGTTTTCTTCCCTATCAGAAGATTATTTTTCAATTCATCATATTTTGAAATGTCGCCCACAAACTCTTTCAACTTGGGACGGTCCGAAAATAAGCATTTGGTAAAGGGTTAATGTAAGTTTTGTATAAGCCCCGTTCTCGGTCATTAAATCCCCAACCTATCTGTTATCTATGAAAAGCTTATCCAGCTCATATGTGCATGAAGGTGAGAATCTAATGATACAACCAGTGGAGAGAATAGCTGATGAACCTACAGCAAATAACTGATAAACCTTCTATTAAAACTGATGAACCTACAGCAAATAGCTGATAAACCTTCTATTAAAACTGATGAACCTACAGCAAATAGCTGATAAACCTTCTATTAAAACTGATGAACCTACAGCAAATAGCTGATAAACCTTCTATTAAAACTGATGAACCTACAGTAAATAGCTGATAAACCTTCTATTAAAACTGATGAACCTACAGTAAATAACTGATAAACCTTCTATTAAAACTGATGAACCTACAGCAAATAGCTGATAAACCTTCTATTAAAACTGATGAACCTACAGTAAATAACTGATAAACCTTCTATTAAAACTGATGAACCTATTATGAAATGATGAACATTTAAAATAGAATGACCCTTGGATCACCCAGTAGTTGATAACAGTCCCTCCCAAAACATAAAATCTTCAATGTTTGCTTATTCCAAGAAATAAAAGAAGTACATGCATGGTCGGCTCTTACATTTCTTTCAAAAACCAATCATGACTAAACTTCAATTCAATTCATGGACAGTACATGTACTTGATTTTTCTAAATGAGTATTTTGGACATGATCAACAAATTCTCTTTTACCCCCACAACCAGTGTTAGAATAAGTAAATGCTAAATGCCTTCAACCACAGACAGTATCATATACAAAGAACATACTTCAATCCTATGGTTTTACCGCAAATACGTTCATATACGAGGCTTATGAGTTTGGGATGTGCAGTATTCATGATAAATGATGAATAACTTTTATGATCAACCTATTTTGTGGGTATTCATTGAAAGTTTTCCCAACAAGACACTTCTTTTTTCTCTTTTTGTATGGGTTAAAGCCATGTTAATAGTTTTCATTTATATTAAGGCTTTTCTGGTAATCAACAGTACTAAGCTATGACACTAAAGTGCCTTCAAAAGACAATAAAACAAACAAACCCAGCAGCCCTAGCGGGGCTTAAACCAGGGGTCACCAAATTAAAAGCCCACCATTTTAACCACTAGACCATCTAGGAACCCAAGATGATTCTAATTAGTTCCCACAAAATAGGATTCAACTCTAATTTAGTGCTGGAAATGACTTTATGCTTATGCAAACAGGTTAGATCCAGGCCAGCCACCAAGTAAATTGGTGGCTGGCCTGTGATCTAACCTGTTTGCTACTCTTGGTATCTTTCCTCAACAATATTAAGCAGATAGTCAAGGTTTCAGAAAGCAGACAACACAATATCTATTTTTAGAAAATTGTCCAGCATTCTAAGGGTTAAATAAGAGTACAGTAGTGAATGTATAAAATGCCTCCGGTCTGACCCTCTTTATATGCTTTCTTACATCTGCAGCAACTTCCTTCAAATATACCTAACCACTAAAAGTCTGAACCAAACTCTGTTTAGAATTTGATTATGACTCATTCTGCGAGGTTGAATACATGCAAACATTTCAACTAGTTTGTGTCATGTTGCTGTTTAAAAGTAAAACAGCGAAATTCTATGTAAAATAGGAGGAATGGAAGGGGAACAATCAAAATATTAACCAACAGGTTAAATTATAATGGTTTTCAAAATGAAGAACGTCATTATTTATAATTTAAGACTTTTTTTTTATGATTTATATCCTAATTAACATGCAGGAGGTAAAAAGAGAACAAACATATTGATTATGAATAGAAATCAAATTATGAAATAAGAAGCAATTGCATATTGATTATGAATAGAAATCAAATTATGAAATAAGAAGCAATTGCATGTCATAAAAGTTTTATTTGCTCTTTGGTCACAGATGAATCATACATTTCGTGCTATAAGTGTTTTAAAACCTGTAAATACCATGGAATGCTAATTGTTGAGACTTGGTAGATTGATGCCATGTAACAAGAATAGTTTGTGTGCAGTCGGCGCAGAAAGACTTGGTACTGTGCCATATAGACTGCCAGGGCCAGTAAATGAGAAAATCAGATCTGCTGTATTGTTAGTTATGCATCTTACAGACTACAAGATACGGTTTCAACACTATCTGAACCTTTTGTACAAATTTTAAGTAACCATACTAAAAGCTAATGACTCTCCGCATATATAACAAAATCAGAATTTTTTGAAGTAGAAGACTCCAGAAACCACTGAAAAAAGTATCATTTTCTCTTGATGAGCAATATATTCTATGGTCAACATGATATCTTCCCTATTTCATTAAGAAAATGTATTATTTTTCATGCCACTTGCTGTCGTCTGATGTTGCTTTGAATTTTAAACGCTCACAAACTCCCATATCAAGGAAAGGCTTACTAAACAATCCATGCATAACGAATCAATGCAGAAGTTTTTTTTAAAATGAATGTGTTTTATTAAGTGCATCAACAGCTATGGTCATTTAGTTAGTTATTTATATCGAATGGTGATATGCCAATACATGTACATGTATATAACATTATTTAAAATGTATTTTCTATTATCTGTGATAATTATTTGACGTCTGAAAGCTCTTTCAATTTAGGATGATGAAAACTTTGTTGTTTGGTAACAATTTTGTAGAAGTTCAGGTGTGTATCCAAGGTAAGCCTACAGACAAGGTAAGATTAGTTATCTAGCAGCAAGCTATTTCTGTATACAGAATCTGATAAACAAACACTTATCAGTTATAAAACAGATTCTAGAAAATTTGCCAGAAAGTTGTGTATCTAAACTTTGTGTCTAAATACCTGACTCCTACATCATCATTATATATTTGTTGTGTAGCTGAACTTTGTGCCTAACTATTTGATTTTACATCAAGCTAATCCTTATGTATATATTGTGTATCTGAACTTTGTGCCTAACTATTTAATTTTACACCAACCAAATCCTATGTATTTGTTGTGTATCTGAACTTTGTGCCTAACTTTTTTATTTTACATCAACCAAATCCTATGTATTTGTTGTGTATCTGAACTTTGTGCGTAACTTTTTGATTTTACATCAACCAAATCCTGTGTATTTGTTGTGTGTCTGAACTTTGTGGGTAACTATTTGATTTTACATAAACATAATCATTCTATAAACCCACTACAATACAATGTTCAGCCGACAATTAGAGAAACTTTGAATTTCATGCGCTGTTTTTTTAATATGGATCATTAATTAACCCATTACCAAACAATAACAACATTCAACCAGTTTGTTGTAGACGACTTTAGAAAACATTGTGGGAAAAGGAGAAATTGCTCTTATCAAGCAATTTCTCATTTTCCCACAATGTTTTCTGCCCCATCAGAAGATTATTTTCCAATTTCATTACATTTTGAAATGTCGAATGCAAACTCTTTCAATTTGAGACAGTCGAAATGTTCACGTTTGGTAAAGGGTTAAAAAGAAAGTATATGAGGGGATGAGATTAGCATGCCTTTTGTAAGATCAGTCAAACTGACCACCAATCAGTCTGTATTATAAACACTGAGATCAACTCTCCTAAGAAGAAGCTTTACACTCAATATGTGAAAAATTCGAAGTACAATCAATTGATTTTATATAGAGAATGAAGTAAACTTAAACAATGAGACCTGTTAAATGACATGTATAGTTACATGTTTAATGACATGTTAAATGACATTATTAAATGACATGTTTAATGGCATGAAAAAGCAGAGTCGTATAAATCCTTCGATATTTAATAGGAGGTTAACTATTTGTTCAACATTTGCACAGTCATATCTTTGCTTTCAATGGACTTTAAATTGCCTTACATGATGCTAGTTTATAAAACCAAAAACTGAAGCTTGTATGATATTGCTCAATGGCAACCATCTCACCCCAACTTAAAGTCCAATGAAAAGAATCCCAGATGATGTATGAAATGATTGATTCCAGTTTACATAACTAAAATTTGACGCTTGTATAATAAAGATTAATAGCAACCATTTCACCTGACTTAACCCTTTACCAAAAACCAGATTTTCTACTGTTCCAAATTGAAAGAGCTTGCAGAGGACATTTCAAAATGTGATGAACATGAAAAACAATCTTCTGACAGGGCAGAACACATTGTGGGAAAAGGAGAAATTGCTCATTATGAGCAATTTCTCCTTTTCCCACAGTGCTTTCAAGAGTCGTCTGCAAGAAATTGGTGGTCCGAAGTTGAGAGTAAGGATAAGGGGGTATTTCTCAGCAAGCAGTGAGAGAAGCCTTGAATCATCAAACCTGTTCCTGAGATCATTTTTATCAGTCAATCACCAGATAGACTGAGTGTACAGTAATGTGGTATGCTGCGCAATAACGAGAGTTAGGCAGTACAACACCCTACCTGTAACTTTCTCATTAAAAAACTTATAGCTGTATAGCACAGAGTCTGGGATATACATTTCTGTTTATTTCTGTACCTCTGGATCTTTTTCTCTCCTTGCCTAGGTAGCATATGCCTCATGAACCAATGTAGCAGAAAAGTGTTAACCCTTAAAATGCTGGGTAATTTTTTAAAACATAGATTTTGAGGCGTCTGCTTTCCAAAACCTTACATATCTGCTGAATTTTGATGAGGAAAGATACTCAGAATAGCAAACGGGTTAGATCACAGGCCAGCTACCAATTTATTTGGGGGCTGGCCTGGATCCAACCTGTTTACATAAGCATGAAGTGGGTTCAAGCACTATAAGGGTCAATATGTTTAAACTATGAGTAGGAAAGGTCTGTAACTAAGTCATTTATTTCAGCCAAACTATTGTGGCAACACACCTCTTAATATAATCTCAAATCACAACTGATGACTTTGAATTATTTGCTAAATCGCACCAAGTGTTCCATTTGTTGATGGTTAAAAAATTGTTAATTCATTAAAACTGGTAACGCCTATTGTAATTTGCAGGATACACCCTCATTTTGGCTATCAATAAGAACGATTACTGTTATGGGTTGGTGAACGTGTGTTGCATACAACAACACCTGAATGTACTTCTGGCATAAATACTTCCACTAAAAAGTTGCTTTTATTCAAGCCAAACGTGCAAGACCATAGCAAGTCCTTCCCAAAAGTTTTTTTCATCAGTACCGGAAAAAATTTCTTTTCTGGGTACTGACTGCTTTCCCAAATTACAGCTTTGGATGAAAACAAAAGTGTCTTATAGGTGGATATATATTTCAAGGAAATATTCACATTCCTATATAGAACCCACCAATGAATTTAGTGTATGAGGGAGAACTTAAAATAATATTGAAACAGCATGTTTATCTATTCATGCAGGTTTTATATTGGGCAATTTTTTATTTCAGTTATGTTTCGATGCCAGTCTCAAAATCATGGAAGATGGCCAAAAACTTGAATACCATAGGGTAGATGGGAAACTACTATTCATGAAAACAGATACCAATGTGATTTGAACACAAGCAAAGAAGTGCCATGTGATTTAAAGTTCTCTACTCTAACCACAAGGCTACAGAGCCCCTCAGTTAACCCTTTACCAAACGCCAAATTTTTGACTGTGCAAAATTGAAAGGGTTTGCAGACGACATTTCAAAATGTAATGAAATTGAAAGACAATTTTCTGAATTGGCAGAAAACATTGTGGGAAAAGGAAAAATTGCTCGTTAAGAGTTTTCCAGAGTAGTTTGCAACAAATTGGTCAAATGACGTTATTGTTTGGTAATGGGTTAATAATATCAAAACAGAATAAAAAAGTTGCTATCTACCTCTTCTAACTGTGTCCCCAAGCCTCCGTCATCTCTATCTCTATCTTTAATATCTTCACTTCTCGGTGCCGACTCTGATGGCTTTGTTACCTCCCGTCTGATAATCTCCGACCTCGGTTGTATCGCGTCTTCATGATCCAACATGCTAGCTCGTGATTTCATCACTTTACTTATCTCTTCTTGGACTGCTTCTTTATCTTTATTCTCCTTTGGTTTCACAACTTCCCCACCTTCGAACTTGGACAAAATGTCCCTGAAGTTCAATGGGGGACTGTCCTTCCTTCGGGAAGAGTGAAATCTTGGTCGGATGTCCACTTTAGCTGGGATGGAACGTGATATATTTGGTTGGCTTTTCGTTATGGGCAATGTGTCAGGAATGTAATGTGCACTGGACCGTAATGAAGATGAACCTGACACGCTTTGTTCTTTGTTTTCTGGCACAGTTTGTGATGAACTAATGGACGAATTGGGCTCAAAGTTATCTGCTGTGTTTGGAAATGAAATTGACACACTTGGAATTATTTCCGACTCCATCGCAGAAGGAAAGTCTCCCTGGGGAGTGAGGTCAGTCCTGGGCCCAGCCTGCTGGTATTCTGGCTGGGACTCGGCCTGTTGGTGTACAATAGGTCTGACCTGATCCTCCCACATAGGCTCTGCCTCCTGGGGATAATTGGGGGTATACGATGAATAACTAGTAGGTGGTACTTGATGCGACAAATCTTCCGAATACGGGTAATATGACTGACTTACGTGTGGTCGACTTTCCTGTTGTTGTGAAACATCAGGATAAACTTGCTCAGACACGGCTCTTTGACCATTCTGTACTGCAACATTATCAGGAGCATCTCTAGTCATAGTTCTTGACTCCTCCTGACCTCTCGAAGGTTGTCCAGCAGAATCCACCGTTCTCCTCCTAGATCCATGTTTAGTGATCGGATTCTTTCGTCTTCTTCGCGGCTGCGCGTCACCAGGACGGTTAAAACTTGACGTTCGACTGGCGGGTAGTGAGTTTGACTTATAACTCCTGTCCGAGGGAATCCGTTGTAGAAGGGCTTGTCGAGGATTGATTGGAGGCCCATCTTCAGGGAAAGGTTTAAATGACTTGGTTATTTTCGGGGTGACAGAAGGGGGTTGTCCAGTCTGCTGCATCTCCGACCAGTATCGGTTGAGCTCCGAGAGTTTGTGGTCCATTTTACGGAGTCGGTTGTTGATGATATCGGTGGCACTTTGATCTTCATTACTCAGGCTCTTCTCTTGGCTGAAGAAGAATAAATAATTGATATAAAAAATGACTGTCCATGTTGTAGTAGTAGTGATCTTTATTTACATCTCATCATTGTACAATCTTAACCCTTTCCCAAACGCCAAATTTTCAACTGTTTAAAATTGAAAGAGTTTGCTGACGACATTTCAAAATGTGATGAAATTAGAAAATAATCTTCTGATAAGGCAGAAAACATTGTGGTACAAGGAGAAATTGCTCCGATAGAGCAATTTCTCCTTTTCCCACATTGTTTTCCAGAGTCGTCTGCAACAAACCTCATCAAATGTCGTTATTGTTTTGGAAAGGGTTAAATACATTTACAACATAAAATTTCATTTCATGTATGTAATGTTTGTTGGCTGAATAAAAACCTTGTGCTTTGTGAAATGACCAATCAGGAATTATTTTTGCGTGCTTCATCATTTGTATATAAGTTCCAGTTATTTGAATGAACTACACATTCTACCCATAAATTACTGTTATTATTTAATCACATTAAAAGGTTTTATTAATTTTTCAAAAATTATCCTAAGTGTTTTCCTTGTTCTACTTACAGATTATCTCACAGTTATTTTTCTACTATAAACTTCATAATTGTTGAAATCATTAAATCAGACGTGTTAAAGTGAGAACATACAAAGTAATGGAAACCCTCTTTTCAAGGACTGAAGGTATTCTCAAGTATAAGATTCTAATAACAACTGAGTAAACAAGATTAAAAAACTTTAAAAAATTCTACACCAAGCACAGCTCACTTAAATAAGTTGTAGGTTTTATGTTATATGTTGTTGTTTTTTCAAAATTATGTCTAAACTTCTAGATTATGATAATTGAAATCAGTTATATGGATCTGACATGAAATGGTCATTGAAGTGAGGCAGTTTATTCATTCATAATGTCTGAAAGCCAAGTCAAACAGTACCTGAAAGATGATAGACTATTAAATAAGCTTCTATAGATTACTAATTAAGCAATGATTATGACTGATTGAATCAAAATATGTTATGATTAATCAAAGGAATGTATTGTTTTTTATCGAAGGCAATCAAAAACTTCTTCAAATCCTTTGGCACTGGTGCTCCATGGAGACATAACTCCATGGAGACATAAACCCTCTCAGTTTATTATATACCCACCCACGCACTATGGTTTAGTTATTACATGAACTTCTTGATATGATCGGCAATAAAGCCATGTGATGGATATTCCGTTATAAAACAAAAGGAAAGACAAAACATGTTAGATCTATAAATCAATCTGGCTACACAGTTTGTATGATATATTGTGTGTTGTTACTGGTTGTTTTCTTTTTTTTATTGGTATTTTTCTATACATGTATATGTATTAATTATTTTCCTTGTGAATACATTTTAAACCCCCTCCCCCCAAATTATCATAGGGTTTCATTCATTTGTTTTTTAACAAGAAAAGTATATCAAGCTGGTTTTCTTTTCTATCACAATGTTTTCATTTTATAATCATCAACTACATGGTCATGTATTACACTTTCTAAGCAGTGAATAAAGATATCTTGTATACAAGCAGAAATTACAGTAAGGGAGTGTTCCTTTGAAACTCTGCCTAACATCTAGTCACAGCTAGCTTCAGTTATACAAAGTTTCAATTGTTCAGCTGAGGAATGCTTGCCTTTGGACTACCTACAGAGCACAGGTGTGTGAATGATATGCATTCATGTAGGTATATGTGTACAGTTTCAGGATTTCACATTAACACTTTCCTGATTCTGATAAAGATTTGAACCCCCCTCCCCCCAAAAACAGGATTATAGTCATCGGTGTAGACTGCAGACTTCATCAGCAAAAACTGTTCATACAAGAACTTGGTTGATAGAGGTTTAACAGTGCCTTCAACAGTATTTTAGTTGCATCACACAGCTCAGTACAACTCATGATACTGATGGCATTTCCTCATCATTTCTTAGTGTGGAGAGATTAAGGAATCAGACCAATGACAACATTAGATGTCAAAAGGCGGTGATGGGCCATTGTGATTTCAATTAAGTTAAGAAATCTAATCACCAGGTCACGAAAAGCCCCCGTCTTTAGAAGCATAGCTCAAAGGCTAGAAAGACCAGGTTATGCAGAGCAGATTTAATAATGGTCTCAAGTTATGCAAGTTTGAGGTAAATCATACATGTATACATGGCAGTACTCTAAAAGAACAACCCAACCAACCATGATTTTAGTTACCAATGGACTTGAGAAAGGTTCTAATCCTTTTTTTATAAATTTTATAATGAGAAAATATTAAATATATTAATGTACAGTCTTCTTTTGAAACATTGTTCAAGACTATTATCAGAGCTGTTCTTGTCACTCAGCCAAACCAATTGTTGTGATCTGGTGGTTTCTGGAAACAAAGATAGCCAAACAAAAAGCCAACAAAATGTTCAAGCCAAGCTGTATGTCAGAGATATTGGCAGTTCCATACTTTAACCCTTTACCAAATGCCAAATTTACGACTGTCCAGAATTTCAAAATGTGATGAAATTGAAAGACAACCTTCTGATAGGGCAGAAAACATTGTGGAAAAAGGAGATATTGCTTGTCAAGAGCAATTTCTCCTTTTCCCACAAAGTTTTCCAGAGTCGTCTGCAACAAACTGGTCAAATTTCGTTATTGTTTGGTAATGGGTTAAGCTATGATGAATGAGACTTTGATGATGTAGGTACAGAGCGACAGATAAAAGAGTGAAACAAAGTCATTCAAAAGCAGTGTCTCAAATTTTCATTAATGTTACAGGTTTCCTGGATTAAACATTTCTCTTGTAAGTCTTAAATTGTTGGTACTCATTAAAATCGTCTCAATGTGCTGATTCTATTGAGTACCCACAATAAAGGGTTTGAAGGAGATATAAACAAAGGTTTGTTTCCCGATTTTCATTGTCCGGAGTCAGAATGCGGATTTTCCGGATTAAACAGTGGAATTAATGAAGGTAAGGACCGTTCCCAACAAATTCTGTCCAGATGGCGAACATTCCGGATTAACGACGAAGTGTCTTGCCATAGGACACACCCATGAAAGGAATTGCATACCCTCTTCTAGCTGCGGTTTATTTTTCATAATGTCTCAATACTCCTTATGTAATTCTTAAATTGTGGGTACTAATTAGAAGTGTTTCAATGAACCGATTCTAACGAATACCCACAAAATAGAGTTTGAAGAAGAAATAAAAAAGTTAGCAGTGGAAATACTCCCCTGAAAAGTATCTCTGTATAAAATAGCAGACAAAACACAAGATATATATATGATCACATCTCAAACAACACATTGCTAAAGCATGATGCATACCCCCTTCTTGCTGGTTTATTCGATAACGACTAGCTTGGAAACGATCTTAATGAAATGAAATGATATGTTTGTAAATGTTTATTCTTTAAGACGGGAGAAAGTTCTCAAGCTTTTATATCAATCATGTCTGGTCAGGGCAGGTAGAACCATTAACATTCTGTTAGTCAGCTGGAACACTATCTTCCGTGAGTCCAAATACATGAAAAGGTTTTTACCTATATATTACTCTAGGAGACTTTTTACCTTGCTTCAATACAATCTGACATTTTTTTACCTAATATTTCAAACTGTTTATACAGGGTTAAAAGCTGTACCAACAATTTTTCAGTTACATTACAACTTTCCTGACTTCTCTAGTACTAAGCAAGGGCTCTGAAGTGTTTTGTCAAAGGACACTCCCAACAAACAAATTTCTTTTCTTTTTTTCAAAAATAAATTTCTTTTAGTTTAGAATGAAAAAGGTCAATCTCGGTCAATTTTATACACTAATGACCTGTTCTAAAAGTGCCTTATGTGTTAATGTGTTAGATACAATGAATATATATCTCAAATTACATAGCTCTTTGCAAAGATTAAAACATAATCTGGAGTAGACAGAAACTGCGTTATTTGGATACAGGATGACGTGTGCATATATATTACTGCATATTGTTAAAGGTCCATGTACAAGAAAAAGCTTTTTTTCCATTCATGAAGAAGAAATAAATTTATGTTGGGAAAAATATGGCAACATAAGTAGGCAACAGTGGTGCAGAGGTAGTGTTGGCCTCTTGTACCAAGGGTCCCGGGTTCGAATCCCCGCTGGGCGAGGTGAGTATTGCTAGGACTAACCCACAAAATAGATAGCGTAAGTACTGGTTCAGTATCCAGGAAGCAGTCATTGAGACTGACTTTGAACAAGCTCCAAGCTTCCTTCACAATCAATGTAAAACAATTGGTAAAAATAAAAAATGTGTTAATGATAGGCAAGTTCTTCTTTTCTCATAATTCATTCAACTGATACATCTTTCAGTTACATCTAAATGGACATGATACATGATTTGGGTATGAGTTAATGGGAATATGTGTGGGTGGGGTATGTGTGATGAGCTGATGATGATAAAACACTGTGTAGACAAATGGAACGCAGACATTATGATGTGCATTGTTGAGGCAGGGGAGGCTACTCCATAATTACCTGTCAGGCCACATTACAACCTCTTTCCCCTGGCTAGAACAGACATAAAGTTATCTCGTCAGGTACAGGTGAAAACTTTGTATTTTATCAGAGTTCAATTCATTGGTTTAAAGTGATATAAAAAGTCTGCAAGGATTATAGGTATTATCATGTCAAAAAGCGAGTTCCATAGAAACTGATCTCTTTTACGAGTTCCAATTACCAATTAAAAATAATGTGCAGACGTTTTAGTTAAAGTAACATAAAAAAGCCTACAATATCTTTACAAAATCATACTAGATAAATCAAAAGAAAAGCTTTATGAAACAAAAAAGGAAAATTAACATCAGTTTTCAGTTTGGATCAATATGCAGTACTATTATTTACTGACTCATTAGTTGAAAGATTGCACAGAGCCAAATAGACATATCTTCTGCATTTTGACTTAACCCTTATAGTGCTGGGTACCGTTTTACTAAACAGTTTACGCTTAAGATTTCCGTAAGTCTAAAACAACAATTCCTTTTATTTCAATATTGGACGAAGCAATATTGCAAAGTGACACATCATTGGAATCGTCTCTCCGAGACGCTTCCAATGATGTGTCACATTGCAATATTGTATTTTCATTATAGATACTAATCATGTTTATTAGTTATGACTTATGCAAATATTTTCCGTAACTTGTTTAGTAAAACGGGCCCCTGGAACCGACGTCATGCTTATGCTAATAGGTTTGATCCAGGCCAGCCACCAAGTAAATTGGCAGCTGGCATGTGATCTAACTTGTTTGCTACTCAGAGCATCTCTCATCATCAAAATTAAGCAGATATTTAAGGTTTTTGAAAGCAGTCGACACAAAAATCTCTCTTTGGAAAATGACCCAGCATTCTAAGGGTTAAGACATCTGTTTGAATGAGTTTGTGATCATTAGGCTGCAGATTTTCTTCCTGGAGTAACAATCTCTCTAACAGGACTTTACCAATAAGGCAACTTTGTACAAAATTCAATGATACCATCAAGAAACAGACATCCTTACCCGTCTACAACAATTATAGGAAGTGTGAGTCTCTCTAACAGAGCTTTTCCCATAAGGCCCGTCTCCTGGCACTCTGCCTCCACATCCTGTTTGTCCCGGGTGTATCGGGCGAGCGCATCAGGTACGGCAATATCGCCCGTTAAAGTCTGGGCAACGACAACCATCAAACCTTCCACTCTCTCCAGTTGCTAAAAGGAATATGAATGATAAATAGAATTATTATATTCCTATCAGTGAAATACTCGGATTTCTCAGTGTATTAATTTTCAATTTTGTCACAGTGAATATTGTCACTAGTGATGATATCAAAAAGTCATATCATCACTAGTGATGATAAAAGTTTTGACGGAACAACTTTCTTTTACCATTCCTTTGCATTAAAGTCATGAATGCACTATTGCACACGGCACTTAAATGTTTGTATTCTAAAATGTATCCATACGCGTAAATGAATCAAGACCCTTAGAGAAGAATTAACTTCACATATTCTTAATGTAAAAGATTAGCTAAGTAAATTCTTTTCTAAGGGTGATAAGATCAAACACTATTATTACCTTTTCTGATTGGGCCAAAAACATGGATGCAACATTTAGACGGTTTGCTCTCTCATTGTTTCCTGTAGAAAACCGTTTCCAAGCCTCTTCAAGGTCATGTGACATCATGTTGTTTGGTTCGAGCGAAAGTCGGAGAGATCGGCGTAGTACAAGCCCTGCTTGTAGCAACTGTTTACCATATTCATAGGTTCCCTGAAATCAAGATATTATACATAGTATTGTCACATGAAGAATTTTCTATTTATAAGTATCTTGGGGAAAAGTTAAACTTAGTAAACCTGTGTTTTACATTTGACATGAGAAGGAAAGTTACACTCACTTAAGCTGTGTGTTCCATTGAAATTTGGTACATCAATAATAACATCAAAACATGAGTAGAAATTTACTCTAACAAAAGCTGCTTGTTGCATTCATGCAGATTTAATACAGTTCATATAATACACTCAAACATCAGTAGAAAAAACTTACACTTACAAAAGTTGTGTTTCCAATGGGAATTTGGCACAGCAAGTTCACTCAAACAATACTAGAAAAGTTTCTATTCAAGAAAGCTTCTTTTTCCATTCAGATATAGTATAGCAATTAGATAATAATACACTTAATATACACTCTTACATTAGTAGCAAAGTTGCACTTGCTAAAGCTGTTCATTTCTTTCAAATTAGGCCCTCCAATTACTATACACTCTTACAATAGTACAAAGGTTAAATTTACGAAAGTTGTGTTTCCATTAAGATATATCACACCAAGTACTTTACACTTGAACATTGTTAGAAAAGTTACACTTACAAAAGCTTTTACACATTTTCTATTGGAATTTTGTACAGTAAATACTATTTACTAAAACATTGTAAGAAAAGTTGCACTTACGAAAGCTGTATTTTCCACCCGTCTATGATCTTCCTGGAGACTGTCTGTCTCTTGTTGTGTCTGTCCGATGTGGGTGTGGCTCTTGGCCATCACCTCACACAGTTCAACAATCCATAGGATAGCCTGTATGAGAAATAATATTGTTTATATGGGGTATAATACTGTGTCAACAACTTTACAGTTATATTATGGCTTTAAGTTTTTATGGATTCAACATGGGTTCTGAAGTGTCTTGCCAAAGAACACTCCCATGTAACCAGAGGCATACGCAGGGCTCAAACCTGGGTACCCAAATTCTAAGACCAACCCATTAACCATCACTCAATGAAGGCCCCAGACAAGAAAGGCCCCAAACTAGAAAAAGTGAGTTCTTCATAATCAACGAGAGGGTACAACTCCCAACAGTAAAATAGATTTGAAATAGAAACACATATATTCTTCTTTCCCACTTCTCTTCCATTTTAAAGCAACCTGAATTTTAAACTTACACATAGCAATGACCTAATCAATTGTTATAAATAATGTTTATATTTGTGAAAGGAGTGTGAAAATGGGACAACACAACATCTTTATTCTCACCTGTTCAGCATCCTTTTCACAAGTGCGTAGTTGTAACATCTGTTGAAGTTTTAATTTCCGTACATCGGCCAAATCGTCGCACCGCATCTTGCGTTCTTGAAGCTCCTCAAGCTTTTGGTTGACATGTTTGATCTGGCCAGCGTAATCCGGAGATATGTCCTTGCCAAAAGCATTTTTGATTGGTCGAGACATTTCATCCAATAGGCTGTAGCCATCTGACATTGCACGAGAGGCTGATAAATCTGGAGAGAAAGGTTGCTTGTTTATATGAGGTTAAATGCCATGTCAATCATTTCTCAGGTATGTAACAGTTTTCCTGGTTTCACCAGAAATAGGTTGGGGCTCAAAAATGATTTTCAAATGACACTCCCACAATACCAGAGGTACCGGTGACATACAAACAAGGGGCATCCAAACTCGAAGACCACCATCATAACCAATGGGGCATGCATGCTTCTTGGAGAGAAAGAAATACAGTGAACCCTCGTTTAACCGGACCCTGATTATCCGGATGTCTCGCAATCCGAACGAAATTGTAAGGGAACGGAATTATTGGACCAGTTTGTTGCAGACGACTTTTGAAAACATTGTGGGTAAAGAAGAAATTGCTCGTGACGAGCAATTTCTCCTTTTCCCACAATGTTTTCTGCCACATCAGAAGATTATCTTTGAATTTCATTACGTTTTGATATGTCTTCTGCAAACTCTTTCAATTTGGGACGGTCGACAATTTGGCGTTTGATAAAGGGTTATAAGTATATACCGCTCATACAGACCATTTATGTCTTAATGTGAATAAGAACATGCTCTGCTTCATTAGTCCGGATTATTCGGTAAACCGGACATTTTGTTGGGAACAGACATGTTCCGATAAACAAGGGTTCACTGTATGCATTATGCTTTTCATTTGTAGTAGAACACAATGAGTCCTTCATGTAACCAACATCGCTGGGCCTGAAGATTGGTACAGTGTCTTGCCATACAATATAATCATTTACTGATACAAGCTTTTTACCAATTGAATCAGCTTTCTCCTGTAAAACCTCTTCAAAGGCCATTTCTACAATGTCTTGGTACATAATCATTTTCTTACACATGTATCAGATATTTACCAATTGCATCGACTTTCTCCTGTAGAAGACTGGCACTTCAAAGGCAACTTCTACTATGTCTTGCTACATACCAGTAGCAATCTACTAGTATCAGATAATTTCCATTTGCATGAACTTTCTTCTGTAGTTGATACAACATTTCAAAGGCCACTTCAACAAGTTCTGGCTACATAATGATTTATTCTATTAAGATATTTACCAATTGCATCAACTTTCTCCTGTAGTAGATTGAGAGCTTCTTGAGCAGCTTCTGCAGTGTCTGCGACATTATCATTGTAAAGTAGCTCCAACAGATCATCTAACTTCCGCGAAAACTGGAAATAGAAACACAATGATCCTTTCTATAGAATAATTTTTTTTGTTTGTAACATCTGTATACCATTGAAAATTGTATCTAATCCATGAAACATTGTTGGTCAGCACTGGTGAAGAGGATCCCTATGGAACCTATGTCAGAAATATCTGAAACTTATATTAAAGAAAAAACATGAAAATTGTACCTTATCTGTGAAAAAGCTTTTTGTTTAAGTAAGAGTTCTTCGAATATAATTTCATTGAAATATTTACCAAAGCCTATTTCAAGGAACAAATTAAGAGTTTATTGCATCTAAATGTAAACTTTCTTTTGAACAACATTAGACTATTCTTCGCCATATAGTCTTCAATAAATTACCAAACTTACTGTTATTTTCATGGCAACTGCATGACTCCTCTCATAAAGAATGTTTATTATAAAAAAAAAAGTAATGTCTTAAATGGTCAATTAGTTTATGTCAAAAAATAAAATAAGTTGACACAAAGTCTTCTTTCCAGTTTGGGCATATATAAAAGCAGATCAATTTCCAATTAAAGCATGTGAAAGTTCACCGAGGATTCAAGACAAACTCACCTCTTCTGTCAGCCTATGGAATCGCACAGATGTTATCAGAAGGGTTCTCCGTCGCTCTAGTCGACTAGCAAAACTTCGACAGACTGTATCCATATAATCCCTCTGGGCGCGAATATCATCAGCGCCCATCATGCTCTCCTGGAGAAGATCATCCACTCTGTGTCGAAGTTCCGCATAATGGCCGTATGTATCGGTACACTTAATTTCCATTTCCTCGTGCCGTTTGCGTAGGGACTCAGCATTCTCGAAAGAGTCACCGATCTCTGCCTGCGAAGCCAGCAGCTTTTCCCCGGGCCCCAGTATCCAGTCCACAACCTGTCTGATCTCCCTTTGTACACCATCTCTCTGTACATCGATGTTGAGCGACCGGTCCCTGTTCTCCAGGTATGAGGCTATCTTTTCTAAGCGGTTTTCAATGTACTGTAGTGTACGTTTGACGTGTTTTTGAGCCTCGAGATTGTCGAGTGTTGTCACAGACTCCTCGCCGACCATGGCAACGTCACTGTAACTCTGGAGCTTCTGGAGGAGATCTTTCCCTGGAAATAATGGGTTTATATCATTTACCATCACATCAACTGTTTTAAAGTTATATCACAATTTGTGGCTCAGATGCTGGAAGAACCCTTAATTAACCCTTAGAATGCTGAGTGTTTTTCCAAAAAGAGATTTGTGTGTGATCTGCTTTCCAAAACCTTAAACATCTGCGTAAATTTGTTGAGAAAAGACACTAAGAGTAGCAAACAGGTTAGATCACAGGCCAGCCACTAATTCACTTGGCAGCTGGCCTGGATCCAACCTGTTTATATTAGCATGAATTCCAGTTCTATAAGGATTAACTGTCCATAAAAGTCCACCAAGCTTAGTGGAACCATAAGCATTTTGTCAGTCAGCATTGGGAACTATTTTACAGGGAAATTCAGATCTATCTGTACCATAATTTGAACCAACACTGAGAGGGGCCTTGTGATTGTAAGTTCAATTCCTCAGGGCTAAATATAATTCATATTAGTAATATTCAACTCTATGTTCCCTTGCTACATACATCTATTCTTATACAATTCTTAGCAAAATACTTAACATGCTACAAATAAAATTGACACCAGAAGTATATGTGTTGTTGCAGTGCTTTTACTGGACTTATGGAAATCTCTGAACTTTGACTTCTCTGTTGATAATAGTGTACATTAGATAAGTTACCTTGGCGTAATACTTGATTTGGTACAGATAGGATTGAGTCCTGGAAGTATCTATGTTGTTGCAGAGCCTTTACAGGACTAATGGCAGTCTCTGAACTCCGACTTCTCTGTTGATGCTGGATCTCGGACTCGGCTGTGTCTAAATGAGATGTGGCAGCTCTCGCCTCCCGAATAAACTTCTCCAAACCCTGGAAAATAAGACAAATTAAACAGTTTAAGAGATCATATCGCTAGCTCAGATGTCTTGATATGGCAATATATAGGACAAAGAAAACTGCTTGCATCAGGTAACATCTTCCTTCGTTACAATTGTTTCTTTTGACAAAAGACATGAAATTATTTTCATCAGATGCATGTATGTCCATGTTATATATCTATAATTATGTATAATGAAACAAATCACAATCAAATCATTACCTGTATTTTACATCACATGACTTGATATGCCATTGACAAAGAACCCCGTTATTAAAGGTAATCTTATTTCTTTATCTGCAGTTAAGTCATGTATCATTTCTAATATAATATACAGAGTATAAATCATTATTAAATTATTATCAATATTATACATTTTATCTGCTACAATACATCAGCCTTGCAAATCTAAATCATCACAATATGACCTTTTTTTCATAGTAAATGACTTCTTTGTATTTATGACGATGTACTATGCACAAGTCAAAAATAAAATTCTGTTCTGTTTTTCATAATATACGAAATGTTTCCCAAAAACTAATGATATATTGACTCTCCTGCATAATTGTTCTACAATACAATCAAATTTTCAGACCGAGAATGAGATTCTGCACATAAGCATAATGCCTTTTAAATTGAGACATTTTAGTACTTTAGAAGCCCATCTGAAAAAGGGTTAATTGCTCCAAACGAGCAATTTATCCCTTTTCCCATCATTTCTGATTCATTTACACAAAACAATTGCAATTTTTTCTTTCTACTTTTTGTTAGTGGCTCTTGCTTGCATATTCAAGCAACATCATTCCAATATAGGGGAATGGATAACCCATTGTGTAGATAAACATAAAGAACTAATGATAACGAACCAGCCTGTTTTGTAGCCATGGATTGTGATTGTACATCAGTGTACCGCCCATGCTAGCCATCAGCTGGTTTCTGTCCACATATGTATACAGTCGGTTTAGGTTGACAAACTGAGGCTGAAATAGAAACATAGGACATACATCATACTTTATCTAACAACAGCTTATTCATGAGATAAACACATATCTCAAATCCGCTTCTAATGGATAAAATGCCCATTTGTTATCATGCAAGGGACATAACTCCAGAGTTCTTGCTGAATATTCTGAAATAGTTTCCATTAGATCATAATTTTCCCAAATTGGTTAGCACTAAAATCGGTAACTGAAATGCACATGTTTATAGTGCTAAGGTGGTTATGCTATAAAACTTTTATTGAATGTTGTGCTGCATTCTGCTTGATAAACTATGGGATTTGGATAATTTGTATAGCATAAAACACAATTTAATTTTTTGTTCTAGCTCCTATAGCATTGTTTTGCAAAATTGTTCAAGTGAATGTGTATTCTGAAAAAAAAAATAAGTTTGAACTTAGAGTCAATCACACTTAACCAATCATTGAAATCAATTAATCTTAAAGGAACTAAATGGGTCGAAAAAGAAACTCCATGTGACAAAGCATCATAAAAAGTTTATAACATTCCATGTATACAAATTCAAGACCATGTTTGACCAAGCATTGAATTTGCTTCCATATATTATTCTTGTGTTGATGCATCTTAAAGATTTAAGCAACAACAGTGTCAACATGAGAAATAACTCTTATAGGCAATGTTTCTTTTGTCAGAGAGTTCTATTTTATTGTCACAATGGTGTCTAGCCAAAGTCACAATAAAAGCATTTTTATTTTCTTCATATTTCTAAAATTGTCATCTACTATTTTTTTTTTTAACCACTTTAAGCAAACCCATATTGGATCAAGCTTTTATAGTTTGCAGACACTCCAAAAATAAGTGTTCCAACATAAAGTGAATAAGTGCTTCACCCAATCAAAAACACACTGGTTTATACTTCAATATGTACGTTATGTCTTCCTAACAAAGTGCACCCCCTACATTTCACATTCCCATAAAAGAATTCAGAGAAATAAACAGGAATCACTTTGGGTGTCTGATAGTTGAAAGAAAACACAATCAATATGGGTGTATCTTGTTTGAATGGGGTTTAACACTGTGTCAATAGTTTTTCAGTTATGTTATGGTTTTCCTGGATTCACCAGTACTTGGATAAGGCTCTGAAGTGTCTTGCCAAAAGACACTTCCACAAAACCAGCTGTACCAATGGGGCTTCAACCTGAGAACTGCAAGTTCAAAGACCCCCCCCCCACCCACCCACCTAACCACTTGAACACACAGGACCTCATAAGGTTGAAGTTCTTTTAGCAACCACAACTACATATTGAAGGCTCATTGCAGGACCATAGAAAGTCCTTCACTATGGTATGGGTCTTACTAGAGTGTTGTACTCAACACTTGATATCATACTGGACATGAAGACCAAGTAAGACTTTTGAACATTTTTAGTTATGACCCAAAGTACCAGAAATGTGTGTAGCTGGTAAGAGTGTGAGGGTTGGCTAGACATACAGAGGGCAATGGAAATGTACTTCCCAAGTGCAACTAAACATTGCAAGCCACACAGAAAACTGTACCGTAAATACTTTAATATATGATGCTTCCTTCCTCTTTTCACCATTTACTTAACCAAAATTATGTATTTATTGAGTTATTAGTCATGGCTAAAGAAAAAAATAATCAAAATATTATTCATTGTATAATAAAAAGGTGTAATTCCTTCTTTTACCACATTGTTTGCATCTTTAACAAAGAAATTTTAGCAGGATATCTATGTAGCATATATGTGCCTTAGAGGCTAGTATTTTAGAAAGGTTCAATTCATGGGCAAGACTAACTTAACTCAGAAGGTTCAGATAGTAGGATACTCTTCTAGCTTCCTTATTGCTTCCCAAAACCCTACATTGTGGGTACTCATTAAAGTTGTTTTGGTAAGACAATTTACATGAGTACTCACAAAATAGGATTCAAATTTAGTTTCAATTTTATATATATTTGCGGGTTCAATGCAAGACTATAGTAAGTGACTCATGTTTATGAAGCACTTACTATAGTCTTGCATTAATCCCTCATATTGCAGGTAAAACACCCCAATATGCCCCTTTACCCATACCACCGTAACACCTGTGCAATTAACTTACTTCATGAACACCTTGAACAATCTGGTCCTATGGTAAAGACAAATGGATGTACACCACTTAATGATTACATAATATGAAGTTTATGGGACAATTTTGCTGGATATCATACTATAACATTACAATGGACACAAAAACTTTCATGAAGTGCAGTCAATATTGGATGAGTTCTCTTCTAATTTGAGAGAAGGCTAGTCAAAATCAACAATTTTATCAAGTTTTATTGACAGGACTAACCCTCTTTTCTTCTCCTTTTCCCACAAAGTTTTTCAGTGTTGTCTGCAACAATGTCGTTAAATTTGGTTATTGTTTGGTAATGGGTTAATGGATAACTTCCAAATTAGATAGCAGATCAAACAGATGGATGACAGAAAGACAGACCAATATGAGTAAATCAAATATCTATCCACCACTCCATTAGGATGGAAATTAGTGCCAGCAAAAGGGAGAAATTGCTAATTGAAGAAATATGCACAATTAAATCAATATTCATCTCAACAGATGTATAAAAGCAATAGGATTTTTGGAATATGGTATAAATAAAAACAAACAGAAAGGCAAATGATTTCATTATTGTTTAATAGTTTGAAGGTTGACAAATATAAATCACACAGAAAACACTTTCACTATACACCAACAGCATGGTTTGAGGTAGAATACCCATAATCCACCATTTTGAAACGTTTTCCTTTGTCAGGTTTGTCTGGTCGTTCTCAGTTTACACGGATCAGGGCCGGAATTTTGTGGTTTAATACAAATAGTTTTAGCTCAGACTGATGTACACTGAGAACGACCAAATTGATTTGATGAAAGAATATGTTTCAAAATGGCGGATGATTGGTACTCTACCTTAATCACACCTCTTTTATCCTTTTGTCTAATTGTTGTCATATGTTTTCTTATATGACAAAAATTTGAGACGGTGTGAAAGCTTATAATGTTTATTACAGAATTTCAGTGATTTAAACTAGTGCAAACTGCACATTGTTTTGAAAGAGGGAAATATTTTTCAAGTCACCATTCAAACATACAGACTTTCTTATTTTTTTCTACAGTACAATTTGATAAGTTGGAAACTTAATAAGAATATGGTCTCATGGACAGATGATCAATTCCTTATAATGATTTAAATTTTTAAACTATATGTTAAACAGATTCAAATGATAAATATTTTTCCTTGTTTCTATCCTTGCTTTACATATATTGGCTTCAACTCATCTGTGATAATAGTCTGTACAACCATTGCAGAAACAGGACAGGTTAACAGGAATATTTCAGTTTGTCGTAACAATTGACCCCCTCCCCCCATATTGCATAGATATTTTATTTTCTATAGCCTTTTCAAGATGCCTCAAAGAATAATTATTTATTCTACTAATAAATGGTTGCCATCTGCTATTTTTTTAATTTGGTGCAATGACAAAAAAAACATGGGGAATGGGTTATTTGGTTTGAACCCTTATAGTGCTGGAATAGACTTCATGCTTATGCAAACAGGTTGGATGCAGGCCAGCCGCCAATAGAATTGGCAACTTGCCTGTGAAACCTGTTTGCAACTCTGAGTATCTTTACTCAACAAAATTAAGCAGATAGTTAAGGTTTTGGAAAGCAGACGACACCAAAAGCTATTTTTAGAAAACTATTCAGCATTCTAAGGGATAAGACCATCTGCTGCAAGTTCCCTCCAAACAAAGAGCAGAGAAAAGGGGGACAGACACAAGTGCATTGTTTGTGTTACATCACACTCCCAGTTTTATTGTGTGAACATAAAGGCACTGCACCAAGGTTTAATCTTTCCTGCAAGATGCAGTGAAAACAAACACTGTCAATATTATAATGGGGAGTTAGGCCATTGTGCAATAGTAATAATAAAGCCAATTGTGGGGCTTTGTCCAACATCAAAGGCTGACCAGAGGAATGTGATTGTTTACATTCTAAGCTTTGTCAATATTTCATCAACGCAGCAGTCACAGGGCTAATGGTGTTTCACACATGAAAAATTAGTCAATTCTGAACAAAAGAAAGTAGATCAGGCATTTTCTACCTTTCTACCCGTTCTACCTTTCTGTCTGACCTGATTTATCCTGTCACTAGTGCCATTTTGGGACCGATAACTAGGTACCGTATAACATTTGTGATATCCGGCACTATCCATGTAACACATGCACGTGACGAATCATGACGTCATAAGAACGAAATGACGTCATATTTACATCATTCTCTGCTTATTTTTTTATTTTTTTCTCGTGTTTTATTATTACATCTTGTTTGTTTGAAATACATAAAGGTAACAGGATAAATAGAATAGATGGTTGGTGTCTCTGAATGGGAAAAGTTATCGGGCTCGGCATCGGAATATTATCCGTTTCGCCTTCGGCTCACCGGATAATATTCCTAAGCCTTGCCCGATAACATTTCCGATTCACGACACCAACCATCTATTCTCTATATATTAGATTAAAGAAACCGCTGGGTGATAATCAGTTGGTTCTTTTTGAGAACGGTTTCTACCAAATACAACAATAGTTTAGTTTTTTCTTTTAAATTGAAGTCTGCTGTTGCATAGCTTGACTAGTAAGAAAAGTGCATACATGTCTGTAGTGATATAGTCACTTTCAGATATCATTCTTTATGTATCTTTACATCTTGCTTATTTTTTCCTTTAATAAATAGGGAAACATTTCTACATGCAATGGTATTGTCAAAGACTTCATTATGAGGTCATTGTAAAAAAGTGAGATATTTTATCAGAATTCTCACTTTGTTACCATGGTTTCAATATCCTTTAGTAATGCAGGTTTCAAAGAAAATTGTATGATTTGAAGTGGTTTCAATGTTTGCCAGAAAGTCTGATATTTTTTAAGTTTAACGATTGGTTATTTCCTTTCTACACACATTGAAAGACATAGGGAACAGGGCAGTTATTGGTCAAATAGGAATACATATAAAGTAACTCAATTCTCCTTAAAGTTTCATAGTTTAATAAGTCAATTGTAATATACAATAGCTAAGAAATGTTCTGGTTATTCAAGGATTCCTTTTTTCTTCAGCACTGTAATCACAAACTACCTCACATTGATCAACTTTGTAGAATATGAACAAAATAAATATGGCATTATTAAATTTAATGCACATGGATTGTATTGAACTTAATATTTCCTGTCATTCAAACAGATTTTGATACATTTGAAGCAAGGAAAATTCAGATGATTGTGAGAAAAGGAAAAATTTGTTCATTCTGGGCAAAGTTCACCTTTGGTCACCATACGTTTCTAAAATTAAGTTGCTAAATATTCAAAACTTTTCTTTAAGGATTTTTCTTTCACTAGTTTGGTAGATTTTCATGTCACCTTCTGAAAATTGAAACTTGATGGGTTAAGTATTGAAGACTTGCTATCAAAGGATCAGGTTTTGAAGATTTACACTTACTATTTCAACTCACAAATATACCGGTCAAGGCAAATACATCCATTCCTCCATTTTCACATGCATTTAATAACTTGAAACATTAACAGGTTATAATTACAAAAGACACTTCACATTTTATCAAAATAAATGGACAAATTTGTGAGGAATAAACTGATGTGTAAACATGTATTTCATTCTTTTGTCACAATTAAATATTATGCTTTTTCCAGTGTGCATTATATGTACTAAGTAAAGGCATATTTGATTATTGTTTCAAAAATCATTTCATCTGACTAGGTGATCATAATTTGTAATACCTGAGATATACAGGTGTATAAGAGCATGTACAGTAAATTAACCCTTTCCCTCATATGAAATTTTGCACCTGGTCGAAATTGAAAACAACAGCATTACGAAAATGTATCAGAACTAATACTCTCCTTATGAAACCTTATTCAAACAGTTGTGACAAAAGAAGCTATCACTTGTCTCAAACAATTCCTTCTTTTGTCAGAAGATTATTTTTAGCTGTTTACTACAGGTGCATCAGTTAGCTACAGGTGTGTTTAATAGCATTCTTATGAAGGAAAGGGTTAAACAAAAAGATGAAAATAATTAATCAATGGTATTTACAGTGAATGAATGCCTACAGGTGTCTACATTAACACAAATGTTATCATGCATCTTTATAATTAAGTATGAAAACCATTATTTTCAATTTGCAATTTGGTAGAAACTATAGTAAAAAGAAGATATCACACATTGAAAGCAATGTCTCCTTTTGTCACTTTTTGCAACTGATTTACCTTGTTCCATGTGTGTTAGACCCTTTCTGACCTAGAGACAACATTTTTTTATTGTTTTATATGTGTAAACAAAAGGTTCTTAATCAAATAAAAGACATTATTTTCTAATGATATACAGAATTCTTTGTTTAGAAGTCACATGAAGAAAACCGCAACCAACAGGATATACTATTGCATTAGCTCATTTCATGTGCATTAGCTTGTATTTTGTTCATTGAATTGATTTTCACCAACACACTTAATTGGCTTGTTAGCCTAATGGAATTACGTAAACTGCTTACTTTAATACATATTATATGAAATATTATTTTTCTAGAGATACTGAGAAACAACAAGAGCTATGACCACCATGATCATATTAGGAACAGCACCAAAGCATGCTGAGCATTCCTTACACTCCTGTATCTGCACGGGATGTCTGATTGAATCTTTCCCCATCTCATAGTTCACATAGAAAATGGTCTCCAAATGAACTGGCTTCAAGAGATAGAAGTCCATACTGGTTTTGAGACCTTCTGGTGTTTTCTCACATTTTGTCTCCATGATGTCAAACTGCTCTGTTGGATCCTTGTATCGCTCCTCGCTCATCATCATGTGTCCATCATCACCCAGGGTCCAGGTCACCTTATCGCAGGTCAGCAGTTCCGTACCCTCAGTGACAGACAGGGTACAAACAAAGTCTTGGTAACGATTTCCCACTGCAGCACTCAGGTTGGTGCACACAAAGTCAGGTTTTTCCAGTTCCACCATAAAGACAAACATAGCTGATGCGTTGGTGAAGTCCGTACCAGGTACTGTCGCTTCACAGCCGATGAGCTGCTCCACTCCGAGAGATTTAAATGGAATGTCCATCATGCTGACCTTTGACTTGAAACTGATCTTGCTCTCTGTCACTGACCTTGACCCTGCATCGTCGACTGTGGCAGGTAGCTGGTTCCCATTGTGGTACAGGCTTACAACAGCTGCTGGGTTGCTTCCATCAGCTTCGCAGGTCACCATATACTGTCCTGGCTTGAGGTTTGTAACTGGGCTCATTGTGGCTGCAGAGACATTTGTTACCATGGCTACAGTGGTACCTTCCATCATGGAATCCTGGTAGGTGTACATAGACATGTAGTTGGTCATATGGTCCATTGTGTGTATTTCTAGATGGAGCGTTTGAATGGGATTCAGGACTGTTACAATGGTCACGTTCTTGGATATCACTTCTTTCGCATCATTGAGAAGTGTACAAACATACTGTCCATCATCGCTCGGCTGAATGTCTTTTATCTTCAAACTGAACGCATATCCATCTGTCTCTGTCTTGTATGTAATATCATATTTAGCCATATCCCCTTCAAATAAGTCCGTACTTGCCCCATCAGCATAAAACCCTTCTGTAAGTGGTCTCATAGTTCCATTACTGAATTCCACCGACCATTTTACACGGTTTTTGATGTAGAAGCTAAGATCTGTTTCGCTGCCAACACAAACAAGTGTGGTTGTGCTGCCGGGTAATAAAGACACATCCTCACTTGTTGACACAAAGGCTGTCGCAGCCTCTTGACCATCTACTTTACAAAACACCACCAGAATCAAACTCAACAAAGGCATCATATTGACAACCATTGTCTTTGGTTAAAGTAATCTTTCAAGTCCAACTTCAAGAAAGTTCTAATAAACCACCAAACTAACACTTCTTAAGTTTAATGTATCTAAATCACTGGTATGTGGTAAGTATGGTATGTCCTTCCACCTTGAACCTTGAACACTGACTGACAGATGCTCAATCAGTGCTAAGAATCTCATATATACCAATAACCAGTGGACAATGGGGATAATTGCTGGAAGGGAGGAAGGAAAGCTGCCCAATTGTCAATTATAAACCAACACCAGTTTATCACAAGGATGTTATCATTAAGTATTATTGACAGCTATTGTTAAGACCATCCATTGATTATGTCATAGACATAATAAAATAAGGAAATAAGAGCCGGGTATCCCTTACTCAATCTTAGATGTGCTTGGATATTTATTTCAACAATGACATAAAGAACAATCTTTAATCAAAGTAAATTTGATAATCAATAAACAGTTTAGAAATAACTGGCATGTCAATCATGTTGGAATTTCAAAGAAGCAGTATTGTATGATAAAAAATCAGTTTTTGGTCAGACAGACATATTCCTATCCAACCTTATCCAGGCTAATAGACTAATTGAATATCTTTTAAGGAATATCTTTATAGAATAAATATGCATCCAATTTATTTCAAGTTTGTTAGCTTGATATGATATAATAATATAAAGTCAGATATTCTTGTAGCTTATATCTTTCAAAAGAATAGAGGAATTTCATAAGAGAGAAAAGGTGTATTATTCTTTATTCTACTTTGTGCTATACCATTATCATAATTTACTTGTTCATTCATAAATATAGAAATTTCACCATAAACTTGAAAGAAATCAGTGAGACAAAAGTTAGGTTTAATTCTTGTTACCAAGTTAATACGTAAGTCGAGACACTTCCATATTGCATATAAAACTGCACAACAGACATAAAACAAGGTATTTCTGCACTCATATATTCAGAACACATGAAATCCAATATTAATCATTTTTTAATATTAGTTACGATCAATTCTGATTCATATTTGTAAAGCTATGTAACAATGATACATGTAAAATATTTGGAAAAAAAAATTATTTTGACTATCAATTCTTGCCATCTTCTATCTCTCTTTTCAATAAAAATGGCATACCTTAATTCTTAGTTTGACATGAATGAATAGAAATAATGGATATCAAATATCAGACATGTCAGCAGTGCTAGTAAAAAAGATCAATGGTCCATTGTATCAGCTCTAATTTGACCAGGTTTTGAAAGTTTTAAAATGTCTAGTATATGACTCAATTTTCTGAGGCATTACCAAAGCATTTTCAACAACTTGGCATTTCCCTGAGAAATGTTATAGCCAGAGGCAGTGTAAATGTTTCATTCTGTTTTTAATGGGGTCTGATTACATAAATATGATTATCACACCTTTAGATTAAAGGCCTTAATAGAACAATTTATAACAATTAAGTGATTTAAGCTCACTGATTGATGAATGAATAATCTTACCTGGAAATTGGTAATTAAACTCATAAGGTGATTAAGAGACAGATGTCACCAGTATTTAGGGGACAATTGGTTTTATTTTTTTAAAAAAAAAGCGTGAGGAATCAACCCCTAACCCATTATCAAACAATAACGACATTTGACCAGTTTGACTCTGGAAAACATTGTGGGAAAAGAAGAAACTGCTCTTAACAGCAATTTCTCCTTTTCCCACACTGTTTTCTCCCCTTTATTTTCAATTTCATCACAATTTGAAATATCATCTGCAAACTTTTTCAATTTGGGATAGTCAAACATCTTACTTTTGGTAAAGGGTAAAACCATATCAATTTACACTCGACACATTTATTCTTCAAACAAATCCTGACTGCATGTTGCTAAACATGCACCAAAGTATTCCCCATTAGTCAGAATTAAAAGTATATCATATCTGAATTAAAACATGATCAAACAAAGTATATATGTAGAGAAAAAATGTTCACAGATGATTCAACCAATCATTTTATGTCTATTTAAACCATAGACCCCAAATAAATCTAAATATTCAAATTTCTGTCACCAATGTAGTTATGTTAATCAAATTTTAGGAAACCCTTATAGTGCTGGAACAGACTCCATGCTTATGCAAACAGTTTAGATCCAGGCCAGCCGCCTGTGATCTTACCTGTTTGCTACTCTAAGTATCTTACCTAATCAAAATTAAGCAGATATATAAGATTTTGGAAAGCAGACGACATAAAAATATACATTTAGAACATTACCCAGCATTCTAAGGGTAAAACACATCCCTTATATGGGGTGTTCTGACTTATCCAAATTGACAACAACAGCGAATGCCCAAACAAATGACCATGATAATAAAAAAATTTTGATAGCCTCTAGCAGGAACCGCTGCGACAAAAGGAGAAATTGTGAAGTTTATCCAATATTTTGTGGCAGATGTGACAAAGTGAGTTATCCCATTACCAAACAATAGCAACATTTCACCAGTTTGTTGCAGACGACTCTGGAAAACATTGTGGAAAATTACTCTGGCAAACATTGTGGGAAAGGAAGAAACTGCTGGTAACAAGCAATTTCTCCCTTTCCCACAATGTTTTCTACCCTATCAAAAGATTGTTTTTCAATTTCATCACTTTTTGAAATGTCGTCTGCAAAATCTTTCAATTTGGGACAGTCGAAAATATGGCGTTTGGTGAAGAGTTATAATGATGTTAAGTTGTTAGATTTTAAAGTCGTCTTGTCTGATCATTCAAACATCCACATATAAACAAAAAAGAGAAAGAAGACACTTCCACATATAAAAGGAAATGTAAAAAAAAATTCTACTAACAAGTACATCTCGAAATATCTGAAAGAAAACGAATTGTCATTTCAACCTTTTGATAACCAAATTTTGGCATTTGAAATCACAAAGGTTGGCATAAAAAAAAACAGACTAGTCTTTTGTTACAATACAATGTTCTTTCACATGTATTGAGACTATAGTAAGTGGTTAACCCTTTCCCAAACAATAACGACATTTGACGACTTTGTTGCAGACGACTTTAGAAAACATTGTGGGAAAAGGAGAAATTGCTCGTAATGAGCAATTTCTCCTTTTCCCATAACGTTTTAAACAAACTTAAGCAATTACTACAGTTTTGCATTGAACCCTTGATATTGTCTCACTTTGAAACAACTTTAGTCATGGCAACAGAAAACAGCAAGAAAGACTTCTGTGACATAAGAAAATAATGCTTCTGACACACAGTTTGGCCTTTTGTGAAAATGGTTTCTACTGAATATCAAAAAGGACATGGGTTTTCATCTTACTTTAACATCATCCCTTGTTGCTTTCATTTTAAGACGGTTTCTAGAATTCCCAAGCTGGGGAACAGATCTGATATCTTTCAGCATCATTTACCACGAATGTGGTAAATTTCTCTATATACATAAAAAAAGATCAAACAATCAACTATGCAATTATCACAAGAAATGTGTACAGTTTAAAAAGCAAAACCCAATAAAACCCTCAGTAAGATAATAATCAGGAATGTGTATAATGGCCCCATATAAGGGCCATGGTGCCCTAGAGGGGGTTATGGATGTCCACAATGACAGGTCTAGGGGTCATAAGACAGATTACCATCAGTGAAAAGGGAGCCAGTGAGATAGCAATCATTCATGCCCCCAAACCATTAGTGGACATTGTCTAGTGAAACTGACCGCTGCCACATGACAGTCTGTCATAATTAAAACTAAACCAACCAATTATATCCATTTCACTTTTGTTTTTACATCGTTAATGATACAGGTGATCTATTCCAAACCTTTAACCCATCACGAAATCATTGTGCAATAAAGAAATATTGCTTGCCATGGAAAACCCTTTAGTTATTGTTTAAACTTATTTATTTTCCAATGGATTGTGAAGCAAATTCTAACTAACTATTTATCATTCTCGGTTCTGCTTCATGGCTACATTACCACTTGCGCCAACATGTGGGTTAGTTGCAGTATTTTCTCCTTGTTGTCCAAAAGGAATCTAATTTAAGATCCTATGTACTTGAGCTCGACGCTCAACCACTGCACCACCGTCACCCACAAAACCATATTCTTGTCAAAAATGTCTACCACTATATGAATGAATGGGACATGATGCAACAAAGTTGCAAGGCCACTTTATATGATATACTGTTTTGTGGTCTTTATTGTTTGTTTATATGAGGTTACAACTCCATGTCAACAAATTTTCAGTATAGATAACCGCTTCTCTGAATTCATCAATTGTAGGTTATGACTCTGAAGTGCCTTGCCAGAGAACACTCCCACAAAACCAGAGGCACAGGTGGGTACCAGGGGTCCGTTTTACTAAACAACTTACGGAAAATATTTGCGTAAGTCATAATTGATAAACATGGATAGTATCTTCAATAAAAGTACAATGTTGCAATGTGGCACTTCATTGGAAGCGTCTCGGAGAGACGATTCCAATGATGTGTTACTTTGCAATATTGCTTCGTCCAATATTGAAATAAGAGGAGTTTTTGTTTTAGACTTACGCAAATCTTAAGCGTAAACTGTTTAGTAAAACAGTACCTAGTTCCAAGACCTCCAACTGAACCACTGGGTCACATAGGACCCTGTTTTCTGTCACATGGTTCTCTTCCTTATCCCTTTACCAAAGGCCAAATTTTCGACTCTTCTAAATTGAAAGAGATTGCAGACGACATTTCAAAATGTGATGAAATTGAAAATTAATTTCTGATAGGCAGAAATTATTTTGGGAAAAGGAAAAATTGCTTGCTAAGAGCAATTTACCCTTTTCCCACAATGTTTTCTAGAATTGTCCACAACAAACTGGTCAAATGTCATTATTGTTTGGTAATGGGTTACGTCGTGATGAAAATGTCCTATTGCATACATTAGATTCAATTTCTAATTAAGACAATTCCTATAACTTCTAATGGAATAAATTTCCGCTCATACGCAGTTGTTCCCCTTAGTAATACATGTAATTCTTGCCTTGACAAATTGATTTTAAATTACTTCCTTATACGGGTCTTTGTGACAATATGCCTGTAGACTCTGATAGTAAAATTATAAATCAGACTATTTCACCTTTAGTTTAGAAGAAAAGGTTAACCTAAACCATGATGATCATCTTAAATTTTTGCAAAGAAAAACTCATTTGCCGTCCATTCAACTGATACTGATCATACCACAGTAAAAAGTTCATAACGAGGGTTTAATGCAGGACTATAGTAAGTGCTTCATGTTAGTGAAGCACTTACTATAGTCTTGCATTGAACCCTCGAGAAAGAGTCTGTCTCTAAACATAAAATAGTTTAGTTAATGAAGGGTCTAATGGTTTTGCAACATGAAACCACGAAAAGTTGTATCAAAAAGAGATATCTATCAGTGAATTATGGATTCTAAATGCAAATCTATAATCTATTAATAATTCATTGGCGATTACCAATACACCTTTAGGACAAGAATATCTCATGAACTCATTATAACTTACACTTGCAACAAGTGTGACAACAATTAGCTTTGACATTAAATAGTAATATGCATTAGATGAAATAGCAGGGCTAAATGTATACTTAAATAAGATATTAGTAAGGTATAATAAGTGTCTGACACAGGTCCCGTATGGGTCATCTTTGTCAGTGCCTTACCAACATTTTTTAGTTGGACATAGTCAGCCAACATTTCTTTTATATCCGTGAGATTTCACACATCAACATTTGTTCAGTTATGATCTTGTTTCCTTGATTCACCAGTACTAGACAAGGGCTCAATAGTGTCTTAACCCTTTCCCAGACAACAAATTTTACACTGTCCCAAATTGAAAGAATTTGCAGACGACATTTCAAAATGTGATGAAATTGAACAATATTCTACAGAAAGAGCAGAAAACCATGTGTGAAAAAAGAATAATTGCTCGTTACGAGCAATTTCTCCTTTTCCCACAATGTTTTCTAAAGTCGTCTGCAACAAAGTCGTCAAATGTCGTTATTGTTTGGGAAAGGGTTAATTCCAAAGGGTTCTCCGGCCGTAAATAACTAACAAGTAGATGTATCAACTTGCTTTTTCTGAACCTTTTTCTTTAGGAGACTTGATATAAATTCTTGTGACAAAAAAAGCAATTGTCATTGTGGCATCTGAAACCTTCTGCTGCAGTTGCGTAAAAAAGACCCCTGCAAAGGATTCAAGAAATGTGTTCAAGAACTGTCTGAACAGACATGAACGAAAAATGGCCATCCATAAACACCATATTGTTCTTAAAAATATTCATGAATAACTCGATCTTGTTCATGAGTGTCAAAAAGAAGTTCATAAACATAATCTTAATGTTCATGTACATGAATACATTCATGAACATGTTCTTGATATTCATGAACATGATGAAGGAAAATTTCCATGTTTATAAACACCCATTTTTCATAGTTGTCTGTTCAAGCAGTTTATGAACAGTTCTTGAATCCTTCGCAGATGAAGTTTCAGTATGTATGAAGTAAGGGGATACAAGAATAACAATTGGCAATAACATGCAAATGTGAAATGCTATAGCAGTTACACCACCATATGTTTACCAGTATAATATATCTATTGGCCCATTTAACTCTTCCCTCATACAGCATCAGTAAGTTTGGACACCACTACAGCCAATTTACTAAAGAAAGTTTCGGATACAAACTACTGTTATTGTCAATGAATTAAGAAAAATGATCCAAACTATTCAACACTCAAGTTTTCTACTTCAGGCATAAAGGTAACTTATCTAACCTTTTGAAGACAACATTAAATGTCTTCAACAATCTTCTTCTCTTTGTATTGAAAATTAAAAGTTTGCTTTACGTTCTAGGTTATCTTGGTCTATTATTAAAAAATATTATCTTTTTTTGTAACATAATCATATCTTTATCACATCTATACATGTTCATATAATCAAAGTTTAGTTATGTCATTTTGAGTTCAGTTGTTGACTCACAACATGCATGGTAGGGAGCAAAGGTACCTTTTTAATTGTTCTGCTCTTTTAAAAGGTCTTTATTGGTCAACCTTTTCCCCCATATGTACTCTAAATATCTCTGTTATTGATCTTAATGTGTTTTAACAACACTTTTACATTATTTCAGTTATGTTGCTATGCCCAACCATTAATGATGGAGGAAGACCCCATACCAAACTGCCAATAAGGGTTGCTTAAACCAGGGAAATCTATTGACATATGAAAGTCCAAATGTCGACACTGGGATTCAAACCTACATGGAATGAATGCTGTTTCAAGGCACATCAACAGCTATGGTAATTTAGCGTGCATAATGGATCCTCTATGGAGAGTGGCCATATGATTCAAAGTTCTGTAGTCAACCTCAAGTCAATCGAGGCCCCTAAATATCTCTTTTAAGATGCAAACAATTCTGATTAATATGAGAAACAACTATTCTTTGTAAAGAAAGCTATTGATGCAAAAGCAGATCCTTTTGTAAAACTAGTTTCTTATATTTACTGCAGCAAATGTGTTTAAATGAGTTTGTTTGTATGGTTTTTAATGCTGTATAAACAATTTTTCAGTTGAGTTACAGCTTTCCTTGACCACCAGTGCTAGGCTAGGGCTCTGAAGGGACTTGCCAAA
The DNA here is from genome assembly GCA_947846245.1 of Cerastoderma edule. Lineage (NCBI taxonomy): Eukaryota > Metazoa > Mollusca > Bivalvia > Cardiida > Cardiidae > Cerastoderma > Cerastoderma edule. The sequence goes on from OX401419.1 coordinate 522,020, forward strand.
GGCCACTCCTAAAAAACTAGAGGAACGGAGGGGCTCAATCCTTGGACACCAGAGTTTTAAGTCTGACACCTTAACCATTGGCTCATATAGGTCCCTTGTTTAAATGAGTATCAATGAAAAAAAGTTTAAATTGAAAACAAAGTTTGCAACAAAACTGTCTACATTTCACCTGATCAAGGGTTGTCATGTCAAAATGGATTTGTCTCTCTGCCCACTTTACACCTGACAATTAAAATTCCATAAACCTAACCACCGGAGTCGTAATGTTAGGACATTATTGGAAAGTTTATAATACAGAGGATACTTGTTCTACCAACTCTTAGCATGTAACCACAGGATATAAAGTTAACTCACAGCATATCAAGCGTTCAATGCAAGACTATAGTAAGTGTTTCATAAATATGAAGCATTTACTATTGTATTGCAATGAACCCTTGATGTAGTCAGTTAGATGAGGGACACATGGTCACACTTTCTCAGTCCTGCCTGCCAGTTGCTTTTGATTCAAACTAACCACAAAATTTAAATTAGGTCTTGTGCATAAAAGTTTTCTGCAACATTCGATGTGTATCTGTTTTAACTCTTTCCCATATTTAAACAACTAACTTTATCAAACACATTTGCTGCTGATATCATTTTAAACAAATGTGACTAAACAGTTTGCTCATCTTGAGCAGATATACATTTTACAAAATGCTTTCAAATTTTGAAAAATCATGAAACAACTGTCCAGTTTTTGATGAAATATATCCTTCACTTTTCTGGTTACCAAAGAAAAATCTAAGTGAAGCAGACAACTTCAGGCTTGTACACAAAAAAGTTAGTCAAATCTAATACATAGTGTATATTTCTCACAAATGCTTACTTCTTTATTCATTCTTTTAACCCTATATTGCTTGCTTATAGTTGATGCTCAGCAAAGCCATCTCATTTCAACAATTTTAGTTAGCACCAACACAATTTAAAATCGCAAAGTAGTTTTTGAAATACTGCATTTAAAAGACCCCTTATCTAGACGTCTGTTATGTAGAGCAATAGCACCAGGCCATCCATTTATACAGGAGGAAATATTAAGTTTCAGATCAGATACATTTCCTGTCTAATGCGATCCATGAAACAATTTTATGCAAATTTATGCAACAACGTCTCATGTAGCACTCAGGGCTGATGTCCTGAAGTTATATATATATTACATGTTCCAATATTGCCATCTAGCAAAAGTAGCGAAAAGAGAGTTTTCGAATTTCACTTTAGACTAATAACTGTCTGCAGTAGTGTTTGAGTTAAACCAGTTGACAATTCTCAAAAGGCTAGTCCCTTACTCCATGACAACTCTCTCTACTACATCTGCCGCAGAAGAGTTTAGAAAAACTGTGACAAAAGGATAAAATGCTCCCAATGAATAATTCTTTCTTTTGCCACAGTGTTGTAGTGTCACAATGTGTCCTACAGAATATCCTAAAGAAAATCCTTTTTTAATTTTGAAGTTGTCTGCTCTTGCCTCAATTTAGACTAGACAAAGCTGTTAATATGAAGGAAAACACCAGGCAATATATTGCATCTGCCAAATGAGAATTTTACAGTTTCAAATGTTAAATGAGTTTACAGGTAACAATTTAAAGTGAAAATGAATTTAACAATATTCCTTTTGAAATCATTCTTTTTTCTCACAAATGAGTCAAATATCAGAGCCCTTTGATCCAGAGAACCTGTTTGTTATTCTAATAAGTTTGTACATCACATCAACAATTCTTCCGTTATATTTCAATGCATTGCTAATCATTGATTGAGGAAGACCACTTAATTAACTTCCAAATACGGCTGGTCAAGACAGGTGCAATCCACAGAATATAGTATGTAAGCCAGATAGGACCACTTATGAAAATTTAAATTAAATGCTACAGCAGTTTTTCAAGTAACTGATGAGCGAATTGAATCTAGAGAAACATTAGTAAAGCGTTCAATAGGTGAGAAGATTAAATGTCTGATAATGAAACAGTTCATTATTCATTTACACTACATGACTCAGGATAATAGGCCTTATTGTGTATCACATGTGTAAATACAGAATACAGTATTTATAAGGTAAATAAATAACTGGTTCAAACACATCTTGCAACAAGCTTTGTAATTATCAATTATTCAATAAAGTTTGATACCAATCACATCTAATTCATTTCCTGTCATGATATTCTTCATCAATATTGGTTGTGTTTTCTTCATTTTCAGTTGTTAAAATTACATCAGTAACTTATTCACCACATTGCAAAGAGCTTTAAAGTACTTCTACACTTTCTCTAAAAAATATACCATTGTCATGTGTGGTTAATAAACTTAAGCGCAGAGTAATCAGAATTTAAGAATCATTATCCGTTATAGTGCTGGAAGTGACTTCATGCTTATGCAAACAGGTAAGATCACAGGCCAGCCACCAAGACAATTAGAAAGTTTGCAAAATAACATATGTCTGTAGGTTCTTTTCTTTGTCAGAATTGTTTCTCAAGTAATCTTCTTAAGATGGACTAAATTGGGTTTTTTATGAGGGATATGGTTGTGTAACAGGAGTAATATAATCCTCCCTACCTCTATATTTGGTCCTCTATCTCGCCTAAAACTGCTGCTATTCGACAGTTTCTGACCAATTCCTTCCTGTCGCAGTACTAACACTTGCTTCAGGTAATCTCCCAAAGATTGCTGAAATACAAAGATAATAGGTTTGATGGTTTGTTTCATTGGGTTTTTATCAACAACTTTTCAGTTATATTGCCACATCCCACTCATAGTATATTCGTATACCTGTTACAGAAAGCTGAAAAAAAAACATTATGACAGCAAAAGAGGCATGCCCAAAACAGGCAAAAGACACAAAACAATCTACCTAATATAAAAGAAAATGTTACTTTCCGTAATATTCAAGTGATGTCAGCTGCTTTCAATTTGGTAAAGTCACAATGTCCAGCGTGGGGAGGTTTTAACTTACAAAAAGACCCAAAATTAAAAGCATGAGATAGAGAGATGGTCATGGTGGGTAGAATCATTGCCATTCCATTAGTTAGCCCTAATAGTATAATATTGAAAGATATGCCTGTGATAGAAAGCTACAAAATGCATATTTGTAGAAGGATCAATGTAATTCAAGACACATAAAATTAAGTACTTTGTAAAGAGAAATGTAATCTGATCCAGGATTTTTCTCTGCCTCTACTTCAATTTCTTTTGCATAAGTTTCATAAATTCAAAATAACAATGAACTATCATCAAATGTATCAGTTTAGGCAAATGAATACGTTATAGCCTGTACAATCCTCAAAATCTTCCAAATTCTACCAACATAACATGTCTTATTTGATCTATGATTTCATAATAACCCAAAAGTCATTTGCGTTAAAGCAGTTTATCAATTTTATGAATTACAGTCAAACTTGTGTTAAGAGGCCAGCCTTTTGACAGAATAAATTGGCTGTTTAAGGCAGGTTGGCTGCTTAACACAAATTGATGTACACTATAAATCTAACAATGGGACTTTCTGTTGTGGCTGTTTAAGGCAGGTTTGCTGGTTAAAAGGGTGGTTGCTTAACACAAGTTAGACTGTAATAGAACTGCTGAATAAGCAATAATACCACTGAAGATTGTAATTGCCTTTCTTACTTACAAGCAAAACTCATATTGAAAATAGATCATTTTTCTTACAATGCTTCTGTAAATAATAATATAGCTAAATAAAGCAAAGTATGTAAACACATTCAATGTTTCCCTTTGTATTGTAACCTTAAGCAATGAAATTCTGATCTAAAGCTGATAAAGTACCATCAAAATTGTTTACAAGATATAATATACCTTAATGAATGTTTTTCTGTTCAAGATACACACATTTTACATTACAAAAATGTCTCTTAATTTAACCAAGAATTATCTTTGTTGATTTGTTTATATGGGGTTAAATGCTGTGTCAGCTATTTAACAGTTTTCCTGGATTCATCAGTACTACACTAGGGCTCTGAAGTGTCTTGCCAAAGGACACTCTCATGTGACAAGAAGTATCCATGGGACTTGAACGCAGGACCCTTGAGATATAAGACTGCCACTTTAACCACTTGGGTATGCAGGACCTCAAATAAATGTCTTTATCATTTACTAAGTTAGTATAACCATTAATGCCTGTTTCCCTGTTTGAAATACATACCTTTAAGCATCCCAATACTGTGACAAGATTGGACCAGGAACCGTCGCGACTGTCTATAATTGCTGTAAATCCACGCCGCTTGGATTCCTCACTGAAATAAATAACAGCAATGTTAGTAAAAATAATCAGATGTCTAGTTGTTTGCCTGTCTTCGGAATGTGGTATAAGAAAAATCATATCCAATTCTTTTGTTGTTATACATTAGAATTGTCTCAATTTCTTAAAATCTCTATGCTTTGATGAATGAGGATTTAACTTGAATCATTTCGTTTGCAAGAGAATTCACCTTTTCCAACAACACCTTCTATCTTGATACTGTTAGAGGAAGGTCAAAATTCCTCTCATGGCATATCAAACTGTGTTGTTATTTGAATATAAAGGAGGTTATAGTTTTATGTTAATAAATCTCCTTCCTTGATAAAAACCACTTCACAATGCCCATAACCCTGATCTGGAAAACATCAGCATAAGTATTTAACCCTAATGAAGTAATCCTTTTGGAATTTGGGAAAACTAATTGCAGGATCATGTAGAAGGATCATTATATTGAAAAACCTTAAATTTCTTTGTCACCTTCTTTTATTTTTTACTTGACATGTCTCCATATAATTTTAATTACAAGCAGATTTAAAACAAGACATGTTTATTCCCTTATCCAATTAAAACACTTTTTAGTAAGAAGCAAATGTCCCTGTGAATCTAGAAGATAAGAAATGGTGGATTAACTAATATCTTAGAAAAAGAAAAGTATATAAACATGCTGTTTTTCTATTTATATGGGATTTTAAGCCATGTCAACTATCTTTCTGTTATGTTACTGCTTTCCTGGATTCTCCAGTATAAGGCAAGAGTTTTAAAGTGTCTTGACAAAGGACAGTCCCACAAAAAAAAGGTACCAGTGTGGCACAAATTAAACCTTGGACTCCTCCGGTTCTAAGACAACAATCTTGACCACTTGTCCACACAGAACCCTTAAAACATGCCTTAAGATAGTTCAGCAAGAAGTGTATGCCAAATTGAGGTAAGAATATCAGAAAGAAAATAGTAATTTTTTACCTTGGAATAAAAGAGAGATATTTACAACATACTGCAGTATTATTCAGCATTGCAACTTGCCAGAGTGGGATTAGAATACAAAAAACAATCTATACTATTTTTTTTTTTTTTTTCTTTTAATATGGGTTTTACATCACATCAACATTATTTCAGTTATGTAGCGATGCCCGACTCTTAATGATGGAGGAAGACCCCATACTCAAGTGCCCATAGGGGCTGGTTAAGGTCGGTAGAACCATTGGCAGTCCGTAAGTCAGTCGGGAGACTGCCTCTCATGAAATCTATACTATTACCATGGAATGAGAGAGAGATATTTAAGGCATTCTATAATATCATTGGGCAATACGTACATGCCAGATTGGGGTAATAATATCAGCAACAATCTATACCATCACCTTGGAATCAGAGAAATACATAGGACATGCTGTAGAAACAATCTATACCATCACCTTGGAATCAGAGAGATACATAGGACATGCTGTAGAAACAATCTATACTATCACCTTGGAATCAGAGAGATACATAGGACATGCTGTAGAAACAATCTATAGTATTACCTTGGAATGAGAGAGATACATAGGACATGCTGTAGAAACAATCTATAGTATTACCTTGGAATCAGAGAGATATATAGGACATGCTGTAGAAACAATCTATAGTATTACCTTGGAATGAGAGAAATACATAGGACATGCTGTAGAAACAATCTATACCATCCCCTTGGAATCAGAGAGATACATAGGACATGCTGTAGAAACAATCTATACCATCACCTTGGAATCAGAGAGATACATAGGACATGCTGTAGAAACAATCTATAGTATTACCTTGGAATCAGAGAGATACATAGGACATGCTGTAGAAACAATCTATACCATCCCCTTGGAATCAGAGAGATACATAGGACATGCTGTAGAAACAATCTATAGTATTACCTTGGAATCAGAGAGATATATAGGACATGCTGTAGAAACAATCTATACCATCCCCTTGGAATCAGAGAGATACATAGGACATGCTGTAGAAACAATCTATACCATCACCTTGGAATCCGAGAGATACATAGGACATGCTGTAGAAACAATCTATACCATCACCTTGGAATCCGAGAGATACATAGGACATGCTGTAGAAACATTCTATAGTATTACCTTGGAATGAGAGCGAGATATTTGAGGCATGCTGTTATATCATTCGGCAAGAAGTACATGTCCCTGTGTGGTGGGAAGGTCAGGAGTGGTCCCCCTTGTCTGTCTCGTCCTCCTGGGGAAACAAAGATTGTCATAATATTTAGGGAATGTGTGCTTGTTTCATACTATATATAACAAATGTTATTCCGTCTTTCTTGTTTTTTGGGATCTCATAAGAGTTGTCTCTTCAATGACAATTCTCATGAATTCCCTGAAAATAGGTTGTTCTGACATAAACTATTAAACGCAACAGTCAACCTGTGAAGGACAGAGGTCTAGAGGTAGATAGTTGGTCTCTGGACACGAGGGTCGTGAGAAGTCGGTTCCACTTTATGACCTTAGGTGCGAGTACTGGTTATCATCCAGGAAGTAGAATTGATGTAAAATAAATAAATTCAAACTAAATAACACCTAATAATCTCAACCTCTTTGTTTGATATTGCATTTTTAAAGTATATAACAGGTGATAATCTAAGCTAATCCTGGTTTTTAAGTATACTTAACTCTTCTTTTGTCAAAATGGTTCCAAAATGCAATTTTAGTCCTGAATGAACTCAAAGATACATGTATGCATGCATCTATCTAACTCTGCTGCATTTCATAGGCCTTTGCGACCAAGTAGTAAAAGTTCCTAACTTGAAATCATGAAGCCCCTTTCTGCATATGACAGAAGGGCTAGATTCAAAATTTCATGAGTGGTACATTTCAGCTGAATAGCAGAACTTTGATAGTTTATTTGTCATGACCAGCCACTATGGTCATTTCAGCTAGGGATTACTTTGCTCCATCTATGATTAGCCTTATCACAAAATTGTTGATGCGTTTTTAAAACTCCCAGAACAAATAAACAAACTTGTTGTCTGTTCTATTTTATAAAGAAATTGATGCAGTGTGAACAATTTTTCCGTTAAGTTAGGACTTTCCTAAAGGGGAAGAACGAATCTAAGTTTAATGCTTATTCGTCAGTTAGTTTTACAAAAATATGTTTAAGCTTTGCAACCAGAGGTACCGTTGTGGATGGACCCAGGGACCCTTTAATTCTAAGAACGCCACCAATCAGGACCCTTATTGTTAACCATGTAATGTGTGTGATAAAGAGTTAACTTACCAGTAAGATAGATGATTTCTTGCTGGAGCTGGTCCAGTATGTGGGAGGCTTCCACACCCCGAGCTGCAATAGAGGAGAAACAGAACATACTTAAACAGGGGATTCATTAATATTTGTAGTATTAAGGTGATTTGCAAAAGAAGGCGGGGGCATGGGGGACCTCATCAGTAGATTTATTGTGAAACTGACCCAAGTAGCTTGGGTTTCTGGTCAAAGTAGCTGGGGGAAATCCCTGACACAGGCTCTTAATGAAACCTCTGGTTAAAACATTTTTTTATCAAAGAAAAAAGACAAACACATGCATAATTAAGGAAACATAATAGGAAATGACTATTTGGATATCAACATAATATTCAAATACATAACCTTTCATCATTTGCTTGCATTTTTTTGTTTGTCCTCTGCTGTTGTGTTCAATTTGGACCAGTCACATTTTCCCATGTGAGGGTATGTGATACGGCAATATTCAATTGATCATTCTAAGCATGTTCCTGTTTCATCCAATTGTTTACAATTTAACATACAAATATTTGAGCTGTGATCTGTTCATAGGTGGGATGGGAGGGCTGGATGGATATAACCTTTTAACATGTATCAGAATAAATGTCATCTATGAAAAGGTGGCGAAGGGTGCATGATTTACTGCTATATAATTTGATATATATATTTGAAGAGCTCATTCTGGAATGTTCTTTTTTAATAAATATTTTTGTCAAAAAGGAAAGAATGATAATTGTCTCCAATACAATACAAAAATAGATTTTGAAAAATTTGAGAGACTTTTTCAAAAAGAAAATAAGACAAAAGGAAAATAGTTCACTTTAGGCAATATCCTATGACAAAATGGTTACTTTGTTTAAGTTTTTATTACCATAACAATACCAACTGTTTAAGTTTTGAATATGGAACAATCACAGAAATATGTTCACTTATTATAGGCACATCAGAGTGCCAGATAAAAGACACTTTTTATTATGAATGCTTAAACATTTTTTTATATCTTCCCTCATTAGTGAGTATATCTCTGACTCTTCGAGATGTTTCTAATGAGTACCAACAAAATAGGCTTTAATTAAATGAATTTCAACATGCAGAAGATCTTCAAGATTCAAATATTAACATTTATTTATTCCTAGCTCATGAATAAGTGTCTATCAACAAATCAATCTAATCAACATATCAATTAAGTCTATATCTACAAATCTAGACATGGGTCATCACACAAAAACAAATCTACAAATGTATGTTGATTCTATAAAAATCTCTATAAAAATAGGCCCAGGTATATTACATACACTTGATTTAACTGTTTTTGACAACCTTTTTTCTGCTTAAGCAACTTTTGTGACTTATCTAATAAGAAAACTGCAGCAGAAAACGTAATTAAATAAAAAAAAAATGACATTAACAAAGTTGTATTTCTAAAAACCATGTGACAAATTAAAGGAGAGAGCAGTTTCCCTTTCTGTCACAAAGATTTCTTAAACCTTTCCGCTACAGGGGCACTTTGTATGGAATAAATCGAATGTTGATTTTTTCGGGAATGTTATAACTTTCCTGGAATCGCCAGTACTAGACAAGGGCTCTGAAGTTTCTTGCCAAAGTTAACTCCCATGGAACCAAATATATTGTTGAGGTTCGAACCCGGACTCCCAGTTCTGTGACTGCCACCTTAATCGCTGGGCCATGCAGACCCTTACAGATGCACTTAATTAAGTGTAGATAAAATGGTTAACCCTTAGAATACTAGGTAATTTTCTAAGAATAGATTTTTGTGTCGTCTGCTTTCTGAAACTCAAAATATCTGCTTAATTTTGAGGAGGAAAGATACTCATAGTAGTAAACAGGTTAAATCACAGGTCAGCCGCCAATTTATTTGGCGACTGGCCTGGCTCTAACCTGTTTGCATAAGCACAAAGTCAGTTCCATCACTACAATGTTTAAATTACTTACATTCATTGACTGGTATTCCATTTGTGCTGCTCCTCATGGATGCACGGCTGACGCTGTTGTGGGAGTGCGATCCCTCGCTACGGCGTTCACTGTGAGACCGCTGGGATAAACTGGGTGACGGCAGGATGTTCACAGACTGTGGATGGTACGCCATCTCTGTCCACATGAAACGAAACAAAATTTGGGATTTAATTTGAATTTTCTAAATGGTAAGGAAGTGATCATCAATGATATCTAAAAATATTGCTTTCTCGTACATATCTTCTTTTTACTTCTAATATCATATCAATCAAAGTATAACTACTTCTTGTCACTTTTAAGGTACTAATCTATGATAATTTAATACAGGTAAATATTAAAATCACAATTCTTAATTCTAAATCTTTTGTCAAAAGTAAATCTTAAATCACCTGGCAAATGTTAGCTTGTATTATATGCTAGACAATTTTTAATAGAGCAGTTTTGTCTGTAATCTGCAATAAGGTTAAAATCAATGACGAATCATTGTATTTTAAATGTTTAACTGCTTCTCAAGAAATACAATGGCTTGAAATCTAACAAATAATAATTTAAGAGAGTAAAAGGAATGTCAAGGAATGGGCTACCAGCACAAATCAATGAAGAAATAACCATTTCATGAGTGTAATTGTCTAGATCTTGACCTTGTTCTCAGATTTCTTTTTGAACTCGTCTATATTTGAGCTTGTTTATCGATCTTATTGATTCATGATAAGCGACTGTTAGTGAAATTACAAGTTCTTTCAAGTGCTCTCGACCAAAAGTTTATCAATGGGATATCATATAGTGCAGCATGCAATTAACTTTTATCAGTTAAATGTTTCATACCCAGCTATTTATATCAATAAAGGAAAGCCAATAAAATCTTTCCATATTAACAACTTAACCCTTTCCCAAACAATAACGACATTTGACCACTTTGTTGAAGACGACTTCAGAAAACATTGTGGGAAAAGGCGTAACGACCAATTCCTCCTTTTCCCACAATGTTTCCTGCCCTATTAGAAGATTATTTTCCAATTTCATCACATTTTGAAATGTCGTCTGCAAACTCTTTCAATTTGGGACACTTGAAAATTTGTTGTTTGGGAAAGTGTTGAATGAAGTCTCATAAAATCAGAACACAAAGACTTTTTCCTATCATACTTAGAAATTTCAAAGGGTTTTTAAAAAGTAAAAATTGAAATGTCGTCTGCAAACTCTTTCAATTTGGGACACTTGAAAATTTGTTGTTTGGGAAAGTGTTGAATGAAGTCTCATAAAATCAGAACACAAAGACTTTTTCCTATCATACTTAGAAATTTCAAAGGGTTTTTAAAAAGTAAAAATTGAAGTGAACTTGGTTTTTGTACTTTAAAATTTTGCAGATTTCTGCTATCTTATCATCACCTTATAATTTATAAGAAACAAAAAGCCACTGTGAAACATTGCCCATAGTTTATTAATTTAACTTTCATCTTTTTTTGTGTGAACCTTTTTGTATAAAAATGAACGATTAAATGTAATTTCAAATAATCTTTGTATTGTGGATATAAGGGAAAGGAAAATAAGTAAATGAAATTAATTGTAACCACACTGCAGTTTAAACTTTTTCATAACTGATAACATGATGATAACATGATAATCAATTTATGATTTAGATTTCCTGTGGGAAAATAACAAGTACAACCCTTTTCACCATATTCATCATTAGCAATTAAATAAAATCCTGCATCAAACACATCTTTAGGAAAGATCTCTGAAAAAGAGACCACAATTATCTGGGACTGAAGTTTTACTGTACAGTATTTAGGGATAACAAATATTTTTCACTGAAACCTTCATTGTTGGAACTTAAAATAAAGGCGAAAAAATTTAATAGAAAACAAACAAAATAGGTATTTAACATAACATTATGTAACAAGATTCATTAATTTAAATGTCTTCTTGTCTGAGGATCTAAGAAATTATAAAGAACTATCTAATAAAAGCTTAAGAAAAAGCTAACGCTGCTCCTCATGCTACATAAGTCTATTTAGTATAAACTCTCAATGTTGCTTCATAAATACATAACCAGTACTAGGGCAGAATGTGGCTAAATGCATAGTCACTAAGTGGAACCACTTCTCATTGAATTCCAACTCAAGACCCTCGTGTTGATGATCTAACACTAGACCACCATCCAAAATATATAAGTTCATTTGATACCGAGCCACAGGCTTGTTAGGTCACTCTGTAGCGTGTCTGTCTTGAAATGCAATGTCTTGAGTATGAGAATGTGTTTGGCAATTCTTTAGACTTTCAAATTTTCTTTTCTGTGAACAAGCACCTTTAAATGAGAAGCAAGTAGAAATTTACACATTATCAAACAATAACGACATTTGACCAGTTTGTTGCAGACGATTCTGGACATCATTGTGGGAAAAGGAGAAATTGATCGTAACGAGCAATTTTTCCTTTTCCCACAACGTTTTCTGCCCTATCAGAAGATTACTTTTCATTTTCATCACATTTTGACATGTCATCTGCAAACTCTTTCAATTTGGGGACAGTCGAAAATTTGGCGATTGGTAAAGGGTTAAGAAATGTCTCTCATAGAAAGCTACTATCCCATTGTGGTCTATGTGCCAGACATGTCCATTATCATCAGCATGTGAGTCAGGGGTTAACCCTTAGAATGCTGGGTAATATCCCCAAAATTGATTATTGTGTCATCTGCTTTCCTTAACCTTAAATTCTACTTAATTTTGTTGAGGAAAGTACTTAGAGTATCAAACAAGTTAGATCACAGGCTAGCCACCAATTTATTTGGCGGCTGGCCTGGATCTAACCTGTTTGCATAAGCATGAAGTCGGTTCCAGCACTATAAGGGTCAAGAGTAGCAAACAAGTTAGATCACAGACCAGCCGCCAATTTACTTGGTGGCTGGCCTAGATCTAACCTGTTTGCATAAGCATGAAGTCGGTTCCAGCACTGTAAGGGTTAAGTAGGAGATTATCCTACTTGGCGAATCAATTGTAAATACAATGAAAACTACATTAATCCTATTTTACAACTTATGTAAATACAATTCCTGAGTTTGCATACCTGAATTGATCCCCTTTCTACTGGCTAATCCCTTACATTGTAAGCCAATTAACCAATTACCACAAAGTGTTGCTGAAAAGTTTGTCCTGAAATCATCAAGTTGCTGGTCAGATTTTGTCTTGTGCCATCACATTTGCCAATTGGCATAAAGTTTGCACCTAATTAAAACTGTCTGAGCCATTTCAAATGATTTGTATCTATTAACTTTTTATTCCATAATAATTTACTATTCCGAGACACTGGGTCCATCATCCTGACAAAAATGCTAAAATTATCAACCATTTTGTGTTCATTTCATTTGTTCCAAATTATCAATCATTTTGTTTCCATTTCATCTCCTTCAGTTGCTTTATACTGATTCTCATTGCATCTAAATACAGCACATTTTCCTTTCAAAATTGTGATTCTGTTCATTTTATTCTGCAAGTATAGCAAGAAGGTTTTATTCCTTTCCCAAACAATAATAACATTTGACCACTTTGTTGTAGATGGCCTTTGAAAACATTTTGGGAAAAGGAGAAATTGCTCGTGACGAGCAATTTTTCCTTTTCCCACAATGTTTTCTGCGCTATAAGAAGATTATTTTTCAATTTCATTACATTAAGAAATGTCGTCTGCAAACTCTTTCAATTTAGGACAGTCGAAAATCTATTGTTTGGGAAAGGGTTAAATTCATTTCACAAAACATCAACATCATAAGCGAAAAGCTTTCAGAATATTTCTGAGCAATTAAACCACCTTCTACAAGAACTTGAGCTTAGTTTGTTTGCTTCAGAGGTCTGAGTATGTATCCAATTTCACAAAAATAAACTCAAGATTTGAAAAAAAAAATGATTTAAGAAGAACTTGCTTTCCAACAAGCAATTTCTACCGTTTACTGTTTTAAAGTCGTTTGATCATTAGAACCCTTAATTTCAAAAGAATAATTGTTGGGATAATTAGTTTTATTGCCATCTAGTGCAAATTGTTTTACACAATATAAAGAAGGTAACGAAGAACCCCATCAAATTTTAAAAAACGCTTTCTTACGTTTTTTCATCACTTTTATTGTTAGTTGCATTACAAATAACTTGGAACTCTTTAAAGAAAGATTACAAGTATTAATTTAATGCTTTCCAAATCTTTCCCCTTTAGATGAAAAATGATCAAATAAGCAATGGGATAGTCAAAGGTTTCATTAAGAGCCCGGGGGGCCAGGGATTTCCCCTGCTACTTTAACCAGACACCCCGGCTACTTTGAATCAGAAACCCGGCTACCTTGATCAGTTATGATAAATCTACTGATGAGGTCCCCCATACACCCGCATTCTTTTGAAAATCACCTTTCTACAACAAATATAAATGAAACCCCTGGAAAGTAAGAGTTAATATGCATACCTTTACACTGTATAGAATGAAAACATGATTCCCAAATATTGCCTTGTTATGCATAAACATCCAAACACAAATATTACTTTAGAATTGAATACTCTATAGAATTATCCCACAATTGACCAATACTGTCACTTCACTACAAGCTAAGTAGATAAAGTCACTTTGGCAGCAGGGTTAGCGTAACCCAGCTATGCAGCTTTAAGACCAGACAGAGAGCTCCAGGTATAGCCATTAGGGACAATCTCCCCTAAAGTGAATATCATTAAAACCCTTAGAATGTTGGGTAATTTTTTCAAAGACAGATTTTTGTGTTGTCTGCTTTCCAAAACCTTAATTATCTGCTTAATTTTGTTGAGGAATGATAACCAGAGTAGCAAACAGGTAAGATCCCAGGCAAACGGCCATTTACTTGGTGAATGGCCTGGATCTGACCTGTTTGCATAAGCATGAAGTCGATTCCAGCACTATAAGGGTTAATGTTTTGTGTATATGATTTTAAACATTATCAGCAATTTTTTCAGTTATAGTTTCATTTTGGCAGAATTCACAAGTACTGGGCAAAATGGCAATAAATTGTCAGATACTTCAAACGGATCAAACAGCATTGTACAGGGTTGAACCAAGGACCCTGAGTTGCTAGTCTGCTGCCTTAACCACGTGGCCATCCAGTAACCCTGGATAATTAACAGAACTTAAACCATTGGTTATGTGGTGGACTTGTTACTCAGGTTATATTGGGTTTGATCTGCCCTGTTACCACTGGTTTCATGGGACTGCCAAGACATTTTAAAGCCTAAGCCTACAACTGATGAATCACAGGAAAACTGTAATATTACTGAAAAATTATTGCCTCTGGTATATTATAACACTAAACAAACAAAAAAAAGTTTAAAAGAAAATGAGGACACCATGTATGGAGTACTTGTTTAAGACTTACAGGGCTTTTTTTCCTTCAATTGGGAAGATACCCAAGCCTGTTGAACTTGGGAAATTTTATTGCTGAAATTGATGAATTGGGAAGCCTAAAAGCTGGAATGACTTTGAGTTTTGGGGAAAAGTGCATGATTCTAAAAAAATGTCCAATTGGGAAGGTGCCTTTTATGGGACTCTGTTATATAACGCAAAAAAGCCCTGAGACAGGTATAGCTTTTTTTACCCGAGGTTATCTTGAGCCCACAAGTACAAGGGGGATGTGTATATTTTGTATTTACATATTGGGGGAGTATAGGTCATGTCAGTGGAATGTTAAATTCAATATCTATCTGAGGCTTACATACAAAATGTGACAGATCACCTTTTTACAGGTACTACCTTCTCTCCCCTCTCGGTAGGTTTTCTGACTGTGTGGATTGGACGGGAAATATACAAGAGGGAGAATTGACCTAGCCTGCTTGTTTTATTTCTCTCCTTTTCTCTATGGTGTAGGTAATCATTAGTGACATTGTGACCATTCAGACGAGCATGCCTTTACTGCAAGATTAACTGCATTGTGGTTTTTTTGTTAACCCTTTACCAATTGCCAAATTTTCAACTGTCCCAAATTCAAAGAGTTTGCAGACGACATTTCAAAATTTGATGGAATTGGAAAAGAATCTTCTGATAGGGCAGAAAACATTGTGGTATAAGCAATTTCTCCTTTTCCCACAATGTTTTCTAAAGTAGTCTGCAACAAAGTGGTCAAATGTCATTATTGTTTGGCAAAGGGTTAAACGTACGCAAAAATTGCTTCATTCTAGCCTTCTTCATTTATTTCTTGTTTTTACCCTATCATGTTGGTACTAGTCAGCAAGGTCACATTGCAATTATTTTGATGAGTATCTATTATAAAGAATTTACTGTATTGTCTTTTTTTAATTACTGCATGCTAGCCTCCATTTATTTCTTTTTTTTACCCTATTATGTGGGTACTTGTCAGAAATGTCACATTGCATGCAAAGTTCCATGACACATTCCCTGTTAAGAGCTTTTGGATGAGGATGTGAAAGTTTACATAATTTTGTACCTGAGGGTCAAACATTGGCGTTTATTCAAATTAACACACCAGTCTGATGGATGTCTATCTAGTTTGAACCCTAATCAATCAGAGGAGCCATAGAAAACTCTGTATTTCTTGGTTTGAGCCTTGATTTATCAGAACACTGCCTTAGATCTATGTATCAGAGCAGCCAAAGAGAGCTCTATCTAGTGTGGGCCCTAATTATTCAAAGAAGCCTGAGAGATCGCTATTTGTCTGGAAGTAGCCATGATCTATCAGAGCAGCCAAAGAGAGCTTTATCTAGTATGAGCAATTGACAAATAAGAGAGCTCTAGTGATCATGTCTGAGCTCTGATCTATCAGAGCAGCCAAAGACAGCTCTGTTTATCTGGTATGAGCCTTGATCTCTCAGAGCAGCCTTAGAGAGCTCTGCTTATCTTGTATGAGCTGTGATCTGTCAGAGCAACCTTAGAGAGCTCTGTTTATCTGGTATGAGCTGTGAACTGTCAGAGCAGCCTTAGAGAGCTCTGTTTATCTGGTATGAGCCTTGATCTATCAGAGCAGCCTTAGAGAGCTCTGTTTATCTGGTATGATCTGTTATCTTTCAGAGCAACCATAGACAGCTCCGTTTATCTGGTATGAGCCTATATCTGTCAGAGCAGCCATAGAGTGCTCTGTTTATCTGGTATGAACCTTGATCCATCATAGCAGCCATAGACAGCTCTGTTTATCTGGTATGAGCCTTGATCAATCAGAGCAGCCATAGACAGCTCCGTTTATCTGGTATGAGCCTATATCTGTCAGAGCAGCCATAGAGTGCTCTGTTTATCTGGTATGAACCTTGATCCATCATAGCAGCCATAGAGTGCTCTGTTTATCTGGTATGAACCTTGATCCATCATAGCAGCCATAGAGTGCTCTGTTTATCTGGTATGAGCTGTGATCTTTCAGAGCAACCATAGACAGCTCCGTTTATCTGGTATGAGCCTATATCTGTCAGAGCAGCCATAGAGTGCTCTGTTTATCTGGTATGAACCTTGATCCATCATAGCAGCGATAGAGTGCTCTGTTTATCTGGTATGAACCTTGATCCATCATAGCAGCCTTAGAGAGCTCTGTTTATCTGGTATGAGCTGTGATCTTTCAGAGCAACCATAGACAGCTCCGTTTATCTGGTATGAGCCTATATCTGTCAGAGCAGCCATAGAGTGCTCTGTTTATCTGGTATGAACCTTGATCCATCATAGCAGCCATAGACAGCTCTGTTTATCTGGTATGAGCCTTGATCAATCAGAGCAGCCATAGACAGCTCTGTTTATCTGGTATGAGCCTATATCTGTCAGAGCAGCCATAGACAGCTCTGTTTATCTGGTATGAGCCTTGATCAATCAGAGCAACCATAGACAGCTCCGTTTATCTGGTATGAGCCTATATCTGTCAGAGCAGCCATAGAGTGCTCTGTTTATCTGGTATGAACCTTGATCCATCATAGCAGCCATAGAGTGCTCTGTTTATCTGGTATGAGCCTTGATCAATCAGAGCAGCCATAGACAGCTCTGTTTATCTGGTATGAGCCTTGATCTATTAGAGCAGCCTTAGAGAGCTCTGTTTAGTTGGTATGAGCATTGATCTCTCAGAGCAGCCATAGACAGCTCCGTTTATCTGGTATGAGCCTATATCTGTCAGAGCAGCCTTAGACAGCTCTGTTTATCTGGTATGAGCCTTGATCTATCAGAGCAGCCATAGACAGCTCTGTTTATCTGGTATGAGCCTTGATCTATCAGAGCAGCCATAGACAGCTCTGTTTATCTGGTATGAGCCTTGATCTATCAGAGCAGCCATAGAGAGCTCTGTTTATCTGGTATGAGCCCTGATCTATCCAGTGACAATGTCATATCCCATTACAGTTCCCCCAGTTGGATTGTTTGTTGACACGAGTTTTAGAAATGTTATCAGATTGTGGTGTAGGATTAGCATTGTAAATAGATCTACTGATGCATTGAACCATCAACCATTACTCCATGCATGATCAGTGTGGTGCAATGACAACAGAATGCTTAACCCATTACCCAGCGTTTTCCATAAGAGGCGGCTGCAGGCAGGTTTGACCGGCTCAAATCCTTTTTCTGACCGGCTCAAATTTGCCAAATGGTTAAACAGATATATTATTGGTACATGAAAAGAGGTGAAACTCATTTTTGGTAAACTGGCCCCCAGCTACCTTAAAGAGATCTTCTGGCTTTCTAATTCTTAAGGAAAACCCTGCATTACCAAACAACGACGCCATTTGACCACTTTGTTGCAGACGACTCTGGAAAACATTGTGGGAAAAGGAGAAATTGCTTGTGATGAGCAATTTCTCCTTTTTCCACAATGTTTTCTACTCTATCATAAGATTACTTCCCAATTTCATCACATTCTGAAATATCGTCTGTAAAATCTTTCAATTTCGGACAGTTTAAATTTTGTTGTTTGGAAAAGGAATAAAGCATTGTAAAAATAACCATTTTCCTCATCAAAATAAAGCAGATATTCATGGTTTTGGAAAGCAGACGATACAAAAATATATTTTTTACCCAGCATTCTAAGGGATAAAGGAAAATGAAGGAATTTAGCGAGGATATTTTATGTCTTATCTGGACATCTGAAATATATCTGCTTCTATGGTCTTGCTAATAATACATAGGTTTTTGACCATCTCAAGTTTCAACTTGACCCCTTTTATCTTTTGATGTTGTGTTACCAATGCTATTCTTTTCAGAATTTAAGAGGAAATGCACAAAATATTTACAATTTGTCTCGGCATAAGATCTGTTTGACATCATAGACATTCTAGGTGTTGGTCCTGTTTTGCTAACTCCTTTCCCTCAATAGACTAATTCTTAAAAGGAAAACCACATAAAACAAATGATCTGAGAAATCATATATTGTGAGGAGGGATCCTGGTTGACCCAGTGATTTAGGTGGCAGTCTACAAACTCGGGGGTCCAGGGTTTGATCCTCACTGGTACCCCTAGTTTTGTAGGTGTGTCCTTTGACAAGACACTTCAGAGCGCTGGTCTTGTACAGGTGAATCAATGAAAACTGTAACATAACTGAACAATTGCTGACACTGCATTTACCCTGTATATATAATCTTTGTGAAGAAATTGGTTTTAGCAAGATGTCTTTTTTCAACATTATCCTTACAATGTTGGGAAGAGAACTTTTTGACAATATGATGAATTGTTTTTCAAGAGCAATTTATCCTTTTGTCTCAGTGGTTGTTAAAGTCATTCGCAACAGGTGCAATAAAGTGAATGTACTATGGAGAACGGATGATAACTAAACAGGAACAAATATCCAATAAAATGTTTAATTAAGTAACAGTGGTCCCTCAGGGCCAATATTGAAGTCTATTGACCGCCATATGTGTCATCAGCCATGATCATCATAACTGAATGATTACAAGGATTTTTTCTTGCACTTTATTTAAGATACCAACAATTTTCTTTAACCCATCACCAAACAATACAGACATTTGACAAGTTTGTTGCAGACAACTCTGTAAAACATTGTGGGAAAAGGAGAAATTGCTCGTTAAGAGCAATTTCTCATTTTTCCACAATGCTTTCTGCCCTATCGGAAAATTATTTTGAAATGTTGTCTGCAAACTCTTTCAATTTGGGACAGTTGAATATTTGGTGTTTGGTAAAGGGTTAAAATCATGCAGTTTTCCCCTAAAGATGAGTTTACTTTTGGGTTTTTCTTTCCCTTTTGGCAAAGCCTGCATAATTTGCCCCCTAATTACCCAATTTTACTATATGAAAAAGGGTTTAAAAAAATTTCCCCTCAGAGAAAAAAAGGGCTGAATTGACAAAAAGCCTCAAAATGAATATTCATAACAGCTTGACCAATGCAAGTGTGTTCAAAAATTTTGTCAAACAAATGCAAGTGTTGTGAATACTGCTTTTTGAAATCGCTCATCTTATGAAACAACTCTAACAAACATTGGGTGGGAGGATTTGACGACTGGACATTTCTGTGTCTATTTGAGAAGGCAATTTCCATTTTTGTATGCAGTCTTTCAAAATTTAATGCATTCCTTCTTCTAATGTGTCTCCCAATCAGAGTTGACAAAATGTGGTTTTGTTTAACATGACCACTTATGCCAAATTGCTTTCAGCACTTTTTGGTATAATAGTTATATAGTTTATTTCAATTAAAATTCACTTGTCCTTTAAGGCTATTGGACAAGCTGGATAATATAGACAATTTGTTTTGCCACCCCTGCCAAGAGTACCAACAAAACAGAGTTTCAAGGTGAAGGACAGAAATTAATAAAGGGGATTTGTGTCTTTACCCATTACCAAACAATGAAGACATTTGCCCAGTTTATTGCAGACATCTCTGGAAAACATTGAGGGAAAAGGAGAAATTACTTTTAAAGTTTTTTGACCTATCAGAAAATTGTTTTTCAATTTCATCACACTTTGAAATGTCGTCTGCAAACTCTTTCAATTTGGTACAGTCGAAAAATTTGGTGTTTGGTATAGGGTTAAGTCAATCACTGCTAGATAATGAACAGTTAAAATGTCCAAATATTTTATATACACATATTTTTTGCCCATTGGGATGCAAACACATATTCTTTATAATGTGTGCAATATTACACAAACTCCATCATTGGTTCTTTTCATTATGGGTATGCTTAAAAGTCATGTCAAACAAAGTAATTTGTTCAACTTGATAGAGCAAATAACTTTATTTAGTATCATATTACGGAAGAAAAAATGTAAATATCAGATAAGATTCGAAAATATTGTTGTATCAGGATTTCTTTTGATGCAAACTCATTTTCAACATTAGAATGCTATGGGTTTATACTGGTTATGACAGGGAAAAGTTCATCCCTTCACCTAAGTTGCTGTAACACATTGACATGAGACATACAGACTATATACATGTCCAAATGCGACATGTCTTATTTTGACAGTTCTTCCCTAAACACGAAGTGCCCTGTCAAATCATACCCATCAATGTGTGGTAAGAGTCAGGCGAATTATATGCACTCAACATTCTTCCTCATTTACATCACTTAACCCTTTACCAAACACCAAATTGTTGACTGTCCCAAATTGAAATAGTTTGCAGACGATATTTCAAAATGAGATTAAATTGAAAACTAATCATCTGATATGGCAGAAAACATTGGAGGAAAAGTAGAAATTGGTCGTTAAGAAGGTTCAATCAACAATCTTGAAAGTATCTTCCTAAAATGAATGGCCATTTGTAAGGGAAAATACCATTTATCCTATTTTCACCCTTATCATTAGCTAATATTCAATCCAATATTTTGCTATTTTAAGTCATCATCTTCAAGCATTGTCCAAAGTCTAATGAGACCATTCCAATGAGTTCTAAATTGAAGACATTGAAAGTTATAGAATCGATGAATTAATTTTTTCTCCATGTTAGAGTAGGGACTACTAAAAAGCAAATCTGTTGAGAATATCAGCAAACATCACTTCAACATATAAAAAGTAATTTTCTCTTGTAAATGAAATTTTACGATCTCAACTAGATCTAAAACTTTCAAATACCATATTCATAAAACTTTAGCCTTGTTCTACCTCGATGAAGAACCATTTGCAGTTGACATGTACACAAACAGCGCTCGTGTTACTTGCAGGGGGTGAAGGGTTAACTTTTCACAGGTATGCTAATTACCATTATGGACCGACAATAAACAGTTATTTACAGTAAATTTCTTTAACACATCGTTAGCACATACTTACGGTACTAAACGACCGTTATACATTTTAAATGTCGGTAAAAAAGCATTATCCAATTAAACAAGAGGTTTGTAAAAGTTTCTAGTTTGACACACCTTTATTTTCAAAAGTTTTGCTAACAGCCGACATAAAATGTCAGCGAGTTACTCGAAACAAGTTTGGACGGTGAATAAAGGTTAAAGCTTACCGTCTGTCCGCCTGCCTGGATAGTCCTTTTGCTAAACAATCTTAATCCATTGTCAGAAAGAAAATCACACAAAATTCCGGGTGAAATTAGGAAAGATTTCGGTTACTAAATCTTGAAATGTCAATCAAACGAAAATGTGTCAACTGAGTTTCCGGTGTGTGCACGCAACCGTGACCGGGACGGCGACAGGTAAACCGTTATAAATAAAGGGAGGAAACTGTGTAAAAGAGGGCTATTTCTTAGAGAGGGAAATTACCCACCTTTGATTAACTCGGATAAAGGCTGCAACTGTTTGTTAGAACGACGTATCTACGTTTGGATCTTTCGCTCTAACCTCTAAAAGGCGTTTCAACACATACTTTTTAAAGGTTCTTTTTCATAAAAGAGAAAATTTAAAAATCAAAATGAAATGCCGTTGAATCTA